>CM040826.1:13975641-14473628 GCA_022828995.1 Vimba vimba
AATATAATAGGTTTAAAAGCACATCGGCGTGTGAGGATCTACCTGGTCGGCAGGTTCTCCGGGATAAAGGCCCTGAGAATAGAAAACTCCCAGATTCATGGCAGCATCGGGGTGACCTTTGGCATCAGCCTGTTCCCACAGATGTACAGCCTTCTCGTAATCCTTCTCGTACTGCTCAAAGTACCAGCCCAGAGCTGTGAGAGCGGGAACAGACCCCTGCGGGATGGCACATCACTTAAAGGGTGTCTATTGAGTGACATACAGTCAATATGTCAATAAAAAACTAAAGAAATACATGAACATCTATTACATTCAGTAACAAATAAACAGTGTGCTAACTAACTAACTAACTAACAAACTAACTAACTAACTAACTAACTAACTAACTAACTAACTAACTAACTAACTAACTAACTAACTAACTAACTAACTAACTAACTAACTAACTAACTAAGCATAAAATACATTTTAGTATTGTTTTGTTTTTTTCACTAGGGTACTGTAGATCTTAAGACACAGTCTTAACATAGTAACTAAGTTTATGCACCAAGCCCCAGTCTAAACAAATTTAGATGTACGACACCGGCAAAACACACCTGTTCTATTGCTTTCTTCAGGAATTTAACGCCTTTCTGAACATCTTTTGGAACTCCTTGACCCTGTTAATACAAGAAAATATGATATTTAGTACGCCTGGTTTAGCTTTCTCTTCAGCAGTATTCACCTTAAATGTTTTGCAAGACTGCCCTCTGTTGGCCAAATCAGATATTCTTTATGAACCATCACATTCTGAAATCTTCAGGATTGCACATAAGATCAGAAATAACAAAGATTTAAAGGTCACTGACCGTGAGGAGCACAATGGCGTAATCATACATGGACACGGGGTCATTGAGTTTGGTGGCTCCTCTTTCATAGTGCTTCACTGCTGTCTGAATGTCTGGAGACACACCTTGCTGACCCCAGAATAACATACGACCCATTGCTTGCTGAAGAAGAAAACAAACAAACCTTTTCAACTAAGATTCTGTGCATTTGATTTGTTGTTGGATGTGAATTGTAGTACCTCAGCCTCAGCCACTCCACTTCGTGCCTGCAGCTTTAGCCAGTGAAATAGATCGTCGTTTTCATTGGTTTGGGCCTTCAGGGTCTCTTCATCATTTAAACGGATCAACTCAACAAAAGTCTACAGAGAAGATGAAATGTTATTTAGAAAGCCATTGAAACTGCCTTGCACAGCTACCAGAAAGGTAGTAAAGACATCATAAAAGTAATCCATGTGACTCCAGTGGATTGACCTCAATTTTATGAATGAATTAATGACAAGACTGTTTATCTTTGGGTGAACTAACCCTTTACAAAGGTATATCAGAAGATGTTATTTTAAAATGCAATGACAAAAAAAAATGCATCAATGAAATTAAGCACATCCAATCAGTCTAAAGTCTTTATACAAATTTCTACTGTATAAGACATTTTCAATGTTTTGTTGTGCCTCACAGCCTTATTTTTATCTGTTAAATTCAATTTTAATACAGGAGACAACTTAATTTATCCACCCATAATACTGGATGAAGTTTATGGAGCCCTTAAAGGAACATGGTGTTTGAAAAAAAGAAAACTATGTTGTGGTTCTCTCGCAAAATGTATTGCACTTCTCCAAGAAACATTGCGTTCTCTCGGAAAAGTATTGCATTCCACTGAAAAACATTAGATGTTTCCCAATTTGCGTACTTATGCGCTATTCTATGCCGTTTTGTAGTATGAATGGTGTGAGTATGTTCACACTGAAAATTCCAAAAAGAAAAAGGCCATAACAAATACCCAGATGATACACACAATTAGCCTAAAAAACAAAAGTGTGGAATATTGGGCATGCATGCACTCAACTGGCAGAGTTTTAATTACGTAGCGGAGGGGAAGGGGCTATCAAACTTCGATGTTGAATGACAAAATAAGTACAGACTGTATAAGTGCATAGTGTAGTGCATCATTTGGGACAACAACTATTGTGTTCTCTCGCAAAAGTATTTTGTTCTTTCACAAAACAGAAAGCAGCGTTCCACCAAGAAAGATTGCGTTCTCTTGAGGAACGTTTGCGTTCCACTGAGAAACATTGCATTCTCTCGCAAAACAATTTCCATTCCACAAGAAACACTGCATTCTCTCGCAAAAGTATTTCATTTCAGCAAAACAATTGCATTCCCCAGAGACACTTTGTTCTCTCAAGTTTTGCAATTTTTTTTACCATCAAGTCCCTAGCGGCTCCATAGAAATTTGGGACTGGTTATAGATAAAAGTTTGTAATTGGGCTTTACAAAGCAAAAGCAACAAAAAAAAGCCTCTTACTTGCTGTGGGGTGGGATTCTTCTGATCAATGCTGGTTTGTCTCGCAATATTAATGTAATAAGCATAGGAAAGGTCACGGTCAGGGGTTATCTCCAGGTCACCAACATGGTGCATGTGCCCTAAACGCAGAAGTGCCAATCTCCAGTCCTTCTGAGCTGCCAACAGGGACAACAGCCAAGCCTGCAGTGCCACAGATCAGGTTACATCTTAATCAGCTAATTCTCATTTACTTTTCGTTGTATTATACAGCCATGCTTGAGATCATATTACAATTACACACACAAGATTAATGCCGGAGTGACCTGATCACCACATTACCCCAAAAAAACACACCTTGTATGGCTGTCTCTTGACTCCGATTCCACTGCTGAAGAGCACAGAGGACAGATGCAGTGCTCTATAGTCTTCCAAGCAGCCAGACTGCAGCAGGAAAGGCATCATCCTGGTTATAACCTCCACACTGTGAGCTGCACTGATTTTACGGAGGACTAGAGCATAAAGCACCCTTCCCACTGCTGTAGCATTCACCCTGCCTACAACAGAGGAAACAATAAAAGCACAAAAGTACATATCATTGTGGCAGCGGCTTTTGCACAGATGGGCACGTTTTGAAGATCAGAATCAGACTGAGATTTATTGCCAAGTATGCTTAAAAACGAGGAATTTGTCTTGGTGACAGAAGCTCCAGTGCACAGAGTGAAGGACAAAAATGACAAGACACAAACTAAAAATAAAAATAAAATAAGTAAAAAAAAAAAAAATATGGCCTGGGTAAAGAAACTATTCTTGTGTCTGGCTGTTCTAGTGTTCTGTAGCGCCGACCAGATGGCAAGAGTTCAAAAGAGGACGTGGCCTGCATGGTGTGAAGGGTCCAGAGTGATTTGAGCCCTATTCCTCACTCTGGATGAGTACAGTTCTTGTAATGTGGGAAGGAGAGTACTGATTATTCCCTCAGCAGTTCAGACTGTCCGTTGTAGTCTTCCGAGGTCTGATTTGGTAGCTGAGCTGAACCAGACAGCTGAAATGCAGAGGACTTGCCGTGACAGCCGAGTAGAAATGTGTCAGCAGCTTCTGTGGGAGGTTGAACTTCCTCAGTTGGTGAAAGAATAACAACCTCTGCTGGGCCTTTTTCACAAATATGAGTGTCCCACTTTAAGTCCTGAGAGATGGTAGAGCCCAGGAGTGTTCATGATGGAAAGGGGAGGAGTGCTGGGGTCGTCCTCCTGAAGTCCACTAACATCACTGGCCCTGTCCCAAATGGCACACTTCATGTGCACTTGCAGTATGTGGACTTACAATGGCCGCTGGTTGCGCATGTCTGTTAAGTCCACAAGACCGTAAGGTGTCCCATTTGTCATTTTAGGTTTCAGAAGGGTGCTCACGCGTGCCCCCCTTTGCGGCCGATATGCGCCCTTGATGCGCACTTTCGATCCCGCAAGCCCGCGAGCTCCGCAGCAGACTTCTACCCAACAGTCAAAGTGGAAATACGTCACGAAAGTGTGGACTAGGAGGAAGATTGTGAAGGCTTAGGGTTCCATTTGGGCCAGTTTTGAGCGTGTTCAGCTCCAAATTGTTGTGACCCATACCAGACAGCCAGCTGTTCATCCGCTCTTCTATACAGACTCATCACAATCTCGGATGAGGCAGAGGAGTGTGGCGTCATCTGTAAACTTCAGGAGGTTAACAGAGGGGTCTTTGGAAGTGCAGTCATTTGTGTAGAGGGAGAAGAGCAGTGGGGAGAGAAAACACACAGTGTGCGGGTGTTGGATGTGAATTTTCCCCATCCTCTAGGGATGCTGCCTGTCTGTCAAGAAGTTGGTGATGCGCTGACAGATGGAGGTTGGCACAGAGAGCCGAGTTAATCATGCAAGGATCCGGTTTGTGGACTTCAGCTTGGCCTTCAACACTATCATCCCAAACCTTCTCCTGTCCAAAGTCCCTGGTTTGTCTAGATTGCAGGATGTAGTGCAGTCCCATGCTGTCGGTGTCATCCGAGGACCTGTTTGCCCGATAAGCAAACTGAAGGGGGTCTAGCACGGGTCTAGTGATGTCCTTCAGGTGGTCCAACACCAGTCTCTCAAATGACTTCATGACCACAGACATTAAAGCATTAAAGTCTGTAGTCATTCATTCCTGTGATCTTGGGTTTCTTTGGGATGGAGTCCCTTTCTTCCTTTCAGTGGAGCATTTGAAGCATGAAGGAACTTTGCATCACTCCAGATATCTGGGTGATGATGGATGACAGCTGGTCTGCAAAGACTTTTAGACAGGTGGGTGAGATACTGTCTGGGCCTGGTGCTCTCCTGATCTTCTGTTTTCGGGAGAGCCAACATACATTCTCTACACAGATTCTAAGTGCAGGTTGTGTAGTAGGAGCGCAGAGACAGGGGTTAGCAGGTGTTGATGGTTGTGCGGAGAAAAGGTCAGAGATCGTTTGCTGGAACCTGTTTTCAACTTCTCAGAGTAGCTTCTCTTGGCTACTTTGTCCTTTGTCAGTGTTTTTGGCCCGTTTATACAAGACTCTGCCCCTACTTCTATAGGCATCTTCTTGAATTGGTGAAGCAGTTCGATTTTTGCAGTGGACCATGGTTTATCGTTGTTATATGTTGAGTTAGTCCTGGTGGGAATGCACATGTCCTCACAGAAACTGATTTCACAGTATCAGTAAGCTCATCTGAAATCAGTGGCTCCATCTTCAAAACACTCCAATCAGTGCAGTCGATGCTCTGGTGGTTGCCAGAATATTGCTATAAGATTGCTAAGGTGTTCTGTGTATGTATCAGTGCTATGCAGTTTCTAAGGGGATCTGAGTCTGTGCCTGCTAAAAAAAACATCTTAGATCAGTCTAAGTTGGTTTGCTGGTCCCCCAGTTCCAGCTGGTCTGTAGACTGGTTTTAGAGGAGATTTGGGCTAGGAAAAAAATTACTAAATCCATTTCAAACTAACTTAGACCTTCAAGCTTTTTTTTTTTTCTCACCAGAGATGATATTCTAATTTCTAGATATTGCTTGGGTTCCTCCATTGTAAATGTATCAACACTAATGATATAGTGGGCTACCTTTAAAATATTTGAGGTCAGTAAAATGTTTTAATGTTTTTGAAAAAAAGTATTTTGTGCTCATGATTTCAAAAATACAGTACTATTGTAAAGCATTATTACGCTTTAAAACAACTGTTTTCTATCATAATATATATTTTAAAATGTAATTTATCCATGTGATGGCAAAGCTGAATTTTCAGCATCATTACTCCAGTCTTCAGTGTCACATGGTCCCTCAGAAATCACTCTAATATGCGAATAAGAAAGAAACATTTCTTATTATAATTATCAATGTTGAAAACATGCTGCTGAATATTTTTGAGGAAACAGTTTTTTTTTCAGGATTCTTTGATGAATAGAAAGTTCAAACCATTTATTTGAAACAGAAATATTTTGTAGCATTATAAATCTTCAGTTTTGATCAATTTAATGCATTCTTGCTGAATAAAATTAGTAATTTCTAGAAAAAAAAAAAAAACCTCTTACCGACCCCAAACTTTTGAATGGTAGTGTACATAATATGAACACTTGATCTTCCATCAATAAACGCTTTAAATATAATCTTACCATATTTCTGTGACAGTAGTTTGGTCAACTGTGCAACTTGGCGTCTGTAAGGATTTGTCTGAGATTCAAAGTACATGCATTGCTCTGTTGAGTTTCCTGTACTGTGATTCAGCAGCAGTTCTGTGTATGTGTCCAAACAGCTGTCTGGATGTGAACATACATACATAATTGTAGACAATGACAAAAATACATATTTTGATCTCTAGCGCAGACTAGTGGACATCTGTGGTACTTACCTGACAGTCTCTTTAAAGTGAGCGAGTGACTTGGCACAGAGAGGAAAAGCTCTGATTTGAAATTTTGACAAGACTGGAACCATCCAGTGATATTAACCTTTGATATTATATGAGGAAGGTGAATCTCAGCCTGTGAAGATGTAAAATATCATGCTTAGTCTAGGGGAATAGAATACAGTATATACTCAAAATGTGGCTAGAGCAATGCAAAAATCCTGGGTTCAATTTTCAGGGAACGCATCAACTGTTAAAATTGTATACTGTGATGCAATGTAAGTCACTTTGGATAAAACAATCTTTATATAATATAAAAACATAAAAAAAGATCATATTCTACCTGGTCAGCTGGGAGCCCCTGTATGCGATAGAATGTAGTCGGTCCGTAATATCCTTCAATCCCATGTATGAATTTACCTCCACCAATCACAAAATAGCCATGCGTGTCATCCAACATAATGTTCATACCAAATCTGCACAAAACACCAGATCCTTCTTATAGCAATAGCTTATAACTGTGAAACTTCAATTTTACTGCTTTAAATGAAGAATCTTACATGTGCTCATCAGCTTTCATATCAGTTTTTTGCTGTCCATTGGTACATGCAATAGAAATTTTTGCCTACAGGAGAAGAAACATGAGTTTCAAATATGAAAGAACAGGAGCATTTTGCACTAGAACAGTGAGCCAAACCACAGTAGAGAGGTGTACAAATGTTATTGACCATTATATAACTGGCCCCTTTTGTGCCACCAACTGAGATCATTCAGTACTTTATTTTATTACACACACACATCCAATAACAAGCTCACCATTCGTCCCAGAATCTCCAGGTTGATACGACACCACTGATGAAGAGGAACCTTAAACGATGAAAGGAACGCTGAAGAGCGCCCCACATCTCCATGCACCTGGACGTGAATCTTACCTGAACGAATCGGACAAAGGTAAGTTCTGTAATTGATCAAAACCAGAAATGAGTGAGAGTGTGGTCTGAGACCGTCACAGCCTTACCAATGTCAGTGAGGAACAAGGTAGGGGTGGCATAATTATTTTTCACGTCAATGTGGTGCAGAAGTCCACATAAACGGTCACGGCAAGGATTTGTCAGCAAAACCCAGAGAGATATGGCACACCTAAAGAGTCAGAATCAACAATAACTCAGTTATTCTGTGGATTAAATTACTAAACTTAAGCCTGGTTGGCAAATAAGTAGAAATGCACAAGCTCTCACCAGGGGTAATAGATAGATTTGATTCTCAGGCCTTCCAAAACTTCATTTCTGAATGGCTGGAGGGTTTTGGTGATGCCATAACGCTCACCAGTAGAGGCATACAATGTGGAAAGAAGAGACGCCACCTCTAGTGTGAAAACATAAGATACATTAAAACAAAACTTTTAATGATTAAGCCTGCAAATAAAAACACACACAAAAAAGGACATTATTGTGCCATTGACGCATTGTTGCTTAAGTGTCCAAATACCATTTGGGTCAACTGTGCACAATGATTCAGAATGATTAATATAATTTACATGAAACCCCAAGGTACTTAAATAGGACCACAACAATGCTATTACTACAATTTCCAGGTACATGTCCAATGGTAGTACCATACTATAATACCATTTTGTTCCGCGCACTGTGGCATGCCATCTCCCCTGACTCTCCAGAGCAGATCTGTGTCCCAGTTGGCACAAAGCAGGTGTTGTTTGAAGGGTCGACTCAGTGGTGAGTGAACATCGAGGGGAACCGTGACACTGGCTCTAAAAAGCCTGCCCGGTCCGGTGGATTCATCAGGGCCGATCCAACCTCGCAATAAACAGCTGAGAACCCAGTCAGAACTGCGTGTTATCCAGTCGGGCCGGTACACAAGCCAGTCAGGAAAACTCACGACCACCACTCGGGTTCTGCCACGACCGGGCTCGCAGGTCCAGTATTTGTGAAAAACAACTGAGGTAGATCCAGAATCGAACGAAACCAGAACCTGAACGTGTACTTCGGACGACTCATAACAGGTGTACTGAACGCGTAAAGGACAACTGGAGACTGGCGCGTCAGGTGCGTCGAGGAAAGCCACAACACCAGTGCTGGATCGGCTCAGACAGACAGTTAAAGGCACCTGGTTATAAACAAATAAAACACATTTAATTATGGATGTAAACTATTGGTCTACCTCTAATTTGCATTTGAAATGTATAGGCTACTTACAGAAACAATGACATGTAAACACAACCAATACAAACTCAAATCTCCCATCATTCGTCTTCAAAAAACCCAGCAGCTATCAGAAGATTTGGATTAAACGAAATAATTTAATTAAAATGAACACAGACGGCTGGTTTCCACATCCGCGTCCATAACCGTTTAAGTGCAGGGTTTCACGTGATCAAATACCAAAGCAGGTACTCGATCCCGGGATAACATCCTGTTTGAGCTGCAGGTGGAAGAATTTAAGCAAACAGAAGGGACAGTTCCACCCTCTAATGCAAATCTAGCATAGGCTACTCATGAATAATTCTCGTGATTAAGCGCTGTGATTCTGGCCTGCCTGTAATTCGAATTAGAATGTAGGCTATGTGTAGTGTAAACCGAGAATAAACTCCCAATGCAATCTTAAAATGATGCTATGACTGTGACATATGCAGACATGAATGTTGCAAATTTCAGAATTAGCACCGTTTAATTAAATAGTTGTTATTTTAATTAAATTGACCACACCCTACCGGAAGTTGAAAAAGAAAAAGAAGAAAGTGTAATTTACTGAGTTACAATTCAGAGTGATAGATGAGTCCATCTCCAACCTTTCTTTTTGGGGATTGTGGCCATGTAGCTACTTTTTGGAGAAAAATATGTTTGTTTGTACACATCTCTTAGTTTTTATTTGTTATATAAGAGTTATACATGTTTTATTTGGCATTTATAATTTTGACACTTTTAAAAAGTATTTTCTAATAAATTACTTTTCTAGCTTTTTTGTCTGTGAAGCCCCTATTTATTCTTTTTCTTTTTTTTAAAAGATTTGAAATATTATTTGTCTATTATTTCTACTTCCAGCAACGTCAAAGACTTAAAATCCATCTGAATGTGAACAATGTGTATGCATTTTTTATAATATAGTTTACCATGCTGTGTATAAAAAAAGGACTGATGAGGCATTTTTTTATTTATTTTTTCTTTTGTTTTGAACATCTGTTGTGAGATTAAAAACAAATTCAGAGAAATTCAGACGATAATGGCATTCTGGGAAATGAAGTGTTTTCCCCTTGTCCATCTGTTTATAAAAGTGTCTAAATAAAGTATTATTTTCATGTGACAGCAGATAATTTTACATGTAAATTTTCAGATAAGGCTGTATTAACGGGATAGTTCACCCAAAATTCTGTCATTACTTACCCTCAAGTGGTTCCAAACCTGTATGAGTTTCTTTCTTCTGTTGAACACAAAAGGTATTTTAAGAATGCTAGTACCCAGACAATTGACAGCATCCATTTACTTTCATAGTAGGGAAAAAAAAAATACTATGTAAGTCAATGGCTTCCGTCAACTGTCTGGTTACCAACATTCTTTAAAATACCCTTTGTGTTCAACAGGACAAAGAAACTACAGGTTTGGAACAAAATGAGGGTGAGTGAATGATGACCATTTTCATTTTTGGGTGAACTATCCCTTTAAGGAAATTATTCAGTTTCAACAGACAGACACAGACAGATAGATAGAATACAATACAATGAATAATGGAGATCTCACTAATTTTAAAAACTTTTTATTGCTTACATGCAGGAGTGCCATAAAATTTGAAGACTACAGTTTTGAACATTACAGAAGATGCAAAATTATCCTTTTTACTTTGTTTCACCTCTCTCTGTACAGTATAGGCATAAATAGCTCAAACGGAGAAGTGAACAGGGATATCTAAATAGGAACAAAGTCTAAAACAGCTCCTGTCTCCTCCCTCTCCGTGTTTGAGAACTGATGTTGAGAACATGCATCAACACAGTGAAGTGCAGTTTACTGGACCGGACTGACGCGTGCGCACTGACATACACACTGACAAAAGAGCTTCTTCGTGCAAAAGAGGCACAGATGAAACAGATACATCTGCATGGTTTTAATACCTGTTAAGGACTGACTGGTTGATATACATTAGAATGTGGTCTTGTACCATCTTTCACAAAAGAAATGCCGAAGAAGTTTTGTGCAGCACTGCTTTGGTTTGCCTCCAGGTTAGTGGATACATTGGACCTTCGAAGCCTGTGGGTAAAAACTAATAAAATGCATAGTGACATCCCTCACCAAGTCTTTTTATTCTTAACCCCCTCTCTTTTCAGAAAGTGTGCTTGTAATTTTCAGTGCTCTGGGATAAAAACAACATTTATCTTAAAGTGAACCTCATGTAAACCACAAGAAGAACAGAGAGTGGTCTCCACTTCCTCTGAAAATGCACAGTGGTAAGATCAGTCTGCCTGAACATCTCTCTGTTTAAAGGCAAGTCACTCCATTATAACAGCAACTGCTTGTGGTCCAGCCTGCTTCAAAAGGTTTCAGGGGAGTTTTATGACCTAATAAAAGGAACATAACATATCCAAGCTCTCTCTCAAACATGTCAGAAGTAGTAACTCCCACCATCCCACCACAATTTGGATAAAATGCACCTTATTGCAAGACTGTCCAAAAACAGTTATTGCAAAAGTGAAATTTGACCTTCGGGAAGTGTATACATTTCCTGGACAGCGGCTTTAGTTTGGCACTTTGAATACAAGACGACGAGATCTCTTGACTTGATGTAATTGGAACAAAGTGAGGTGTGCATTCACCTTGGGATCTCTTGGGATCTTGGAGGATGCCACCAGAAACAGTCAGCAGACAAGGTCAAGGTTACTTGTAAAAGCTCAAAAAGCATTAATGTGCCACCTTTATTCATAAGCCACCTTGTATTTGCCAAATGATTTGGAATGATCCACAAAGATCAAATAATCTAATCGCTTAATTATTGTACATCCCAGAAATCCCTGAAGCCTTGGAGATACGTTCAGTGTCTTGATTTGTGTAAACGTTTTAGTGCGTTTTCCAGCATATTCTTAATTATCTTTACAAAACCGACAAATCAACATTTAGAAATAGTGCAAAATATTTGAGGGGAGTCTCACACTGATAGTTCAGCCCTTTTACAGTTTCTCTGACCATCGACAAACACTGACCAAAGAAGTACCGTTAAACATTCAGCTGACAATTCATTTTAACTTCAAAAGACAAATGAGTGTGCTTATTGAAACGAAATAATCAGGCTATTTTGCGTTTTTAAGCAAAGGAGAACAAGAACCAAGCAAACATCTAGGAGCATTCAAAGTTCAATCAAACAAAGGCGAATACATGCAAACTGATATGGATTATACAAGGAAAGAATTCCATTAGAGTGAAGATTCCTTTGTAAGTCTGGCACTTTCTCCTGCTGAATAAATAAGTTACATTCCCCAAAAAATAGTCCACCCCATTTCCACTGGCGTTTCACACCCGCCCCCAAAATCATGCTTGTTCCCAAGTGTTCCTCTGAAAAAGCAAACATTACAATAAAGACCTTGGAAAGGTGTTTGGTTGTGTCGTAACTTCTGACCGGAAGGGGGGGGGGGGGGGGGGGGGGGGGGGGGGGGGGGGATAAATCAAAACATTTATCTCAACAATATGACAAAAAATAAATGTAATGGAAAAATGAAACGGTTGTCCAGTTGTCTTATTTCTTCTGTTTTTTGAAGATCTTGAAGGTGTGTTTCTTGCGACTGGCAGCAGAGTCAGTGTCTTCACCTGTAGAGCCGCTGTCCTCTTCTGGGGGGCTCTTTTTCGAGGAGATCTGGGGTATGCGGTTTCCAGCCTTCACCTCCGTCAGTCCAGTGGGGGACGGCGTGTCGGGTTCAGTGGAGTTTGGGCTTAAGGAGCGTGAGGATTCTGACATAGACATCACCGCCTGAGAGCTAAGGATCTCACTCATACTGGCAGATTTCTCAATGCCATACACCTTCTTCATTAATATGGGACTATCAGAGCCTCCGTCGAGAGATACGCCCCCATCGTGAACTCTGTTGCCTCCATTGTGGCTGTGAGAGTGGGCTCCCTCTTCAGAGCGCGAGTGAGGGCCATAGAGGAGTGAAGTGGGCTTCACGGGGAAGTTTTTGGAACTGTAGGACAAGCGTAGCTGTTCGCCGGTCTGGGATATACACAAAGAGGAATCGGAGTCGGAGCGATTCAAGTCCCTGTGAAGGAAACGCTGAAATTAGCATTGGGAAAAGTGAGATATCAGACCAGTCCAAAATCTGTGAGTTGTAAAACCCTCAGAGAGTTAAGCAGGCAAACAAGTCAACATTATCAAGCACAAAAGTTGTCCAAACTGAAGCACAACATGCCAAGACTCAACTACCCAGAGCTAAAGAAGTGCAAGCTACACACACACACACAGAGCAGGGGTGTCCAGAGTTTAGCTGCAACTCTAAGTAGACACACCTTAACTAGCCAATTATGGTCTTCCAGATAACTAGAAACTTCCAGCAAGATGTGTTGGTACAGGCTGGAGCTAAACTCTGCAGGAGGTGATCCTCCAGGAACAAGATTGGACATTGTGACATCCAACATCAAGGGTGTCCAATTCTGCTCCTGGAGGGCCAGGGTACTGAAGAGTTTAGCACCAACCCCAAATCAGCACACCTGAAACAGATAATCAAGGTTTTTAGGAATAGCAGAAACATCCAGGCAGGTGTCTTGTGGCATGCTGGGAGCTAAACCAACTTCAGTCCTAGAGAACTGGTGTCCAGCAGACTAAAGTTCCAACCCTAACCCAACACAAGCTTATTGCAGTCAATATTCAGATTTACTCGCAATTTACAGAGAGTTGTGTTTAATTAGGGCTGGAACTAAAGTCTGCAGGACACCGGCCTTCCAAGACTGGAGTTAAAGAGATATGTGAGAATGGTTCAAAATAAGGTGCAAATAGTGTAAGAACAGATTAAGCAACCAGGTAGAATGTCACAGGAAGTAACAGCCAAGTTCTAAGCTGCAGTGTCATGAACTGTAGTGAGTATAGCCCATTACAGCAACAAACCCTACAAGTAGCGATTCACCACAAAATGTAAAGTGTGAGGTAAAAGACTTCTGTTAAGTGATTTGGAAGAAGTCCCAGGATCATGCCAGGTGAAAAGCACAAAACAAGCACAGCAGAATGAAGCAATACCCATAGCTGGCACAACGGTGTGGGCGCTCTGGGCTGGCGTCATATGGGATATCTGGGATGGTGTCCATGGGCTGGAAATATGAAGAGTGATAGTGGGATGCATGAGGGGCATTGGTGACGGAAGAGGAGTGGGGACCGTGGGATGAGGCGGCGGAGTAGATAGAGGGATGAGACATGGCTGAGGAAAGCGGAGGCAGTCCCATAGAGTCAAACTGCCCGAAAGGTTGGCTGTGCGCCTGGCGTAGCGATGTCCTAGGTCTGGACAAGTATGAGCTACCCTCCCCTTCCTGCCCACAAAGTGCAAGACAACTCTCTACCAACCTCTGCGAACCCAGGGCCAGCTGCGGGTCAATGTGGCGTTGCCGGAGTGACATCATACTGGGAGCTGTAGGGGCACATAACAATAAAGTCACTCAGAGAAACGATTCAGAGCATGCAGACATTGAAATAACGCGTGATGGGTGGCAGGCTGGAGAAGGTGAAGCAAGAAACTTTGTGCTAAGAAGGAAAAATGTACAGGTGTGTACAGGTTCAATGGCTTTTCTCAGAAATAGACTCACAAGGGAAGTTGCGGACAAGCTTGGACACTAACCAACCATTCATTAATTTCTTCATGTTGCATTTCCTGTTTCTGTTGAAATTGCGTAAGGTGATGAATGCCTAATGTTACTGTAAGATCCAAATGCTTCCGTATTAGCTACGCTGAGGCATTTATTAAACTTTGCAACAAAAAAAAAAACTGTCCAATAACAATGTATGTTTTTTGAAAATTAAAGTCAACATGAAATGCTGTCCATGACCCATTTTACTTCCATAACACATTTCAGAGCAAAGCAGAATATTCCGTGAGAAAATGTATCATAGAAGATTGTTTTATTCAACGGGATTTGATTGGATTGTGAAAAATTAAAGGACTTAAAGTCACATCAGAGGCGGATACTACATTTTGAATATATTTTTAAACTTCTAAATAATGCTAACTAATGAATTGTCCATGATAAGACCAGGAATATATGTATTAAGGAAGTAAAAAAGGGTACTTTTTATTTCATATTGACTCCATTAAAGTTGCATAACTCAAAGCAGTATCATGTAAGAATCTACAAATTTTTCTTCGTGATGTGATAGCTGATTTTTTTTAGCCTGTTTTGTTCTCTAAACTATTTCAAAGTAAGCCATTTCACAGCTGTGGACAAGAACAAGATTGAGAGGTGTAGACGGGGAATGGTTCTTTCTGTCCAGTTTCCCTATCTCCTGAGGTAATGGGAAGAATACCACTTTAAGAGAGTGGTTCAGGAAAACAAGAGGAAGTGGGAGGAGTGGTTGGGGTAAAGGGCATGGTAGTTTAGCCCACCAGAGTACTTCCAAAACGACTGGCAATCCGAATTGAAAGACCAGAGATCACTTGCTCGACGGCCCATTTGCCACGCTGCATCTGGAGGGGGTAAGGGGCAAGGGTAGGGTGCGACTGTTAATCATTTTACTACCAACATAGTGCTACAGAACAGACGTCCACAATTTTTTTTTTCTGGCAAAACTTTTGCTCAATGAAAAAAAAAAAAAACCTGAGGATTTAGAAGGATGTAAATCCTTGATCAAATAGTCTTTAAAACTTGGAGTTCTTGATAGCTACGAAACAACAATTCAGACATATTGTGGAAAGAGTGATCAGCAATGCAAATATCAAATTGAATACACTTTACCCAATAAACACCAATTTTATTTTATGCTTTGCACCTGGGAAGACAACTATTTGTGGGCTTCTTTGAGCTTCCTTAACATTATTTCATACATTCAGATGGAGCATTACAATTACAGCAATCAACCTCAGACTTCCTCTGAACTGATAATATTAACTCACACATTTCTTCTGGCCAACTCTGTAACCCTCCATCAAATTTAATACAATAAACAAAAAACAAAAAACAAAAAAAAGATCTGTACAAAGAGTGCATATCTGCTATTTCAAAAACATATGACACCAATGTGTAGTGCAGATCTTTACTCCCCTCTGTGTAATACAGACCAGTAGATGAGGGGGGGGGGGGAGGGAACACTCCAACTAAAAGATTAATAAGAATTGCGCAAACACACTCAGTGCATACAACCGTTTCTGATAGATAGTGCTTATAGACAAACTAAATAGCTCAAAACGAGGGATTTTTGGATTTGCTCAAAAGGTCACAAGGTCTTTGCTGGCCTTTAGCTGACCGTGGCTTATCCCTATCGATGTCCGGCAAGCCCTTACATTGCAGTGTTCCAGGCGCCACTATGTCCTCGTCCATGTCATCCATGTCGTCGGACAAGAAGTGCTGGGGTGTGCTGCGGCCGCCCATGAAGCTGGGGTCCAAGTTGAGGGCGGAGGCCAGAGAGGGCAGGCCTGGGTTATTTACCAGCGTGAAGCCGGTCAAAATCTCAATCTGCTGCCAGCGATGGAGTCTCTCTCTCAGAGCTGCGGTTACCTCACCCAGAGCTTGCCTGGAGAGAAAGAGATACAAAATTAAAAGACACAAGTGTTAGGGTTATTATTCCAATTATTATTATTATTATTTTTATTTATTTTTAATTAGGCATTCGCCAGGAGAAATGTTTGTGACGTACTTGGCTGCAAGTATTTTGTGATCAACATCATCCAGTGAAGAACTGTGTGCAACATGGAACGTCCCGAACAAAGTATTTCTCTTCTTCTTAATCTTTTCTGCCTAAGAAACCATGTCACATTTAAAAAAAAAAAAAAAAAAAAAAAAAAATTATATTACTAATATTGTATACTTGATCTAACTGATCTATCACAAATCTAACAAAGGATTTGTCTCACCAAATCATAAGATTTTTTTCAAACCTAACAATATATTTAATATATATATATATATATATATATTTTTTTTTTTTTTCTAACATTAATATATACACTTAACTGTCAATTAGTAGCATTTCATTATCCTTTAAAAACTTTCTAAAACTATCTTACAGTCTTGTTTACCACATTCTGAGGTTGTACTGTCATGTTTTTACCATTGTTCCATCTTAGCTAAACGAACGACTGCAACAAATGCTGCTCACCCCGTCTTTGGCCACCTGCAGCTGTCTCTCTGCGTTCTGTTTCTTGATGTTGTAGTACTGCACCTCCACCTCATGAGTGAGCTGCAGCCATTTCTGCAGGGCTCCAGGAGGAGACCAGCTGCTGCGAGACTCCAGCTCCTTCTCAGCTTTCTTCAGGGCCATACGCACCTGCAGGGGGCGCCAGAGACAGGCCAGAGAGCAAGAAAGCAGATACAAAGCAAATCGCATAAGGATGGAAGCACTTTTTAATCAGACAATTAAAGAAAGTACTTTGTTGATAAAAAAAAAAAAAAATACAATTACAAAACAGGAACTTAATAATACCGTCCACATAGCAGTGTTATTTTAGGATCATTGATATACTATTATAGTTTTTTATTAATATTTTGAATGTTTTCATTATAATTTCACTTTATTTTTTGGTAATTTTGTTGTACATTTTTGTCATTTGTATTAGTTATGTCTAAAGAGTTTTTATTAATTTATTTCAGTTTTAATTGTAGTTATTTTAGTACTTCGAGTTAAACTAAACAAAAATGAGAAATGTTTTCTTTGGCACCTAGCTGAAATAAAATTATTTATTTATATTTTATTTTAGTTCACATGTAACCCTATGACATCTGTAAACACTAGAAAATAACAACCACCCAAATGCTTGGGGACTGAAATTGCAAGATAGCATTTAACCTTTCAACCTCTTCTATTTATCCTCTAATTTGCATGTGTGATTATGACAATTAGCTAATTTACATGACTCATGAATGACTAATTTGGCAAGCTAATGAGAATAAACAGCATAAATTACACTGCCTGAAACATTTTGTTGCGACAAGATGCTAATTATTTAGCCACAAATAAGCTTAACAACCTAACCTAACTAAGATAAACACAATTAATCAACAGCTCCATTCGTGGTAAATACACAGATCTCATCCAGCAAGGGTCTTGGGGAGTGGGCTGATGGGTCATGGAGCAGAAAGACCCCATTTCTTGTGGAACAGCGCTAATGAGCTACAAACCCACAGAGATTTGTGCCGCCCTCTGACCCAGAATACCCACTTAGCGCCTGGGTTTAATAGGCCAACATATGCAAAAAAACAAAAAACAATTAATCCAATTCAGGTCTATTTTTCTCCAGAGATGCCACTCGTGGATTCCGTACACATTATATAAAAAAAAACTGAAAACAAATATGGTCACAAAAGGAACCCACTTTGCTGTCATTGACACATGAGAGCTTGTTACAATTCTCTGATCAGGTTCTGCAAAGATTTTTCTCCTTTCAAATCTGAAGTGTTAATCTGTCCCTTATGCAACAGCACTGCGGTACACAGCTCTGGACACTGCGCTGGGAATATACTCAAAGGCATCAACAACATGATTTTCCTGTACTGATGAAGTCTGATAAAGTTTTATCAGTAGAAGTCCAAGGAGGCAGTCGTGGCCAAACGGTTAGAGTCAGACTTGTAACCCAAATTGTAATCTGAAGCAACAATTTGATTCTCAATACTGGTAGGAAACATCTGAGGTGCCCTTGAGCAAGTCACCTAACCCCCAATTGTTCCCCGGGCACCGCAGTGTGTGTGTGTGTGTGTGTGTGTGTTCTCTACTCACTGCTCCTAATGTGTGTGCACCAACTTGGATGGGTTAAATGCAGAGGACAAATTCTGAGTATGGGTTACCATATTTGGCCTTCACGTCACATCACTTCAAAGTTTGAGATCATCTTACAACCATTTCCACCCACTTCCTTTCCGTTATTTCGTGAAGAATGCCCACTCAATTAGAATCAACATATAGCAGCATATTGAGAGATCTAGACCACTAACACCAGTGACATCTAACCACACTTCAACATCTTGCATACTTATTAGGGGAATTTTCACCTACGCGAAATTCGCACCTATGCGAAATTTTCGATATATAGGCCTACACTAGTCATTTTGTTCACAACATGTATTCATTACTTCAATGAGCTCATTGTTTCCGCCTTAAATGAATACATTGCTCAAATTCATGCATTGTTAGCTAACTGCATGATTTGTTTATGTACATTTCTGAAATCCCTTGCTTGGACACAATCACCTCGGATAACAGATCACTCTAAATTGTAATGTAGACGCATGCATTTTCTGTAAAGCTGATTTGAAACGATATGTATTGTGAAAAGCATTATATAAAATAAATGAGGATTGAATTTTACCTGATCCAGCTCCTCCTCCGCGTATTTCTGTCGGCTCAGCTCGTTCACAGTTCCCTCCCGGAGCTCCTTCAGTCTCTGCGCCTCCTGTTTGGCAGCGTTGATCTCGTCCCTCAGCTTCTGCTCCAGGTTTACCTTCTCCACCTCCACTGAACGGTGCTCCTCCTGAGCAATCTGTAGCCTGTGAGGAGACAAATTAAAGAAAAAAACACATGGAATGAGTCACAGATCAGTCACAGTAGAGCATGATGTCAGCTACACCAGGGTAATGGGTTCGAATTCCCAGGGAATGCATTAACTAACAAAATGTGCAGCTTGGATGCACTGTAAGTTGCTTTGGATAAAAGCGTCTGCCAAACGTAAATGTACACAACAAAGGCTTAATCATTAAACTTATGACCAAATAGCTAACGTGACTTCTAGAGTGATTTCTGACCGAAATCTATTTCAGTATATCCGTTACCATTTAAAGCCCTGTTTTGGATGTTCATACGACCTTGATTTTACTGATCCCTTCGGGAACTTTAGTAAATACACTGTTGTAAATAAACAACAACAGAAAACTTCTTTATTGTAAGTTTGAATTTGGGCCTCAAAATTTCCCCCTTTTCTCTCTCTCACTCACACACACAGATATAATGTATACACATACACCAGAGCATGCATACACAGAAAGTTCAGTTTTAAACTACGTGACTAAGAAGCAACATTTTTCAGCATTTCAGCATCAGTAATTGGAGCAGATTTAAGCTCTTAGCAAATCACATGATGTCTCACTCCTTTTGTGCCAATTAAATTGTCTCTACAGTTCAGCAAACAGATAGTCGGGTAACAGAGATGCAAGGATTAAGATGCTAAAATAAAACATAACTGATGATGGGAAACTAAGACACGCTTGATAAAATTCCTGTCAGACAAATGACACTAAATCACGGTGGACACTTTAAACCCAGCTGTGCTCTCTTTAGCTTCAGGGTCATGACTGAGGGTTCAAAGAGGTTCAAAACTCAAAAGCAGGATTTAAGCACAATAAAGACAAATATGACTGCTTTATATAAGTATATTTAAAAAAAAAGTCATCACTGATGCAGTCTGTCAACTGGACAGCTTTATATGATTAAGGACTGAACCATATCATACCAATATGGGTTATTATTGGCCGATATATAGAGAACAGGCTACATATACAATGGGGTCCAGAATCTGTTTTTGTTTTGTTTTAAATAGTTAAAGTTAGTGATTTTGAAAAGTTGAAAAAAGGGATGATAATAATAATAATAATAATAATAATAATAATAATAATAATAATACACATTTACTCAATTCAGAATAACTTGAATAATACAACATCTGGAAACTGAATGCGCATAATTCTGAAACGAACTGGGGGAAAAAAACACTAAATGATACATATAAAAAAAAAAAAAAAAAGGTAAATGAAAATAAAATGTGCATAAATCTGGAGCCAGTGCAAGTTTATTATTTATCATCTTAAAAAGCTCAACTATTGACCGATTAATAGGCCTGGCTTGCACAGTATATTGGCCTATCAAATAACTGCAATTACCCATTTTGGTAATTACACTCAAGAACAAGAGTTACACCATAACAATCCATTATAAACAGCCCATTAGCAGGATAAAAGAACTAAAGATAATCCTTTATGTTCACCTGCTGCGTACGCATTTTCAGCACCTTCAGCCGGAAACTACATTCACAGGAAAGTCTGACTGCAAAACAGAGGCGTCATCAAAAAGATAATGATGATGTAACAAGCAGGAAGGGGGAGCGGAAAAATAACCGCAACCAAAGTCTACTCTAGGCTTTCCTGAGCTACGACAGGATTAACGATTTTTCCTGGCGAAAGAGAGAGGAAACACGGGGCCCCGATTCAATCAGTCATGTCTATATAACCCCCAGATCAATCTTCACTTAAAGGAAGAGGCTTTATCTGTCTGGGGGCTTCGCTTGAAGCATATCAAATGACACCGGTTTAGGGGACACTGGCCTGACTCAGAAGACGCGATATGTATCCCTCCAGGATTATGGGTACCAAGTTTAAATCAAATTGACTTGCATGGCTTACAAAAGCATACTTGACTCAGATGACTTACAGAAGCATACATCACACCTGTTGTTTGAACTCATGGCAGCTCTGTTTTGAAAATCTTATCTTATTGTTAAAAATCAATTTGTCTATGGAGAAAATGAATGGGATTTTTTACTTCTTTGAACCCTACTGACTAGAAAAGAATAGATACGCTTGTTGAATGGCTCCTGCAGTTTTGTCGGCATCCAGAAGATGGCAGATAGAAGGATTCGGAGGCTTGACGGAAAGAGAAACAGGTGGATTGGGGGAGAAGTTTTTCATTGAGTGAAGTACTAGTGTAAGGTGATCTGAAGTTACAGCTAAGATGGGAAATCTAATACCCTCAAACCTGACCTCTGCCATTCACCATCCTCCAAAACAAGTAATGGAACCTCAGCCCTACAAGCCAACAACAAATATCTAGCAAGGCTCTTTATGATTGTATAGTCGGAGATCTAAAGTTTTAATTGTTTTTCAATTCACCAGCTTTTATGTATTCAAAACATTTCGTCTGACTCGCCATTTATTTGTTTAACTCGCGCATTCAAAAAACACATTCCTTTGTGCTGGTGAAAGTATGACTACGAAAACAAAAGACAATACAAACAATAGACTAGACTATGCATGCAATGATTAATTCAACTTTTCTTCCTCTCCTACAAACGTGCACCTGCAGCCTTAGATAAGCACGGTTTCCGTAACTGTCGGGTGCATAAGAACATTTTCTCTCACATCTGATTTTACGAGGGTAAAAAAAAAGCATGTGAGAGATGTGGCAGAGAACACGAGATGGTCTCTAAGAATGAGTCATGTGTGCTTGTCTTACATTCTCAATACCATTTTTTTTAAAAAGCCCTAAAACTAGGTAATACACATCAGTTAGTAATTTGTCAAGAGAGTACCAGTCACAGTAAAGACAGAAATGAAGACAGTACTTTTCTATTCAGCTCTGTTTACAATAGTTTTTAGCTTTATATATATATATCAGAGGCGGACAGAGTACACATCTTCATTACTTGAGTAAAAGTACAGATACCCCTTGCTAAATTTTACTCAAGTACAAGTAAAAGTACTACAGTCAGATGTCTACTTAAATAAAAGTACTGAAGTACTTGTTTTTAAAAGTACTTGAGTATCAAGAGTACAAGAGTACATTTTCTAAATATTGCATTACTACTGCCACAGTGCTTACATTGGTAAACACAGCAAACACTTGAAGCGAAAACTATCATTAACTTGTTCAGAAAATTGAAATAGTCTGGCGAGGGATGTGATATTTTTTTTCCCAGGATGGTAGGGGAAGACTCATGAATATTCATTAGGGAAGTCATCCCTGATTGGTCTGATGACCTACCCCTAACCCAACCCCTAAACCTACCTGTCACTGGGGTTAAGACCAATCAGGGATGACTTCCCTAATGAATATTCATGAGTCTTCTCCTACCATCCTGGGAAAAAAAATACTCCCGGGATGGACCTGCTGCGTCTTCATCCATTGTTTCGTCTATGGTTTCATCTCTTATCTAAATCTGACCATGGAGTTAACTTTGGCGGAAAGCTGAAGGTGATTGCTGATAGGCTGTCCCAATCAGTGGCGCCTGCACAATCCAATCACATTTGAGAGGGAAACAACAAATTGAGGGTTTCCGAGATGTTTCTTTTTTCCTTTTTTTTTTTATTTTTTTTTTTTAGAAGAAGTAACGGGTACTCACAGTTATGGATAGAAATGTAGTGGAGTAAAGAGTACAATATTTGCCTCTCAAATGTACTTGAGTAAAGTCATGAGTACTCCCCACAAATGATACTCGAGTAAAGTACAGATCCCTCAAAATTGTACTTAAGTTCTGTACTCAAGTAAATGTACTCCGTTACTGTCCGGCTCTGATATATATATATCAAAAACAATTATCATAAATACTATTTACTCAATTAAGTAAAAATGTGAAAACAGAATGTGCATAATCTGAGGGCGTTTACACAACAATGTACTAAAACAGATAAAGTTTTTTTTATGCATGCCAAGCCAGTAGTTAGTTATAGGGATTTTGGCCGATACCAATAAACAATAATCCTTTATATTTGAAAGCCGATAACCGATATATTGACCAATAAATCTAAATCTACATTTTTTGAGAGCCTTAATACAAAAACAAAGTCTCACCCTTAAAAGCCATGTCCCAAGCACTTTAACATATATCAAACATACAGTACAGTAGCCTAGTTTGAGCCAGTGTAAGATTCCTGAACTTTTAAAATTAATTGTACGCTCCTATGGCCAACTTTCTTTATCAAATAAATAAATAAATAAATAAAATCTATTGCTTTAGAATTAAATAAAATACTGCCTAAATAATGCAAACAAATCATTGGACAACATTACTTGTGTAAAAAGAATCAAAATGCATGTGGCATTGATAAAATGGAATAGCCTCCGCACGGACAACAATGAAATGATTTTGATAAAACCATAGTGTTAATTAAAATAATATGAGAATAAAAGTGCTAGTTATTATTAATAATGCATCAATGTTTTTGAAAAAGAAACATCTAAAATTAATGAGCTGAATGAACAACGGGAATCTTTGTTAGCCGGTTAAAACCTATTAGATTAATCAGATCATGTGACAACTTATATCTGCACAAAGTGGCATGAATGCACAACTGAAAATTCTCTTATCGGGTCCATAATGATAACATTAAAAATGAACATATATCGGCTGATAAATCATGCGTCCCTAGTTGGCTCTTTGTAAAGAAACACTACATGCCTATAAACTGAACACATAATACACATGCACATGATGTTACTGTTTTCACAAATTCGCATTTTTGTAGTTTACACAGAGAATATAACAGTATTGTTTTCAAAAACTTGCACTTTGAAACAGTTTTTCAATTTCAGGCCATCAAAATGCTGTTTTCATCTAATAAATGAACGGCCAAAACATACAATTTTTCCATTTTTAGTTGAAAATGGTGGTGTATAAACGCCTGGGACTTTTGGCTTGGGCCATAAATAATATAACGATCTAAACCTACCAATGCCATTGCAACTACCCAGAATGACCTGACAACCTCACAAAACAGTGAGCGGCTGGAAAGCAATGCCACTCACAAGATAGGGCAAGCATCACAGATTTTCTTCCGCAAATGTAAACTTCTGCTTTATAACATGCGATTCTAGTCAAATTGAATAGTTAACTGCCATGTAGAAAGGGCAGATTGCATTACGTCTCATTTATGACTCAGAGTGAATGGACAGGGACTGCGCATGAGATAATTTGGCAGCGTTCGAGAAGAGGTTTGTCTGTTGGCGAAATGCATCAGCACACCTACACAGTAAACTGTTGGAAAGCCTGACTCAACTGCCACAGCCTTGATAAGCAGTTACAATACGTCTCAAATGGAGAAAAAAAATATGCCTATACAAACGGCCAAGCTCCCTTAAAAGGCGAACTGACATTTCGTTTCATCTCAAAATGTTCCCAAAACAAGCCTACATCAAATAAAATGAACTTGGATACGACAGCCCACAGGGTCCTGCGTTCATGTGTGACATAACTGGCATTTATTTTATTTTTATCCTTGAGTTTAAGCTGAGATGATTCGAAGTATCCGGGGGTTAATCACCTCCCTCAGGGGCGACCAGAGCACTGTAGGCCTCTCACCCACCAATCACCAGAGACGTGACCCGGTGACTCGCCTGGTTTTGTCAAAACACAACATGCTGGATGCCCTCCATTGTAACAAACACACTCTGCATAGTTTCCACTGCCCTGTCCCCTTCACACACGCGCTCACACTTCATTCACATGTTTAAGGGATACACAGACCCCTCCGGACACACAGGCTCCTGTGTCATTCTCTTAAAGGTGACAGACTATGAGTCTGCATGAGGACTTCAACAGGAAGCTAGCGGAAGACGGTTGGTATTGAGAGATCAGAGCATTATCCGCGTTCCCACATTCCTAAAGATTCCTCGGTGTATGCGTAACGGTTAGCAAACACAGCCATCTGACGTACTCAACATTTGCTGGTAAATATTCACAGAGAGCAAATTATCATTCTATGGAATGGAAGACGTCTTTCAAACAACTAGTGTTAATAAATTGCATAATGCCATATCAAAATAAATATTTGTATATATGTTGGGATATAATTATACTTTAATGTTTACAAATGTACAAAATATAATATTTCAACAAATATGCACTTTTCATTTGTCAGTTCACCATACAAAACTATAAAATCAGCAGAGCTTGGTAACATAACCAAGTCTTTCAGAATATAATCAATTAAAATAAATAAGCAAATTTATTTTAATAAAAAATTTGCTAATATAGCAAGAAACTTTGCCCTGTTTATAACCTGGTGTAAAGAAGCATTTTCGCCAATAAGAGAAAGACGTTTAACCACATGTAAATGGTGTCTAAAGGTTGAGCTTGTCCACTTTTGACCACTTCCAGAGGTAGTTGAAAACTCATTTGACTGGATTGCTTTCGTAGTGGAAACGCTCATGTGGTCGAATGCGTTCGAACAGCCTCAAATGACCGCCTCTCGGCCTACTGACCTAATGCGTAAACATTATGGGAGGCACGCTGGCCAGACAGGATTTAAACTTGGTTGGATGAAGATCTCAGTTTGGTTTGAAGTACCAAGATTTCCTGTTTCTAACATGCACTCACAGCATTCGCTGTGGTCTGGCGACTATCAAAGTAAACAAAAGTTTTGTGCATGTTTTTCCGACGTCTCCTTTGCGTTCATATGTAAATGCCGTGAGCCTCCCCTTGAAGAAATCATGACAGAAGTGGTCCAAAGTGGACAAGAGACCAATTAAAACACCAGGGGCCCTATTTTAATAATCTAAGCGCATGGTCTAAAGCGCAGGGCGCAAGTTCACTTAGGGATTGTCCGAATCCACTTTTGCTAGTTTAACGACGGGAAAAATGGTCTGCATACCCGGCGCATGGTCTAAAAGGGTTGTCCCAATTCTCTTAATGAGTAATGGGTGTGTTTTGGGATTTTTACGTGCATTAAACCAATCAGAGTCTCATCTCCCATTCCCTTTAAATGCCAGTTGCGCTCACGCCATGGCAGATTCGCTATTTACATGACAGAATTTGATAGTGGAAAGACCGAACGCGTCTCCAGAGCGCAAACGGATCTGCTCGTGCGCGAGGTAAAAGTGCGCAAGCAGACCATCTACAGGACAAGCCGGATTCACCATATCTTTATGTACACAATAATAATCTTTTACGTTGTAATCGTTTTAATTTTAATATTTGTCATGTTTGTGTGCTGCTGTGCGTCCCTGTGTGTTTAATAAGCAGAGTGTACACGTGTTGTGGACCCGCCTATAGGCGCACATTACTAACACGCTCTTTAAATAACAAAAAAAAAAGATTGCGCCATTGACTTTAGACCAGGTTTCAGTTGGTCAATGGCACAATCTATTTCTGTTGCCTCAAAATAGCAACGCGCCAACAATGCGCCAGAACACACCTCGTTTTCAGACCAGCACGCCCATGGGCGCACAAATGGGCGCACATGCATTTGCCATTTAAACAACGTGGTGCAGGACGTGAAAATGATAACTGCGTCGGACTGAAACTAGCAAAAAACACTAGGATCGCGCTTGGCGTTGCATTGCGCTGGGTGTAAGATAGGGCCCCAGGTGTACACGGTATGAGTCTCCCACGTCTACTTGTGATCCAATCGACAAAAACGCATCTTAATACCAGGTGGAAACAGGGCCCTAGAAACAAAATGGGTGAGGGCCAGCCAAAAAAGGCACTCTCATGATAAAAGTAAAGGGAAAAAAGTGACATTAGTCTATGTTTAATGCATTGAGAAAATGCACAAATGAACAAAAACATTTTTTTTTTAAAAGGATGGACAGGAACAAAATCCATTTGGTAGAAGTATACAATTATATCAGAGGCTTCAAGAAACTGGCATCTTAAATGTAACTTAAACAGAAAGAAAGTGTTGTAATTATAAAGTTCCTCCTTTTCTAGCCATTCCTCTCTCTCTCTTTCTCAAACAGATGTTCTCTCCTGCAGATTATTCCCATGCGGCTCCATATCCTGTTCCCTCAGAAGGGAAGGCCTGGTTCACTAAACACTGTAAAAACTGTGACAAATCTATCTGACATCAAAGCTCATAGGCACTTACGTTAAGACAGTGACTACAAATCATACGCAATGCCATCCTCACTTTATGAGCTCCTGTGCATAATACATATTGCAGTATTTTTGTCCACCATAAACAGGAGTACAAGGCTCAGCTGGAGGTCTAGGTTACTTCATATACTGGTTATTTTAAATATCAAAGCAAGCTGCACAAGTTTCCAAAAGTAAAAAAAAAAAAAAGTTTAACATCATGCAACTTGAAACTGTGGTGGTTATGGCATTAGACACATTGCATCGACCAAGTCGACTGACCAAACAATGCCTTACACCTGAGCCAAGTGCTTTAAAGCCACCACAGAGTTTCTCACACTTGTTCAAGAATCTAAAAATAAAGAAAGTGCAGAACAGGTTCTCACTTCTGCTGTAGGTCGTGAAGGCTCTGCTCTGCCCGATGGAGGCTCTCAAGGTCTATCATCATCTTCTTCATGTGGTCTTTAGAGTGCCGGTTCTGGATGAAAGCGAACCAGCAACCTCCCATTCCGATGACTATAGACACCACCAGCATGAAGTCCTTCAGATGGTTATGTCTGTTCACTGTGAGAGACAGAAACCAGTACATACTTCAGTACTCATTTAGCAAATGAATCAGTGCACAACGCCTCTATTCCAAAACCTAGTAAGCGGTCTACTTAGGCAGATGTACATACAAAGAGTCAGCTGTTATAGCTTGTTGCCAAGTTAGTGATACACAACTCTAAAAAGTATGAAAATACAGCACACAAATAATTGGTACAATAGCCTTTGAAAACTAGACAATAGTTTTGGAATTGATACTTCTCAGGATTGAATGATATTTACAAAGGATACCTTCAGCAAAAGCCTTCACATCAAGAGTGTGTCTATGATGCTTTAAAATGCTACCTATGTAGGCAGTTCAACAGCTTTCGGAACAAAGCCCATATACTGTTTAAGAGTGTTAATTTGAGCTGTCGACTGTAGTATCTGTCTGCATTTTGCACAATAGGGGCTTTCGCACCGGAGGAACCTTTTCATAGTTCCTAGAACTATTAGTGGAAGTGGTGTTTTTTGGCGTGTTCGCACTGCAGGAACTAGGAACGATTTTAGTTTAGTTTAGGAACTACCAGTGACGTTAGTGTACGCTGATTGGCCGAAAGCACGTAAAACACCAGCAACCGCCATTTAAAAAAAAAAGATGTGTAAACAGAGATTATTAGTCTATATATTTACTCCAGAAACTAACACTACGAACATGGAAAACAGTGATAGATGGACCTCTAAACCTTTACGTTGAGGAGAAAATCCAGCGCAACATTGAGGGGACCAAGAGAAACATGATAATGTAATTCTGGTCAGCTAGCAACACTGGACATCAACCACACAGCATACGCTAATACCTTTTCATATACTGTCTACCATCTATGTATAACAGTTCTATCTAATAACGTATTAGACAGGACTGCAACCAGGAAAACGTTCCTAGGGGAACCATTATTTCTCTGGAAACCACCCTGGTGGCTAGTTCCTAGAACTACCCGGTGCGAAAGCCCATAATGAAGTAGAACAGCTTATTTCAGTTAAAAAAAATGCACAGTTGTCACGGTACCAAAATTTCAGCAGATATGATTATGCAACACTTATAAAAACATGCTGTAAATAGAACCTTTGACGCTCAAACAAACATGAACTAGAGGGTTTTGAAAGCAGCGTCTATCAAATATACCCGGTACTCTGTACTACTGGTACTGCAGAAATCAGTCGTTTCACAACCCTAACTGTAGGGTTGCATTGGCTTCTGCGGTCACAGTCCTGCAATACTGCTGTGCCATTGGGTAAGACAGTTAACCTAACAACCGCCCCGGGGACACCACGCAGTCCTGACCCTAGCTGACTCAACTTCTTATTCCATCTGTACATATCCATGATTAAAGATAATTAAGTCTTCGTTGAGAGATGGAAAATAACACTCTTAGCTCCTCACCCTCTAAGGAGCACGACAAAAAGTTGGTCTGCATCAGATCGAAAGCTTTGAGAACCAAAAGCCACACCCTAAAACACTTTTTGCAAAGTTAAACCTTGATTAAACCTGCAACACCAATATGCGAACCACAAGCTAAATATCTAGAACGTGCACTAACAGCTGCACCATGGCTTTAACATTACAAACAAATCTCAAAAGCAGAAGGCTTTAATGGAACACTTAGGAGACAGATTATTCAAATGTTGTTGTTAACCACTGAAGCGCAGGCTTTTATAACCTGTCAACCATGTCAGCGGTTTAACAAAAAACAGAGTCGTGTTTCTGATGGAGGTATTGTCCCGAGGTACCAGGGCAGCTGGAATCGGTGTCAGTAGATCGGTAGGGAGGTGTTGGGCTGTCACATGCAGCATGCAGCCTCTCCCTGGTTTCCTGGAGCTAGACCTCTTCAGAGTCAACTCACACACTGAGAACTGCCACATACAGACACTGTTCAGCATCGAGTCTGTCCCTGACTCCCCATTAGGACCTCTGAGAAGATGGTCTCAATAATGGCTGACAGCAGAACAGAGAAGGGAACGTCAAATGCAAATGCCAACAAACATTAAGGTTGCTGGGTTTAAAGTAATTTTGTAGCATTTTAGGGTTTTTTTAGCGCAGGCTCTTGCACCGAAAACTTGAAAGTTTTCCATCCTCGGACAAATAGAGAGACAGACGTCTTAAATACATAGATTAAAATAATAAAATTAAATAAAAAAACCTTGGTGTGAGGAAAAAAAAAAGACATCTAATGAAATCTCTTTTTTAAAGAGATCTCTAATGCTCACCAAGGCTGCATTTATTTGAAAATTTCAATTTTTACTATTTAAAATAACTAATAACTGTTTTAATATATTTAACATTTTTCTTTTAATATTTATTCCTGTGATGACAAAGCTGAATTTTCAGCATGATTACTCCATTACTTCAGAGTCACATGATACTTTACTGTCACTAATGATCAATTTAATGCATTCTTGCAGAATACAAATATATTTTTTTTTCATTAAAAACTGCACATTAACCTCCATGAGAATTTGAGACATTTTTGCTAGGGATGCAACACATTTTAAACTTCTTAGGTTCACATTGCGAGAGTTAAGAGTTGTCTACATAGTATACAACAAACTAGAAGATCAAAAGAGCAAGCTTTTTATAAGAAAAATACACATAAAATAAAAACAGAACGCCGCACACTGTTCACAACATCTCTGACAGGTCGATCCAGCTTTTTTCATCCAATACATAATAAATATAAACAATGCCAATAAAAGAAGGAAAGACATGTCACATAGCTAATAAAAACAAACTCTTTGGACAGATTTGGAACAGCATTCTGAGCAAGGCATTTAGTGCTGCGCTATATCACGTCCATAATGTCACACACCCTCATTCTAGTGCAAAAACAACTTCTAGGACCTTTCTCTCTCATAACAAAAGGCATGTGAAGCACACAGTTATGTCAGCCCCGGTGTATTCTGGGATGTGGGCGTAAATCAAATCACAGCGTTACTGTACGAGCTGAGGCATGCAACACAGGTTGATGGATCACAGACTGAACCCATTTCCAGGTCAAGGCAGATTCTTCAGATAACGCTGCCAGGAATGCATCAGATTGTCTGAGAATGTGTTCCTGGGAAAATGTGTTTGGGTAAATATAAAAAGGCATTGATGAAAAAAGGAAGCCAATGAAAAAAAATAAAAATAAAAAGAGAGTCTATCTTTAAAGCCTGCGCATTTTACAAATATCTCTAAACATGCTGAACCTGTTCACCAGCATATTGGAGGGGTAGACACTGGCTGCATCCGTTTCAGTGCGCCAAAGACGTGTGCTTAGAATACAGAGTAACCGTCTACACCCTCCCTGTCCAACCCCTGGAGCTTTCCCCTCGGCCTACAGCAGATGACTACGAGCCTCAAGACCTGTGGATATTGGCTAATTGGTTTCAGAGACCATCTAAAAAGGAGGAGACGGACCACGGTAAAAAGAAGAAAATGGAAGAAATTGCATTAATTAATATTGCAGAAAATTGGCAATGTCTTGAGGTATTTTTGGTCTAGGACCAGCTGGACCAAACTAATAAAAATAAATTGGTCAAATGTGTAATAGCACAATAGGGGAACTTTAAAGCTTCCTAATTTTGTCTCTTACAATAGGTTTACATGCATCCAAGGTCAAAAAAGTATTTTCTCATAATATACATTGCAAGATTCTGAAAACGGATCCTTCGAGGATTCGGTCTCTCTAAACCCCTCCTTTCCGAGTCTACTCTGATTGATCAGACGGTCCAGTCTGTTGTAATTGGTCTACTGCTTACAATGCGCATCGGAAAAGAAATGTCCATTACCATACTTAAAACCTACATAGGTTTGAGCAGGAAGTAACAGTAGAATTACTGATGACACGTGTCAGCAGTTCAGAATCGTTTCTTTCTTTTTGTTAAACAATAACTTTATTTGCACTTTGATCTTTAACACTTTGCAGACCTTTTACCTTGCACCTTTCACAAACAGCTACATTACACTTTATATTGCATTAAAAGGTCATATTTGAAAAAAGCATAATAAGGGCCCTTTAATAAATTTATTCAGCAAGGATGCATTTTATTGATCAAAAGTGACAGAAAAGACATTTATAATGTTACAACTAGGGCTGTCAATCGATTAAAATTTTTAATCAATTAATCACATGATTGTCGTGAGTTAACTCGTGATTAATCGCATTTAATCGCACATTTTTTTATTTGTTCTAAATGTACCTTAAATTAATACTTTTCAAGTTTGTAATACTCTAATCAACGTGGGCATGGATAAATATAGATGCTTTATGCAAATGTATGTTTATTATTGAAACCATAGTCAATATAGAGCATGAAGACAAGACATGTTTTAAAGGTCATAGATGTTTTTTCAAAGAACTTGTTCATGTCTATTAGACACATGTAGAAAGAACAAAGAAATACCATGTTCCCATTACTTCTCTTTCTTTGCACTGAGCAATTTACTAACAAAAAAATGTTTAGATTTTTGCATGACAGGGCAGCTCTTCTGAAAATGCTAAATGTACATTTATTATTTATTATTACATTATAGTTTGTCTCTCTCTGTGCCCATTTTGATGAAGCTAAATTCTCAATAAAACTGTTTTCATTGGTATATTTTACTGTTTCTATTGTCAAACAACGCAATGAATTTGAAATGGTGACTGAAACGCGACCCAATAAACATAACCAGCTCTCCCTTCCAAGACGTTAAACTGCACAAAAATTCTGATAATCGAGCCGTCGTCTGGTGAAATCAAATACACATAAGCTAAAGACAATATCCGTGTATATTTGTAAAATTAGAGAAGCAACATAATATCTGTTTAACTGAATTAAAGCGCTGCTCCTCCGCGCAAGAGACGCAGAGAGAGAGAGAGAGAGAGAGAGAGAGAGAGAGAGAGAGAGAGAGAGAGAGAGAGAGAGAGAGAGAGAGAGAGAGAGAGAGAGAGAGAGGCGCGCGCGCGTGCTGAGAGAGCCGGTAGATTCTCAGAATCTAAATAAGGTTTGGGCGCTTTGTTGAAGAAAAAAAAAATCGCTAAAGGGGTCTGCAATGTCGCTAAGTTGCCAACACGGTGTATCTCCATTTCTCCAACTAGGGTTGGGCCACGGGTCAAACAGAAAATCTGCGCTGCGTTAATCGCCCGTTAAAAAAATTAGTGCCGTTAATATGATTTTGCGTTAACGCGTGATTAACGCGCTAACTTTGACAGCCCTAGTTACAACAGATTTCTTTTTCAAATAAACGCTGTTCCTTTGAACTTTCTATTAATCAAAGAATCCTGAAAAAAAAATTATCGAGGTTTCCAAAAAAATTATTATGCAGCTTCTCAACATTGATAATAATAAGAAATGTTTCTTGAGCATCATAACATATTTCTGAAGGATCATGTGACACTGAAAACTGGAGTAATGATGCTGAAAATTCAGCTTTGATCACAGGATAAATAGTAACTTTATAATAAATAAATAAAAAATAATAAATTACATTTTAAAACAGTCAAATAGAAAAATAGTTATTTGAATTGTATTGTATTGTATTGTATATAATGCAATTGTAATAATAAGTTCACAATATTACTGTTTTTTAATCTATTTCTTATCAAATAAATTCAGCCTTAGTGAGCATAAGGGACTTTTTTTTTTTTTTTTAAAGTAAGAATCTTACCGACCACATACTTTTGAATGGTACTGCAGCTACCCAGTCTCTACCTAGAGAAAACCACAACTTTTTGACCTTCTTTGACCTTCTCACATACAAAGGCTTTTAACAGAGATACATCCTCAATGGCAATGCCATCTTGGATGATAGAGAGGTTTCCATCCAGAGAAGTCAAAAATAAACAGCTGTCTGTTTCTCAAATGGCAAACCCAAATCCAAGGAAACGCCATGTTTTTTTTACTGCTCCTCCGATATGAAGCAACAACTGCTCATGGTTCACTACAAGACATCTGAAGACCAAAAGGTTAAGCAGGTTCTTCTGAGCTTTTTTGCACTGTTGGACTATCAATCATCTGATGTAATAGACAACACACTATGAATGTGTTTAAACAGATCTCTAAAAACATATCTAGAAAATATTTAAACATCCAAATATGAAAGATTTAAGTACAATGTTTTAGATTTATGACATTTGTTCTAGGCATGATGCTCTACCAGAGGGAAATCACACTCACTCATAGGGGCTCCGAACAGAACCGTATCCAGAGCTTTAAGCTGTAGTTTCTGAACGTGACTCCGGTCCAGAATCTTCAGAACTGTTTGTGTCAGAGTGACATTCTTCATTGCCAATCTAGAAGGAATAAATAAATAAATAAATAAATAAATGCAAAAGTGCAGCAGATGGGCACTCAATAAGAGTCCAGGTTTTCATCAACCTAGTCAAATGGAAAAATTAGTTTCAGAGCTAAACATTTGACCATAATAAACATGTTTTTAATCCAAGGATGATGCTCACAGTGGTCAAGTTTTGAGGGTCAAGTGATTCTTGTCTCACCAAAAGTGGAATAAATGCTTGGTTAGGACAAATGTCAAGTGTTTCTGGTCACACTCGGACCAAACTAATTTAACCTGTATGTTAGAAGCTAAGAGCACACAGTCTCACATGTACTTAACACAAGCTAGTTGCACCAGTTGTGATTTTGTCTGTAAGTGATTTAAAGAACTCAAAAGTGACAGAAAATCATATACAATGTTACAGTGATGTATACAAAGTTACAAAACATTTCAATTTCAAATAAATGCTGTTTTAAATATAAAATATTAAGCAGAAGACTTGAGTAACAAATCATAATCATCATTAGAATGATTCCTGAAGGATCATGTGACACTGAAGACTGGAGCAATGATGCTGAAAATTCAGCTTTGACCACAGGAATAAATTCCATCCATCCATCAATTACAGGAAAGTTTTTCTGTGTGTGTGTGTGCGTGTGTGTGCGTGTGTGTGTGTGTTATTCGCATATCTCTCAGGGAGGACACTCTCCTTTGGACACATGCCTTTGGTGTGAGAGACCCGGGTTCGAATCCACTGTGAGACACCAATGTGTCCCTGAGCAAGACACTTAACCCCTAGTTGCTCCAGAGGCGTGCTGACATGTATAGCAATTGTAAGTCGCTTTGGATAAAAGCGTCAGCTAAATGAATAAATGTAAATGTAAATCTCTCGAACCGTTACTCCAATGGATTTCAAACTTGACAGTTGTCTTGCTACAGTACGAGTAAGTGCAGTGCCAAGTTTGACGATGATTAGAAATGCAAAAGATATCATTAAATATAAATTGGCAAAAGCAGCACACATTGGCTTTTGTCGCTCTAGCCGCTGGCCAATCCCCCTCTCACACTGAGAGACAGAGAGGGTAGAAGAAAGCAGCGGAGCCTGCTCCCTGAATCGTTGCACATTTGTGGATGTTAACTGAATCTGTAAGTCAGCAACACTGTTTACTTCTGAATATTATATCTTTTATCGGTCGTTAACCGGATAGCCTCGTTTACACTGCAGGTCTTGATGCCCAATTCTGATTTGTTGGCTATATCCGATTTTTTTAGACCATCCGTTTACACGTTCTTTGAATTGTGACCAATATCCAATTCATGCGTTTACACTTGCCATACTATCTGAAACATCGTGCATGCTTAAAGGGGGTTCCTGCACAGATGGACAAACGCAAAATATGCTTGAGGCTAGCTTTGCGATATATGCGAAGTTCGCCAAACATCACCATGATTTTGAGGTGGAGGAGGATGAAAAGTGCCATTATTGCAGCCTGCACATATGCTTCAGTTATTGTGTGCAAGAGAGATCTCGGGACTGCTGGGAGCATATTCTGTTTACATATTTGCCTGATGCCTCAGAAAATCCGATCTGCCTGTTTACATGACAGTCGCATTAGCACATATCTGATTTATATCTGATTTATTTCCACATATGAATGAGGCCTGAAACCGATCTCGAAATATCCGAATGCACAAGTTTTTTTCCTGTTTACACGGTCATAGAACACATCCGATCTGTCACAAATGAGCAAAAAAATAAAAATAAAAAAAAATAATAATAATACAAAAATCTGAATTCGGTCACATTTCACTGACAGTGTAAACAAGGCCTAATAGTAGCTTATGCTATTCACCAACAATACATATCCTATTCAATGCGTTGACAGTCTCTTTCACTGCCATCATTTGTAGTAGCCTATTCATAAACTGTTTGCTCAAGCATAGCCTGGTCTCAATGCTAAGTTTTTACTGTGTAATGCGCACTGAAGTTAGCCTGTAACTATGGGGCTGTTTACACCTGGCCACTTCATGCGTTTTCTGTGATCGAATAGCTATCCGATTGTGAAAAGACCAGGTGTAAATGCCCTCCGAAACGCATTCGAGACGGATTTAAATCCAATCGCTCAAACCACTTCAGGAGGAGGTCTAGGCCACATTTCCAGACGAAACTGGACAAGTGTAAATATGTCAATTTTACTCCTCCCAACAATGCTAAAAAACAAACGTGTGAGAGTGTGTTATAGGCTATATGTCATGTTTATAGCCAGATATGACGGCACTGCAGCACACCACCACAGATGAGCATCTATTCATCAAGCCGTGCAAACTATCGCAAAGTGAAAGTAAGTCGCAGACGCTTAACAAACAATCAGCTTCATTCAAATTTAAAAAAAGAAATTATCTTACCAGGGCTGTCGTCGCTCTCATTTATTGCGTCTTTGATTTTGAAATGAGCTGATGATCAATAAAATGCAGCTCATATCTGTTGCTTTCGGTGACGTGAACTTTAAATCTGCGTATAGCGCGGGAATTGAAGATCGGATTTATATCTTGTTTTGTGAAAGCACATTTATGTGACCAGGTGTAAATGGAATCGTTTTGATAAATCAGATAGCTATCCGATCTGAGAAAACACATGAAGTGGCCAGGTGTAAACAGACCCTATGTGATGTTGAATAATGCCATGTTAAATAGTTGCCCTGCCTATTCAACAGGTGTGTGTGTGTGTGTGTGTGTGTGTGTGTGTGTGTGTGTGTGTGTGTGTGTGTGTGTGTGTGTGTGTGTGTGTGTGTGTGTGTGTGTGTGTGTGTGTGTGTGTGTGTGTGTGTGTGTGTGTGTGTGTGTGTGTGTGTGTGTGTGTGTGTTTATTAACTTACTCACCGGGGCATGGCGGTACCATTGAAATTCATCTTCCGGAAGGCTTCTGCGTATTGTGGCAACTCGACATAGTTGATAATCCAGTCCACAACCTGATCCACTGTCCAGTTGTACACTGGGGAACAGAAACACAAAGGCCAACCTCATTAACATCATCATGAATCAGAATACATGTTTCAAAACAAGCTAATAAAACACTGTATAACACAATGAGTGACCAAAAGTGGGTGGTTTTGACTTAAAATGAGTATACTAGTGGAGTTTTTAATTTAGTAAGAATCGTGACTGTTTTTAAAAAACAAATCATTACATCATCAGAGGTCTGCTGGGAAAAGGGCAGTGTGACTAAAAGTGTCAGTATTTGTTTTTTTAAAGTTTTTTTATTTTTTAACTGATCAGTATCAGCCCAATCCTTTATTTGACGTCAGCTGTCACGCAGGTGTCATGCAGTAGGTGATGGTATGCAGCTTTAAGTGGATTTGCCAACTGCCATTAAAGAATGCCAGAAAAGAAGCTCAAATGTGCGTGCATGATGCGCCAGAATCAACGAGGTCTGTTCTAGTGTAACACGTACATTTGAGCATCCATGTTTAGTACATTTGATGCACACGTTTGTGACAAATCACTCAAAAGAAATTGATTTACTGTTTATTTGCATCTGTCGTCAGTCTGAGATGTCAGTGCCATAACACACTGTTATAAGTTGCGTCTTGCTTCGGCCTTGGCTGACAGACTGGCATATTGGCATTTTCTTTTTGTTGCAATTATTCTGCTCATAGTACATATAAAATACAAGTTTATATCAGTAGTATATAACAGCAAATATTACATGTGTTCTAGCTCAAGCACACCTGGTGCAAGTAATGAAGCCCTTGATTCGTTGCATCAGGTGTGCTTGACAACACCTGATTTGCAGTTGTGTTTGAGTTGTGCTGTTGTGAGGGATTCTATTCAGAAGTCTCTGCAGAAGTCATTAAAAGTTGCATTTTCAGTTGAATTTGGGGAAACCAATTGAAACATTTGTTGTGCTGAGCCATTTCAATTACTTTCAGCTGTTCGCATTTTCAGTTGAATTTGGGGAAACCAATTGAAACCATTTTTGCCAATAAACCTGATTTGCAATGGGGGTTGAATAATTCAAATTACAACTGTATACACACACACACACACACACAGTCCTATAAATATTACTGTAATTGTTATATTGGAATTACTCTGTAGTGATATAGGCTACACCCCTTTTTGAGCCCCTGAGAAACTCTGCATATCCCTGTATACATTGGATTGATTTGAATAACTGTAATGCACTTGAAGTATGCACCAAGCACTAGGAAACTGCAAGTATTGGATCAATATTCAATAACTCTGATCGGAGGCACAAAAAAAACTTGATTGGCACATCCCTACTTGGAACAAAGTTTCTCAAACTGGTTTTCATGAGGCAACTGCATGGGGTTGGCAAGATAAAACTCCTAATAAAAAGATTAAATATTTTATTTGTTTACCTGCAAGGCACATGACTATTAACCGATATCAGAGAACTGTGAACAAGCAAGTGTGTTGTTAAATTATTGAAATATTAACCTAAAATCTCAGGAGATACTTCAAGTAAATAGCAGATACTGGATCATCGCAATTAATCAGCTGTCATTGAGAATGACACACCAAGCGATCAAAACTGCCCATGATGAAAGAAATCTAAAACGATTACTAAAATTTGTCTCAGACATCAAAAGCATGGCCTAAATACATTTGCCATTGATATCTGAATTAACCCCACCCCACCCCCACACAAAAATAAAGCATATTAAGCAGAGTGACAGCTGGCATAATAACAATCCAATATAGACATCAAATTTTACAGGAGTATAAATATTACACTGGCATAAATAACAGATATTCACTGTCACACCACCTTTGAAAAAAGCAGACTCTGCCAGCTCTCAAAGAAAACACTGTAAGGGTATATCTCTCGCCTGACCCTGGCACAAAACTGTTCTCTCTCTCTCTGTGTGTGTGTGTGTGTGTGTGTGTGTGTGTGTGTGTGTGTGTGTGTGTGTGTGTGTGTGTGTGTGTGTGTGTGTGTGTGTGTGTGTGTGTGTGTGTGTGTGTGTGTGTGTGTGTGTGTCTTGGCTGGGACAGATCAGCTTTCATAACCTTGGCTCTTTAGCTGTGCTTTGAGGAAGAGCTGCAATGCAGAAAAAAAACTGACCAAAGAGCGAAAGGAGAAAATGAGGAGTAAACCCAAGACAGACATTGTTCGGTCGTCTGAGCATTATGGTCAGATCCAAGAATATAATATTTGCCAAAATGTGCATATTTCCACACTCAGAGCATATGCATGATGCAATGTGCTTGACTTGACCTTTCATTTCCAGATGAATGAAGTGCAAGCAATAAGTGTGACTTTGACTTTCCAATCATTTGTGTTAAACTAGTTGTTCACGCAAACCCATTTTTAAAATATATTTTATTATTCAAAAGTACAACTAACAGCTTTAACATATAAATAAGCTAAATAACTATAACCTGCACTACTGTTCAAAAGTTTGGGATATTTTTTTCAGGATTCTTTGATTAATAGAAAGTTCAAAAGAACAACATTTATTTCAAATAAAAAAAAAATTCTGTAACATTATGAATGTCTTTCCGGTCACTTTTGATTAATTCAATGTATCATTGCTGAGTGTTTTTTTAATCTCTGACCCTGAACTTTTGAATGGTAGCATAAATATTTTTTTATTGCACTAAATTATCATTGCATCATTGATTATAATGGGAGGAAACATTACAATATGCCACTTCCAGTATTGACAAAGATGAAATCGATAAACTGACTAGTTGTTGAATAACTACTATATTTTCTTTACCTTGCATACTTTTGTTCATGATTTGAGGATGAGGGCTGATACAAATTTGTTGCTGACCTTATCAACAAAAGATTTGGCAAGCATTTTATCCTTCCTTTTGAAAACCGACCTGTTTTGTTTAGTATATTGATAATTTTCCTCGGTTGGTTTTACTAATTTATATTTGAGTCTGATACTGTTTTGTAGGGCTGGGTATTGACACAAATTTCACAATTCGATTCGATTTCGATTACGATTCGATTCGATTCGATTCAATATCGATTATTTTGGATATCAGGTACAATACATTGCAAATTTTCTCAAGGAAAACAAATCTCTTAACTATTATTGTAAACTATGGGAGTCAGTTGTAGCCTATAGGCTTCATTAGCCTACTATAATATTGAAGGTAAAAATTAACTGATTTGTATACAAACACTTAAAATACACTTTTATTTATTTTTATAATAATAAAGTTATATGGAATTATATACAAATTTAAATGGTGGCTGTCATAAAAAACTTTCCAGATTTATTCAAACATGCATTAAATATTGAAGAACATTAAAAATTATAATGAATATGTAATATGGTGCATATATTTAACAAAATGCTCCTCTCTAGAGTTAATTTTTCTCTCTGAATAACGAGTTTATGGTCACTGGATATGGTTTTTCTGAGGTAGCCTAAATGACGTCACATGACATTGTTTACTAACGTCTTTCCACGGTTGAAACACTGATTGAGCGATTCCATGTGACATGATATGGACTTCGATAAGTTGTACTCTACCTTTTAACACACTTTCAGATGCTCATTCATGTTTATTTCGCGCTGTAACTGGTGTTATTAAGGCGGAAGAGAAGGTCATGTGCGCTCCGCGCTGCTGCTTCTCTAGAGCTGAGTTGCGCCAGAGCGATCTCACGCCACAGCGCCAAAACGGTAATTATGTTTTTGAATTTCATAAGAAAACGGACCTAATTTGAAATCTGATACTTTGTTTCATATCAATAATAACAAAGCACAAAGATTATTGCGATTTATTGGATGGGAATGCGCGCAACAATGTTCCATTCATTCATCAACTGAAAACAGGATGACTAATCGATTCTTGGGATTTAAGAATCGATATTGTTTCGTAAAAATGAGAATCGATTAAAATCGAGAAATCGATATTTTTTACCCAGCCCTACTGTTTTGCTACTCCTGTTTTATGGTTTATGTTTTTCTTCTTTTAATTATTTAAATCTTGTAGTTTAACAGCCTAGTGGCTGTTGTAAATGTGCTATATAAATAAATTTTTATTTTATTTATATTACACTATATTACACCAAAATTACACTAATATATGGTTAATTATTGATTGCATACATCATTGTTTGTTCAAAAACAAACCTGACACATTTTGGCCCAAAATCCACCAGAATCGCTGCATTATACACCATGCAGCAGTATATACATTGCAGTAAGCAGTACCCTTATATTCCTTTCTGAAGATGGCATTCGTTTTACCGAGATCTCATTCACAGCTGTACATTCATAAGCAGGACGTAGAAGGTTGAGTGTTCTGGAGCGGATCTGGACATTAGGCTATCTGGATTTAGAGGAGGTGTTGAAAACCATGAAATCGCCTCCATAAGTGTTCACACACTTCCGCTGTTAAGAGGCCCATTTAAGATAACACTTAACACAACACATGTCCTAAGTACAATGTACTAGTATTATGATTCTACCATGTTACTTTAATTGGTTGACGACTGACTGAGTCATTATTATTATTATTATTTATTAACTGGAAAATAACTGTGAAAAAAAGTATTTTAAAAAATAATATTATAATAATTTTGCTTCAAAACTGTCAAATATATAATTATTTTCTATATGCATTTACCTTCATATTATCATGGTACTGAGGTAACTTAAAAGAAAAATATATTCTTACTATGATGTCCAAAAATGCCCTGGTAAAAGTGTGTGGTATCATCATGAATTTGGGATAGATTTTAAATAATTAACCCATTTTTTATGCAGTATTTCATCCAGCTGGATAGTTTGAGGCACATTGTGCAGTCAACTAAAAAAACTTGACATAAAAAAAAAAAAATCTGTCCCTGATGTTAAAGTCAGCAAAACCTTGTAAGAATGTAAGTCTGCATTAGCAAAGGTCAACCAATGAGCCGTTTTTCATTAAAAGCTACAACATATTCCACTGTGCATGTGAGAAAACCATGACTCGGCTTTTTGCGCTAATGGCTCATTATGAAACAGTCGCGCTCACCTTCTGAACTCTTCCAGGCGTTCCACAGGTCCTCTACGCTGATGAGCTGGTCGTCACCGTGGAAACTGTTGTGCTTGGCTTTGGGGTCATGGTAGTTGAGGTCCTCTCTTAAAAACTGTCAGATAACAGGGAACAAAAGGAAATCTATTCCAATTAGCAGCTCAAGGTTCCCAGAGAATTCAGGAGAAAATGAAGATTTTGAATGCAATCACTATATTCTCCACTAGCTGATAAAGCAGACATTTAATTTTCTCTCTTTTATGAAGTTGTACAGGAGCTCTGTGCAAATTCTTGTACTCTTTTTCAAGGTCTGCACAAACTCAAGCAGACATTTATCGCAGCCCTTAAAATACTATAGTGGTACCATGGTACAGTGATGGTATCAGATTAAATAAAAATTATAATAAAACATTTAAAAAAGTAAATGTATAAAATATTCTCCATCGTTCCATCCATCCATCCATCCATCCATCCATCCATCCATCCATCCACACACAAATATTATGCACTTTATCGGTCACTTGGTTTCCATGGCGGAAAGCCGTACCCAAAACTCACTGGACTGAAAATGACAGTTTGTTTGCCCATTATGAGCAAATGACCAGAACTGAATTCAAATGACAATAAACTGTTTACCCTAGGGAACATTTAAGAGCCAAACCAAAGTCTATCTTATAGACATAATGTTTTAAGATATTCTGGGTGTATTAATGCCATCGAGTGCTGTGAACATCTAGCGGAGCAATGGCTCGGTTTGCTCAGACACAGCAGATGGCAACAATGATTACACAACATAACACAACAGAAGGTTAGAGAGCAGTTCAAGGGATATTTAAGATGGTAAAGAGCTTCAAACTGTGGCTAAACTGCAACCACTGTGAGAGATTTGTCATAAATGTGTAAATATTTAGATGGAGACCAATCACACCTGCTTTCTAAAAATCAAATTTGTCAACAGCATTGTTACAACTGACACATCAAGACATGTACTGGCTTTCTGACAAGATTGACTTTTTTTCCCCTACAACATGTCACAGCAGCAAATATTTCACTGGAAATGCTGTCACTTCCCCATGCCTTTATAAATGCAAATGAGTCATGGTTTTCAGACACAGGCCAAGATATTCCTCGACATGCCCACTCAAAGACAAGTGTCGAGCACTCAGTCTATGCGGTGTGGAAACAAACACAGCAAGTAGCGCAACCTAATCTAACGGTTTAATTCTACTATTGCAAACTGCATCGTACGCCATCAAATCAGTTTTAAATGTTGGACTCTCACAAGAATACAAGGATCTTTGCAAATATGTGGATGCCATTTCATCAGATTTGCCTTGATGCTGCTTCGAGAAGGTTGGAGGCGGCAGGACAGAACGCCTACACAACATATCGCTGGACTGAAAGGATGCCAGGAAGGGGCAGGCTCTGCTCCGCCGCGTATGCTTCCAAAACGACATCCAACAAACACGGTGACTGGCTTTCCTTGGGCAAACGGCCACCGGTTCACAATCACAAGCAGTATCATGTTGGACATCATTCATAAAAGAGAGATGGTACAAAAGGCAAATGTGTGAGTTTATTGCTGCGAGAATGAACAGGCCTGGTCTGTTGGGAATTTCTTTGCGGTTCTGAGCTGGCTAATGTTGCTCAACATTAACTGGTGGGGTAATTCAAATTTGTAGTGGCTAAGCTAACTCGATGTGGGTGAAACAGAATTGAAAAAAAAAAAAATTCTATTAAACAAATGGTACCTGACAAACTTAACCCTGTAAAGACTAACATATGAAATAATCTAATTTGAGATGGTACAGTTTATTTAACCTTTAGACAAAATATTTAAGCTTTTTTTTTAATGTTTGTATCATATTTGACACATCAGGCTTTTACAGCTCATATAGTAGGCTATGATAGTAAAATATGGAGTAAAAACTCAATTTGGTGCAGATTTTATTTATATGGCCAAAAAGTAAGATTAAATTCTGATAACTTGTAAATCAATGAGCTTTTTAAAACAGCATAGAATAATTACATAAAATACATATATAAATATCATTATTGAGACATTTAGTTGCTGAGTTTAACAAAGCTCTGTAGTTTTAATTATGGGGTGGGGCGCATTTCACATCATGAAATACTCATATCATATCTCCCACCAATAATAGTGTTAAATTATCTTGATTTCAATATTGACCAAAATACTCATGATTATGATTTTTGAAATAAAAGAACAGCCGTACAAAAAATATAAAAGTTATCCATTTAGTTTATTAAAAGGCCTTTTACTTACTAAGTATGACATATCAATAAGGGGCCAGAAGGCATGTAGAAGATTGTGTACAACAAATATTTCAGCAAAGTTTTGATCATGTGCATAATTTAGAGGCCTTCATTTCATGGCTCAAATATGATACTGTAGGCTTTAAAGTGCTAATGGCATGATGCTCAAAAACATCACTAGATGCAATGTAATTTAACAACTAAAAAGTGTATGGCTGTGACAATGTTGCTTCAAAAGAAATTTAAATAAAACAAGTATGCTGACAGGGTTTTTTCAAACCATTAGGTAAATAACAAGAAGAATTACAAGTGGAAGTAAACAGTAAAACTATAAAACCGTGTGATTACGATTATGATAAAGGATTGAAACATAAATACAGGTTTGCAGCATCAAGCAGCAGAGCTAAAATAAAGTAGCAGCTGATAATGGAAGCCTTGCACATTCAAGTTAAAAATGGCTGCCCCATTTTTATGTTAAAAATAACGTGAATACGATGCAAATGGTCCAACAGAAATTACATAGCAAGCTAAATGAATGCATCTAAACTATTGCAAGAAAACATCTAAATAAACGAATCGATAATTTGGTTCTTGGACTAGTATCATAACCATCATGACTTATTATTTCTCCTAAATAGTTGTGAAACCACTGCTTCACATTTATTTGTTACTGAAAGCCTCCTGGGAATGGATCAATGACATCTGAGATGTGACCAATGATAACTGTAAAGAAAATTAGCACAATTACGTCCAGTCATAAGACTATTCTGAGCGTCATATCCTTAGGCGGTAGAATGCTTACCACTGCATTACCTCAAAACCAGTAGGGCAAAGTTCTTTAAGATGAGGGACAAAAACATGACGATTTTCTAAGCTTGTGCAGATGACATGCACAAGTGTAGATTTTGACTAGAAATTCCTCTCTTTTTATCCCTTATAATCAGTGGTTTTATTCAGAAACAGGTTAGGCTGATCCTATGAGCATTATTTCTGCGAGACACCTCCACACAGGTCTACACTAGCGGTTTTGGCCTCTTCAGACCACCTGATTCAGAATACCATGAGATAGTTTCTGGTTTCCTGCATCTTGCAGCACAAATAGCAAGATAACACCAACCATGACACACATTGCTGAACTATGTCACACAGGCTGATAAAACCCATCGTGTACTAATGCTTTAACAAGCCCAGACCATTGGAAAGAGCATTAGACAGGATGAATTAGCCAAATCTTATTATTTACAGACATCCTTAGAGGAGGAAGGAAGGATGCAGTTGACTTGAGCACGATACTCTTGTGCTAAGACCATGAGATATTTAGTGTTTATACAACCATCCTCGTGTGTTTACGATCTCGCTGTGTTGAGTTCCAGATCGGCGTTACCTCTGCTAATCTGCTATAAGGATCACCCCAAACACTCATCCACTGCCTTCGTGCCTCATTGTCTTCGTGCTTGATGCCATTGTGCTTCACTTTTATCCTGATTGATTGTGTTTCTCGTCACCTTTGTTTGTTTCGTCATAGTTTGATTGGGAAATAGTGTCGTGCCAGAGAGACTGTTAGTGTTTAGTGAAACTGTGAGTTTTGAGGCTATGACTGTTCGCTCTAAAAATCCCATTAACAATAAACAATTAAAGACAATAGTATTATTGTACTCTCCTTTACATTACGCAATACATCATGGGGTATTTAATTCCCTAATACAATAAAAAAATCTGTTTATTCATACATATATAGTTTTTATATTTTATACAGCTATATTAGGGCTGCACGATTTGGGGAAAATGTCATTACGATTATTGAGGTCAATATTGCAATTGCAATTGCGATATGCGATTACGATATAATAAACAAATGGTTTCATGAGTCAACTTGCTTGGTTCTCAAGGAAAATGCACACACAGATTAGTGATAATGCTGAAATGTGTATTTCTCAACTCAAACTAGCAACAAAAACTAAATGAAGTGTTTTCAAATTAAAATACTATTTTTTACAAAATTAAATAAGGACATCTTTGCATTACTGCAAGCTTGTTATTGTCTCAATAGTACAAAGATAAATAGAACAATAAATAAGAACATTTGTATGCTTATGAAAATAAGTTATTTTGAGCATTCTGTCCAGACAAGCAGGGACATTTAAGCAGGATGTAACATATATGCTTTGTCTAAACTCAGTCTGTGGATCATTTTTGGTGTAAGTGTATTGTCTGATTGTCAAAAACATTTGGTAACTAAACAGAATTTTGTTAAGTTTATTGACAACATGTTACAATGTTTACATGGTACAATGACTTGTTGGCTACTGTTTTTATTATTGCTTGACATAAATGTCATGATTTCAATTCAAATCTTGTGATTTGATTCCGATTTGATTCAATATCGATTCATTTGGATAAATATTAGGTAGCTTAACAGTGGATGCATGTTAATTTTTTATCATAAGTAACCTGCTCTGTCTTGTCTGTCGGTGTCCTCTTTGTTTCGCAATTTTTCTCTGCGTGAGAAAATGGATGTGTGGTGTGAGAGCGTGTGAAAAGTGTCAATTGCGTGAGCCTCACACTGAATGAGTGAGAGTTGGCAGCCCTGCTCTCTCGGCTCAGTGTCGCTTATCTTATAGCCAAAATATCGCCATATAACAGAGGTAGAATTTTTTCTGGCCACCAGTTCAGTGTCCGTCTGCTCGGCATCATCTTCACCCGTTCTCGACGCTGCACACCGGAAAAAGTCACGACGTGACCATACACGCCACACGTGCCACTGACTAAACTAAAACTGACTGGTCTTCTTTTTATTAGTGGTGTAGAAAATGGGCAAACAGCTCTCAGAAAGAATGGGTTGTCATGTCCACACATGCATTTATTAATTTCATAAAATCGCAGCATTTTGCGTCATATAATCGCATAGGCTTGACATCGCGATTGCGCTATGATTAACCATGCAGAACTAAGCTATATTATATATATTTTTATGCTTTAAAACAAAGTTTGTAATTTTCTGATTAATCTCAGTGATAGTTGTCTTGGTTCATGACTTGAATGCCTATGGAGAAAATATAAAATATTTTAAAAATACTTCCAAAACCAAGGCAGTCACTCTTGCAGCCCATAGTGTAAATGAACAGACAACATGCAAAATGACACACAAGTCACAAGCGGTGACAAGTATTAGAGTTCTATTAACCTGCTCCAGATTACTCATTTACCGTCATGCTGACTTGAATGTTAATGCTATGAGAAAAATTTATCAAACACTTGACTTTAAAAGAGAACAAAGGTATATCAACTGCCTAGTTAACCAAATGTTAGCCACTTAAGAATAAGCTTTACTGACCCCATCTGTCTCAGAAACATCCACATTTCCATTGGCATCGTCGTCCATTTGCTTGTGAATGCTGCGGATGGCCTCAAAACTGAGGATGGCGATCTCGTCCAGGCATAGCAGCTCGTCGATGCGGCAAAGCTCTGCAGAAAAGAAAGTCAGAGTTAGCAAGATACTAAAACAAACCAGGCTATAAACACCTCATTTATTCTTATAACGCATGTTCCTGATCTTCGTGATCTTTAATCAAACTATAATAATTTACTCTTTCTTTGAAACAACGTCCTTTCCTATGATGTAACCAAGGCCATGCAGGCTATTGGATAATGATAACCACTAGCTATTTAGTCATTGTTTTTAGTGGTCAAACCAACAATCAGTTGGCCATCACACAATCCTAGAGGCTTTATTGGCATTAAATTGAGGACTAGCGCATTCAAATCGAGGATCACAATAAACAGAGAAAGCAATCTTTGGAAATAAAGGTGAGATAAAGACCCAATATGAACTGTTGCTGTAGTGATAGTAAATTTAACTGTCCAGGGGTCACAAAGCACTCTTTAATGAGAACATTGTGTGCTAATGAAGACCGTCTGCATTCAAAATGATAGCACCAGATCCAATTTTAGAATTCAGAGGTGCTTCCAAACAGCTGTCCTAAAATCCCACTGTGTCCGCAGAGGTTTCCAGCTCAAACTTTGAGGGGGGGCTAAAAATAGACCTGGCTGTGGTATTAACTAAAACTAGCAAGCAACTATTTTTAGGATACAAATCTGTACAGCTGTTGTGTTACCACACTCGAGGTTCTGAGGGCTAAGAAAGCTATGGTGTGTGCTGCACAAAGCAGTGAGAGTACCTAAAGTAGTTTGTGTGAACATTCACAAGTGGGAACTTCATCAGATCAGAGTGTGTGGTACTAGAGAGTCTGATGTAGGCTGTGATATATCCGGTTGTGTTTGTGTATATCAGAGGATTATAACTCAAAGGCACCTGTCCAAGAGACCCATGAGCTCCAAAAATAAACCTTGGTGTCTGTCTTTTCATAACACAAGCATGCCATTTCGAAACCTAAGAGAAGACTTCTCTTAAAGTGCTCCAAAAACACAGAGAAGTCTAAGGCCCAAACCCAATTCTCTGTCTTACCCCTTCCCCTTCCCATTTCCCCTAAGTTTTGCACGTTTACGTGAGAGTAAGGGCTATCCACATGAACGTGCAAAACTAAGGGGAAGGGGTTAGACAGAGAATTGGGATTGGGCATAAGTCTATCAAAGTCACCTTGAAGGCTTGGTAGATGGTAAAGGGATATGAAGAGAATCATATCTGGTTTCTGAAAAGTATCACTTATCAAGTATAATGAACTAAAACCTTTGAGGATATTAAATGCATCAACTTATAGGCTATAACATGCTTTACTCAACAAAAATTGAGCAAACTATAAGAAACTGAGCAATACCTATACATTTCTCAATTGCTTTTAACAATTGCAAAATAAAATGGAGTTGATCATTTTTATTTATTTATTTTACACATTTTTGAAAGAAGCTTCTTATGTTCACCAAGGCTTTGTTTATTTGAATAGAGTAAAAATACAGTAAAAACAGTAATATTGTCAAATATACATTCTAAAATGTAATTTATTCCCATGATGGCATTTTGTTTACTTGGTTTTTAATAAACTAGAAATAAATAGATTATGGCAACTTGATTCTGTAATTCTATTACAGTATTTTTCACATAAAGAATTTTGTGTATAAAAAAAAAAAGTGAATAAAAAGGATGTAAACACTGTAACCAACAAAGCACTCTGTTACCAGTAATCTGGTAAGTTTGTGCACACTGGGAAACATATTTTTTTGTAAATGAAGACCAGGTAACACCAGAGCCCGTCTACGGAGAGCCTTGGCACTTCCTATTAGCCCCATTGTATAGATCTTGGTTGCAGTTCCATTAGAATTCCACTGGAGGTGATCGCGGGCGAGTGCAGACTGAATGGGAGTCTATGGGGCTAGACGGCTAAATTTGTCTCTTTCACCCGATTGCCGTTGAGAAATCTCAGATTTTATTGTAGGTTTTGCAAGTTCAACATGGGTTATAGGTCGAAAATTGAATGAAAGAGTACTTATGTCCTTTCGATTTCTTATAGGTTGAGTTGTTGTTGCCCATAACACGCTAGCATTCTGCTAATGAACGCTGATTGGTCAGTGGAGGACTGATTACGACCAGAGATGCCGCTTGATGGCATCGTGGCATCCGAAGCGGGACCAGAAACTAGGGCTGGGTAAAAAAATATCGATTTCTCGATTTTAATCGATTCTCATTTTTACGAAACAATATCGATTCTTAAATCCCAAGAATTGATTAGTCATCCTGTTTTCAGTTGATGAATGAATGGAACATTGTTGCGCGCATTCCCATCCAATAAATCGCAATAATCTTTGTGCTTTGTTATTATTGATATGAAACAAAGTATCAGATTTCAAATTACGTCCATTTTCTTATGAAATTCAAAAACATAATTACCGTTTTGGCGCTGTGGCATGAGATCGCTCTGGCGCAACTCAGCTCTAGAGAAGCAGCAGCGCGGAGTGCACACAATCTTCTCTTCCGCCTTAATAACACCAGTTACAGCGCGAGATAAACATGAATGAGCATCTGAAAGTGTGTTAAAAGGTAGAGTACAACTTATCGAAGTCCGTATCATGTCACATGGAATCGCTCAATCAGTGTTTCAACCGTGGAAAGACGTTAGTAAACAATGTCATGTAACATCATTTAGGCTACCTCAGAAAAACCATATCCAGTGACCATAAACTCGTTATTCAGATAGAAAAATTAACTCTAGGGAGGAGCATCTTGTTAAATATATGCACCATATTACATATTCATTATAATTTTTAATGTTCTTCAATATTTAATGCATGTTTGAATAAATCTGGAAAGTTTTTTATGACAGCCACCATTTAAATTTGTATATAATTCCATATAACTTTATTATTATAAAAATAAATAAAAGTGTATTTTAAGTGTTTGTATACAAATCAGTTAATTTTTACCTTCAATATTATAGTAGGCTAATGAAGCCTATAGGCTACAACTGACTCCCATAGTTTACAATAATAGTTAAGAGATTTGTTTTCCTTGAGAAAATTTGCCATGTATTGTACCTGATATCCAAAATAATCGATATTGAATCGAATCGTAATCGAAATCGAATCGAATTGCAAGCTTGTGAATCGAAATCGAATCGAATTGTGAAATTTGTGTCAATACCCAGCCCTACCAGAAACAAACAAAACAAAAGCTCTTCTAGCACGTGTGTTTACTTGTGTCAGCTGTGTTGTCGATGCCTCGAGAGAAAAGAAAGTGCAGAGCGCGAAAGCACCAAAGTGACTGAAGGATTGCCGTAAAGCAGTATCTCTGGTCGTACGATGTGTATGACGTCATTGACATTTTAAAAGACTTTTTAAAGCAAATACGTGACTCTAAAAAATCTAACACCCAGCAATGTGTAATTTCTTAGCATCTCCTTTCGAATACAACATTCAAATTACTAGACAAAAAATTATATCCTGAGAAAAGTGGATTTTGATGGGTATAGCACCATAGACTTCCATTCATTCTGCACTCGCCTGCGAGCGCCCCCGCATGGACAGAGACGTGTTACTGCAGCCAGCCCAGAAACCGGAAGTAACCAGAGAGTGCCAATTCTCTTCCTATTAGACATTCTCTGGTAACACTGATTTTACGTACAGCACACTGTGAAAATGACATGAATATGACAGTGGCCAACTGGATTTAGTGCAGTATAGTTTGAAATCAAGGGTTTTAAGGTGTAGTAAGTGATTTCTGAAAAACGCTGTTGAAAGTGGATCAGACTGAGTACCACAACACACTAATAGCCAATCAGCAACAGGGGGCGTGTCCACTCATGATGCGGAAGGAGAGAGAGTGAGCAAGAGGGAGATTTGAAGAAATACTGTAGAAAGAGAGATGGTTGAGAGACATTACAAAAATAGAAAAGGTCAGAGGAATATCAGCGGGAAAATAAGTGTTATGATCAGACAAGAGCTTTAGGACCCACATTAATATTAGAAAAGTTTTTCTTATGGAAGGCCAGAAAATGGACGTAGAGGTTGCATTGTTTCTGCGAGTAACATTGTGTACAGTATGTTCATTTTGTGTTCCTTAGATGTTCCTTTGTTTGCTTCGCTTCTGCTATTATAAAGAGACATCCACTCTTGAATTTCATGCATTTTGGGGGCGGAGCAATGAAGGGAGGGGTGTGTTTGTTTGGGTTGATTACAAATATCAACAGTGTTCAACAATGATTCTCAGAAATCACTTACTGCACCTTTAAAGTTTGTCAACAGTGCGCGTCCAGTGACAGCAGAACTCTCCTCTCTGCAGTTAATAAGCACAGACCGACCGACCAACTGAACTGTTAAACAGCGCTGTGTTCAGGTGCTGGTGTTCTCAGCGCTATCAAAATAAAATTCCTGCTTCCAAACAGAAACACTGATCGGCCGATGCAGAAACTAATAAAAATTATTATCATCACTATATCATTTTAATTTTTAGGTCCAAATCATACTCTACCCTAGCAAAAGAAATCGAAAAATTGATTGCATTCCATCATGATGCATAACACAAATCATTGCCACAACAGAAAATAGCGTAAATTGTCAGTTCTGCATTTTAGGTCTAATACAGTCATGGCGAGCAACAGTTTATAAAGTGTAAACATGTTTATAGCTAGCTACCAGAATAACAGCCAGGAAACTATCGCCTCCCTGAGTAAAGTCACACAGCATCATAAGAATGCTTGTCAAGAACATACAATGGGACAGAGCACTTGCACTGCGTTTGCATACTGTTGTGAAGAGCATCTTCCTGGCTTTCGGTTACAAACTGATGTCCTAACTATATAAAGTGTGTTTTATATCACCAGACTAAGGTTAAGATCAAAAGCACTGGTCAAAGCCATAGACAGCGCCTTTGTATGAAACATGGCTCGCTCTATCAAATCAGGGTTCAGTGAATACAGTGTTATGTAATGCTTCAGTCCCCTTCATTACAAATATTACAGAACGGATAGTCAAGAGATGTCATTATAAACCTGCATCACAAACTACATATAACATATTACCTAAACGTATGCATCTCTAAAAGAAAGAAAGAGAGAGGACAGCAAACCAAAAGTTATCTTCTGTCATTCTGCTGTTATATAACAGACCTTCTGGGGGAGTCTGACAACTAGTGCACCAAATGGTACATTGTCTTCTCCAACAGGGCTGCAAACAAAAGCAGGCCAGTGGCATCAGTGTTGTTTGCTCTGTGGAGCGCGACCAGCAGCCTCAGGAGACACTGAGCTCTAGCGGTGCGCTTCTATCAGACCTGACACAGACAGGGCGTTCCAAAGATCACGGCCCTGTGGAGGCGTGGCGGGTACAGGTGCTCTCCGCTGAACCTTGAATTTTTGGTCATAGGGAGGATGTTTAATAAGGGCTGGATACGAGCTGCAGTTTTAGGAAATATACAACTGTATGAAAGTTTGAGGCTAATATGTTTTTTAAAGAATTATCTTATGCTCACCAAGGCTGCATCTATTTGAGCAAAAATACCGTAAACTCATTTTAACTGTTTTCTATTTCAATTTATTTTAAAATGCAATTTATTCCTGTGATGGCAAAGCTGATTTTTCAGCATCACTGCTCCAGTCTTAAGTGTCAAGGGCTGGGCGATAAAACGATAACGATAATTATCGCGATATAATTTTTCTCGATAAAACGATATCAAGAGTTCGGTAAATGTTCAATAATGTTTATGTGCCAAAAGCGGAACGAAACTCATTTGAACCGCACGCCACACGGACCATTTATCCGCTCGGCTCGAAGTCCAAACGGCAGCGCAGCGCGAGCTCATTAGAGCCGATGCGTTTACTCTGATCGCTCTCGTCACGAGATCCAGTGAGAAGCGCTAGAATTCAGCGAAGAACACAATGTCTCAGTGATTTAAACCAGTTTAATGGCAGATGAAACAGCGCTGACAAACAGGAGAAACTGTGCGCAACGATACATTCAGAAGGCTTTTCCGTCTACAAATTCCCATCATTTACCATGGATTTACTATAACGTTAGCCTAGTAATATTAACTGCACCAAATGTGGGATATGCATATTGAATTGTATTATATTATTAATGTAGACGATGTATTAAAGGACTGATGGAATATAATTACAGTATTTAGGCTACTGTTTTTCATACACATACCATAGAAACCATAAAGTTACATTTTGCCATGATAGTGAGGTTATCATGATCTAAATGCATGATACTGGATGACCAATGGTTAAGTTTAATAAAACTCAAACAGTCAGAATATTACAAAATTATCGTGATTTTTTTTTTTGGCCATATCGCCCAGCCCTACACATGATCCTTCAGAAATCATTCTAATCTGCTGATTTGCTGCTCAAGAATTTCTTATTAATGTTGAAACTGCTTAATGTTTTTGTGCAAACTGATACATTTCAGAATTCTTTGATGGAATTACATTTACAATTTACATTACATTATTTTAAATAGAAATATTTTGTAGCATATTATAAATGTATTTACTGTCACTTTTGATCACTTGCAGAATTTATTTATTTATTTATTATTTTTAAACAAAACCTACTGCCCAAACATTTTGCTCATAGACAACACAACGTATGGCTTCCTCCAGATATAATTGATGGTGTCAGTAGATTACATTTCAAATGGTTGTTCATGAATTGATGTTAATTTTGTCATGAGTTTGAAGCCACGTTATGCTGAGAGGAAAAAAAGAACAGGAAATCTTGCAACCCCAAACTTCCTTAAACACTTGAACAAATTTGAAAAAGGGCAAAGTTGCCACATTTCCCATGTGCCTATTAAGTGCTGGGAAAGCTAGAACAACACTATTATCTAAGGCTAATTTCAGTTACTTCTTAATACGCATGTCTTCATCCTGTCTAGCATAATAGCCACTCAAAAAAAAAAAATCTTTCTAAATGACCATGCAACTCGGCCTGGTATTTTAATGCTGTCAAATTCAGCGTGCTCAAAAAATTAAATACTCAGTGACAAATAAAATGTTCCTGATGCAAAGAATAAGAACAACAGTAACAACATCTTAATGAATACAGCTATTAAAGCATTGTAAAACACCCATACATGATTCTGAGGTCAGTCGAAAATCACCCTGAATAATATTTCAGCATTCATTTGATTAACAATTACTGTGTATGTGTGCTGTATGAAACAGATTCACAAACAGTCTTTTAAACCACACAGTATTGTTATTTCTGTCTAACAATAATTCATATCACAGACTACTGGGATAAAAGTTTATAGCTCGGATATAAACACTGATGTCTACGGTAGATCAAAATAGAGTAAATCACCTTTTGCTATAACTATTGCTTCAAAAGACAGTGTCAATTACATCGTTACACCAGTAGGTGGCGACAAGTGATTTAAATGTATTTGTCATTGAATCAATCATTTAAAGGATTCATTCAAAAATGCTGACTGAAGTAATTATTTATGAGTCACAGAATCATGCATTCAAACCATTTTTTTTATTTGATTTCAAATCAATTTAAATATTTTTAAATAGACTGCAGCAATTAACATTCAGTCAGAACATGTTACATGTTATTTTGTTTTGTTGTCTATTAAGAATTGTCAACTATTTTAAACAAAAAAATTTAATCGAACAGATCTAACCAACACACGTTTACTCAGAGTGACTAAAATTATGCATAGTTCACCTTTAATATGCCATAACCACAAAATATACATTATAAACCGTCAGGAAGGAGACACACTGTGTAAATGATAATTTGCTTTGCAAACTTCTTACCCTTATGAAATATTTAACCAGTTTCATGTGACATAATTTACCCCTATCGGACACAGAACAGGACTATGTTCGAATTCGAAAAAAACATGCAAACTTGCTACTCTAACTACGAGCAAAGTATGCAAATTCTCTGTATGCACAGGATACCCAGATTATCTACTACCAGATCGTGCAGTATAGAACAGTGCACACTGTGAGTGCAAGTATCCCACAATGCAAAGCACTCGACTTGAACTTTAGTTCCCAGTGTGAATGAATGAAGTGGAAGTAATATCAACTGCAATTTTAAGTATCTTTATCACTAAAGTATGATAACACAAAAACATATTAAAAGATACAAAATAACAATTTCAAGACACCACATGGAATTAATGTGATACTACTAGGGCTGTCACGAATCCTCGATTAAATTCGAATACTCAATTTAAAAAAAATCCTCGATTGCAATTTACCCGTGTCGAGTAACCGGCAAAATACCGGAAGGTGCCCATTCCATTGACGAGAATCCATGAACTGCATTATTAGACCATTTTCTAAGGCTGCACATGTATTAAAACCATTTTTAAAACATACTACAGCATAGATAATGCTATTGAGTGGTTTAATTATTTACATGCGTCTCAAGAGCGGCTCCGTTCACATCGTTTACGTGCGTGGAGCGCGTCTTAAACTCCCTCTCTGCATATGCTGTGAGTTTGGATTGCTTATAACGTTCATCTGGGAACGCAATGTGCGCCATTTCACCAGATTTGTAAGGTGAATCATTTTTAAACGCAAGAGAATACATCATTATATGTTTCTAAATATGCAAACTGTTCAATGCGATTTCAAAATAAAAAAGTCTAAACCCTCGCTCTGAGATTGCATGTTTTTATGTCCACATTTTCTTATTAAAAAAATAATAATTTACAGTGGCTGTAGCATTTCTATTTTAAGAAGTTGCCAAATATTAAAGATTTTAGTTAACATTTGAATTAAATATCATTTGGCCAATATTAAACCAGGATTTGATCTACTCCAAGAATGTTGGCCTCCTTCTGCAGGCATTTGTTATAATACATAGCCTAATGTACATAAGTTAATTGTCTATATTATGTATGTTATATTATGTATTTTAACAGCGTTTTCTATAAAACTATAATATAATTACTTGATACACTTATTATTGCCTCATTGTTATTTATTTATGTATTTAAGTCATTTTAAAGGCTATTGTTTGCTTAGGTCTGTTTTTATTACCACAAAAAAAAAATCTGAATACTCGATTAATCGCCCCAAATAATCGCCCAATTACTCAACTACCAAAATAATTAGTAGGGACAGCCCTAGATACTACTTTGCAAAGTTGCATGCAACTCTCTACAGGTCATTTAGTGTGAAAAATAGTGAGCACATACAGTACAACTCGTTCAGCCAGTAGCCGAATGGTGTAGTATAACCTCATGACTGGGATCTATTCCAGCTCAACAAAAGCTTTGAAACACACTGTGGACTTTAGGCAGTTTTCCAAAAGGGCTCTTATGTCATTATGCTGCCATCAAGATCAGATGGTTTGATTCGTTAACATAACACGAAAAAGCAAGACCACCAGAAGGCCGTCGCTATTCATTGTAAAGCACAACTTTTACATCTTCAAGTTGAATTACGCAAGAGCAATTCAGCCAGAACATGACTGATAATACACAAACCCAACGCTAACATCAGCAGGTTCACATGTAATAAGACTAGCTATGTAAACAGTAACTGCATTAAGAAAATTGTCCACTTAACATTTGTGGTGTTCTCCTCAAATAGATTGCTATAAATAGTCGTGACTATGAAACAGGGGTGTCCAAAGTTGGGCCCGTGGGCATTAAAATATATTATGTGTGTCATGCCACGAATATTTTACAAATCATGCAGTTTCACAATGTCAACACAAGGTGACAGCACAGTAAACTGTGTGTGATAATTTGATGACTTATAAGCTGCCATTTCTGTTGTGTATGAGAAACCTTAAACGCACCAAAAGTGGGACAGCGCTACTTGTTGTAAGTGTACTCATTAAGCCCACTTTCAACTCAAATCATATTTTATGCTGCTCATTATTTTAACCAATCCAGTGATTCGCTACTTCCCTGACATTTTTTAATGCATACCAATCATATTTGGCAATGTTGAGTTAGCCCCACACATGTGCATGTTGTCTCAGGGGACCTCACAAAAAGACACCCAAAAACTTTGGTGTTTCAGGACCCTTCAGAAATCAACACATTTCTGCACTTTTCAGCCATTTCTTTGGTAAGTGGATTGATATGTCAAATAAGAGATACATGTATTGTTTTTTTGTCTGGAATAAAAATAGTATTTTTGTGTTGTGAACATTTATTCTGAAGCAATATCCTCATCAGTGTTCTATCAGCGTTGACATTTAAATCTGCATATTTGTGATATTTATCCCAAGGGCTTTTTTCTTTTCTTTTTTTTACCTTTATAAATGGATTTTTTTTTTTATCTTATTAAATGTACGCTTCATCTTTCATTTTAAATTCTTAAATTTGACCAATAAATTCAATTAGAATAATAAGACACTATAGGGCTGTTATCAATCAAATTAAATCAATTACACTGAAAAAATACAAATGCATTAAATAAGGTTATGAGATTGTTTGAAATATTTTTTTATATAAAAATAAGAAATGTCGGAAATGATACTAAACTAAACTGAAACTAAACTGCTAGCAGGTGACGGCAGGTGACCGACTGTCTAAATGAGCGAATCATATTTGTTCAAACGGCTGATTCGTTCAAGAAGCAAGAGGCAGTTGTTTATGAATGGGTCACTGAATCTTTGACTCAACCTATTCGTTCAAAACGTTGAATCATTCAGTAATGAAACACGGTTGAGGGATCCTGTGAGATGCGCTTTTGGTCTTTTGCGGTGATCTTTGTTTGGAACTATTTTCACTGCTGAAACAGAACAAAACAATCAATACTGCGTCTCAAATGTAAGTGACTTAATTTACCGCAGTATGTTAACTGAGTTTCTATGTGCTGCGCTCATTTGTTTTGATTTCTCCTTGAGAGGCTGCGCAAGCCTCAACAGCGCAACTTTATTACTGTCAGTACATTATACTTATTTACTTTCAGTCGCCACTAACAATAAATGAAATAAAATCAGAATCGTTCTCGCATTTTTGGTGGTTCCCTAGCTTTTGTGGTTGTTGACGTTTTATTCAGGCTACTTGTCAGGTTGGGCAAGTAAAATTCTCTTTCACTTGCCCCTTAAAAAAGAAATCCACTTGTCTAGACAAGTGTTAATGTCAAGCCCTGCATATACACACACATCTATACTCTATCTATCTATCTATCTATCTATCTATCTATCTATCTATCTATCTATCTATCTATCTATCTATCTATCTATCTATCTATCTATCTATCTATCTATCTATCTATCTCTTTTTAGAAGCTGCGCGTAAATATTTTCACTATTTCATGATTGTAAAGGCCTAAAAAAAACACAATTAAAAAAAGACTGTGGTTTCCTGGTTATCCATGACTTAACTTAAGCGTCATGCTGAAATCAGAACACAGTTAAATTATAACAGGAAAGCTATGAGAAATTTTGTTAGTTCTTCACTGGTTTGTTTCATAGATCAGGCATCCGGGCAAGAAGCAACAGATCCCAATCTTCTCTCAAGTTAAACCCAGATGAACTCTTAAGGAAGGACTACCTTTTTAGGGCCTAAAACACATTACGGAAGAAATTGTACACGCTATGATGCTCTAGGCACCTTTATTTGACACAGCTCAAGTGAGCACAGCGCTTAACAGAGAATGCATTCCCTTCCTATTCTCAGCCGGGCCACATTTAGACCCCCATACAATTTCTAAATAAGTCTATTCGGCACTGGCAAAGGGGGCTGCAAAGCACAGAACGTTTTGAAGTGTATCTTGTTTGTAGAAATGGCCGTCAGCTCTCATCTATGATGACACAGCTACTTTTCCCCAATATAAGAGCGCAATTCCAGGATATACTCACCGGAGACACCGTTGTCCGCTGGTAAGGGGTCTGGGATTACTTGACTGGGTTTGTCCGCTCGACATTCCAACAAGAAGCATATACATACAGTCCAGTACGTCACCAGTCTGCTGAGCTCCATAGTGGGAGAGCTGGTTTTAGATACGAGAGAGAGAAATCTTGTCAACTACAACACACCAAGTCAACAATCCAACCCTGCATGTCAAGTCAAGTATTAACCTAACCCTGAGATAATATAGAGGAGAATGCTGGCAAATGGAACACACGGTTTACACAGTGTTGTCCCAAATGACGCACTTTAGACCTTATTCACAGCAGCGCCATAACAGGAATCAAGGCTGTGAGGGATAGACATAGGCTACATCTCTTCACTGGGTTGTACTGCTTTTTACCGTGTTTCTGGATTGTTCTGCTGACGAAACGCTGCAAAACATTTCTTTCAGAGAAATTTCAGTAGACAAAAAAGCCCAGAGAGCATGAGCAGTGGAAAATTGTAAGTGATCTAAGAGCTTTATACAGCTTTTTTACAGCAGATGCCACTGAAAACACAGCAAGTCTATCCCTCACAGCCTCTCTTTCATACCTGTCATACCGCTGCTCTGAATAAGGCCTGTACACTGTGCACTCAGTGTAAAGTATGAATTCTCATTTATAAGGTTATTTTGTCATTCAAAGTTAGAGACTAAAAGCCTCTTCTCCTCCGCTATGTAAAGAAAGCTGTGACAGTTGAGCGCACACGTAGTTTTAATTAAGTGCATTTAAAGTACACTTTTTCTTTTCTGACTTTTGAAAACTTGCACTTTTGATTGATACTAAAAAGCAGCATAGAAAAGTGCATAAGTATGCAAATTGGGATGCACCTTATTCCTCTTCAATCACTAGTTATGACACTTATTCTGCATCTGCACATGCTCAGTAGAGTTCTTTAGATACTGATAAAAGTCCCTATTTTTTATTGCTCAGTATTAAATGATGGTGCCTATAAATTTAAATGTATTCCTTTTATCTCTATAATGTATAATAAAAGTATATTAATATATTGTAATATATTAATAATGTAGGCCCCACCTAAACTTTTGCTTCAAACACATTTCTGACAGGTAACAGAATTAGAACAATATAAAGGTGAAAACGGGTAAGAAAGAGTGTTGAAAGTATTAAAACAATGACGCAAGTCATTTGAGGCAATTAGTTGAGATACTTTGTTATTAATCACTTTCTATAACCTGAAAAGTGATATTTGTTGCCTTCTTATATTATCACATTCTTCTGACTGATCTCAAAGTATAGGCTACAGGCACTGTTCGTTTCTGATTTTAAAAAAAAATAGTATGGCTGTTTTGGTTTGGGGTTAATTTGACCCCCAGTAAAACAAAAACACAAAATTGACAATTTTAGAGTGTAAACACCAAACAAAAAATGTTAATTATTATTGTATTCATGTTTTTATCTGGGGACTCCACAGACATAGGCTAAGAGGCATGCAACGTTTTTTCACAATGACGTGTAATAAATGTCATCAAGTTACTCATCAACTCACCTGCCAACTAGTAAACACTTATAAGTTGAAACTATGTAAACCAACCCTTCCTTGTCTATACTGTACATCTAAAAGGTCTGAATGTATAGCTTTATATGCACAATATTAAGGTTAGCATAAACCTAATAATAATCTGAATAATTAACACATTAACCTATGTAGGCTCACATATCCAGGTATGGGTTTAAATAGCTCAAGAGCAGATCTGAACTAGTATGAGTTGCATTACCCACATTTGCTTAACAAAATCAGTCATAAATAGCTGATTCATAACCAACGGCACTGTATTATCTATATTTTCATGCGGCTGAATTGCGCAGCTGGCTTCGTAGCGGCACGAGGCCACTGACACCCACATTTCCCCCTTTATAAACACCCGAATCAATTGCTGAAAAAAAAAAAATGTAATGTAAAACAGAGCAAATCCATATGTTAAAGCGTTTAAAATGAGCTGTGTTACCTCGGGTCCTCGTGCTAGACCGTCCTAGTGTTTGAGGTTCGTCTTCAGTTGCTCTCTCCTCCCATCAGACTCCATGGAGGCTTTGTATTGAAACACTCCAAAAACACACGACCACACGGTTCTGCACGGTTCCCCGTCCCGCCGGTGAGAGAATACGGCAGGTGGACGGAGGTTTGCTCGTCCTCTGTCAGTGACAGAAGCAGAGAGAGGCCGAAAGAGCTGCGCTTCCTCTTCGTTTCAAGCCGGGCTCACGATCTGCGGCGCGGCGCATGCGCAGTCACTCACTCACTCCCTGCTAATCACACTCTGCCTGCCACCTCACTATCATAATCACTCACACACACACACTGAGACACACACACACGCTTATTTAATGGTGTCGACTTTACATTGACTTCAATTGTTTTTATATTATGTATTATATTATATGTAGCTAGTTATATTATAATTTAGTTCATTATATTTTGTATCTCCTGGCCCTAAATGTAAACGTTGTTGTTTATTAAAGTTTATTGTAGTTTTTCATTAAGCAGATATTTTTCATTATTTAGTATGTTTATTTAGCCATTAACCACAATCTACTGTGGAGGTTGTTACAAAATATTATATTATTAAAATATTATAACTATATATATATATATATATATATATATATATATATATAGCCTTTAATAATTTTAATATGAGACTAGTCTGTATAACATTTTTATCAAATATTTGCACATGCATTATACATTTATTAGTATTATGATATTCAATTCATGTTTATTTGTATAGCGCTAATTTCAAAGCAGCTTTACAGAAAGTGCATGAGTCCACATTACAATTTAGAGTGTTCTGTTATCAGAGGTAACTGTCTTAGTTAAGTATTTCAGAAATGTAAATACAGTCACAGTTAGCTAAAAATGTAATAATTTAATGCATATATAATGAGCTCATTGAATAAATTAATACTTGTTTGTTAACAAATGATTATGACATTTAAAAAATATAGCATTGGTGCATGTTGATGATATAATGGTCTAATTTAGTTAATATTTTAATACTTTTAATATGAGACTATATAACTTATTTTTATTAAAAAAAATAGGCTACATTTATTAATATTAGGCATATTTGTTTTATTAATATCAAATATGTTTCTTTAAAAACTGCATGTGTTAACATTTTATTTACTGTTCTTCTAAGAGTTATCGTTAATGCATTAAGAGACAATTTCATCCAAAGCAACTTACAAATTATGCATTTTATTAGTTGCTGCGTTCCCTGATCAAACCATGACCTTGGTGTTGGTGTTTAGTGCCATGCTCTGCTGTTTGTGCTATAACTAAATCATAGAAAATCATTTACTATAACCTCATTATCTAACCTTCTTCTTCTATGGGGGCTTGTAGAGCATTTTTTACACCGATTTCTGCATAAAGTCAAGTCAAGTCGCCTTTATTTATTTAGCGCTTTATACAATACGGATTGTTGCAAAGTAGCTTTACAGGGTTAAAGGGAAATAATGATTCAGTGATGCAAAGCAGCTTTACAACAGTGTAAATACTGTTAACATTCAGCTGAAGTCAGTTTAGAGTTGATTCAGTTTGTTTCAATAACTGTAATCTGCAGATTTTCCACAAACTCAGTACAGAAAAAAAAAAAAAAAAAAAAAAAATCCACAGAAACTAGAAGCAAAAAAAACTTCCATTTTGATTTCACGGGGACTTGTTAATCAAACAAGAAAAGAAAAAAAGAGAAATTCACTAATTGCTCTTTAGTAGATTTAATATAATTAATCTATATTTATTTTATACAGTGAAGACTAGTGTTGTTTTACATTTAATTGCTTTCAGTTGATAAAGTTCTGTTTTTTTTTATATTTATTATTTATTTTAAAAAATATATATATGAGCTCAAAGTTGTATAATCACCTCTAAGAGAGGGAATGGAATATTCCGGCCTCAAAAATCTTTCACTTTATAAATTAAATATAGGCCTAGATTAATAATAAATCTACTAAAGAGCAATGAGTGATTTTCTCTTTGTCTTTTCTTCTTTGATTAACGTTAAAGTACCCATGAAATCAAAAAGGAAGGTTTTTGTTTTGTTTTGTTTTTTTGGCTTTTAGCATGAATATGTTAGCCTTATAAATTAGCTAGTGTGCCCCAAAACAATGACAAAATTTGCATTTCGATGATAATAAGCAATTGATAACGTCACTCTGCACTTCAGCTTCTGATCAGATTTTCTGTGCAATCGCTATTATGAATGTAATAGATAATAGTTGAATACATTGTGATCCTCTGTATGTTGTTATTGTTCATGTTATGCAATAAAATAAAATAAAATAAATAAAAAAGATTTTCTGTCCAATCAAATGCTCTCTAGAAAATGAAGCGTCACGCCCCCTCATTATATATAGACGCTGAAGCTGCGGCTGAAATTAGTCTCTCATTCACACATTTACTATTATCTATGGTGAATGGCACATAGTGCACTATATAGGTGATAGGGGCTTCGCTTTTCAAGGCAATTCAGTGGGCCTTTAATAATCACCATAAAACAGCCTAGTCACTATCACTCTGCCTAATCATCAACAATAAATAGTCAATAATTACACAGCTTGAATAAATTTTTCAGTAGTGCACAGAAGGACATATGGAAGTGGTCCTTTGACTGCTGCCAAATAAATAAGTGCACTGACTGTTTGGTTGAACATCGACATCTGCTGTGATTGTGCTTTCCTGACACTTTTCTTTTTTCTACTCACCTCTTTGTGTAAAGGGACTGCAGTGTGTTTGTGTCTGTAAAAAAAGATTACACTGTCCCCTAGTGGCCTTTTAATGACACTGCAAAATGTTATTCTAATGGGTGTTCACGTTTTACAGTTTCAGTTTGACATCTCTCTCTCTCTCTCTCTCTCTCTCTCTCTCTCTCTCTCTCTCTCTCTCTCTCTCTCTCTCTCTCTCTCTATATATATATATATATATATATACACTCAAAACCAGTCACATGTTGCACGGGTATATTTGTGGCAATAGCCAACAATACATTGTATGGGTCAAAATTATCGATTTTTCTTTTATGCCAAAAATCATTAGGATATTAAGTAAAGATCATGTTCCATGAAGATATTTTGCAAATTTCCTACCGTAAATATGTAAAACATTTATTTTTGTGACAAAATACTGCTGCAATTGCAATTAGTTGTAACATTTCAAATTCAGCATTAGAATAATGTGTTGTTTCAACTTAAAATATTTGTGCTGCCTTAAAATTAGATATTTGAGTCATCTCAACAAAAAAACACTACATTTTAAGTTGTATTTTTTTTTTTTTTTTTTTACAGTGTACAAGTGTCTGTTTTTAAACACACCCCATTAATTTATGGCCTACATCATCTTGGAACTTCTCCACTTGCTCTTTGCCTTTTTGTGTCACTGACTTCCTCTCAGTGCACTAGGCTGTGCTCACTTCCTCCTATAGTCCCTGTGCCACTGTTTTTAGGGACAGTTTCATTCAGACTACTATAGACAGTTTACTGGACGCTCTTTTGGATGATGCACGGTGAGTTTTATTTCGTATTTGCCCTTGATGATCTGTCCCAAACTTACTGTCAACCTCCATTCTTACGGGAGCAGATTTAATCTCTGGTTTGAACATTTGATAAGTGATAAGAATGCAATGATGTCATTTGGAAACAGTTACGTCTTTTCTGTTCTGCTATATGCAAATGGAGCTCAGTGCGGTTTTAAAATAGAGCTTTCTGACCGATTAATATTTATGTAATGATATTTTACATTTTATATGTCTTAAATATAATTAATGATAAAAGAAAACTTTAATGAAATCACACACATTACTTGTACTACTTAAAATTGTAGTGCAAGCTACATTATGTGAAGCCTACAGTGTAGATACAGTAGCATTTGTATAAACAAACAGACGTTATTTTATTTATTAGATAATAAAGTACAATATTAGATCAGACAGCTTGAGGGTGAAAAGCATCAGCTGAAATAATGGTGAGATGCACATAAACTGATTTGATGACTGTGGCACATTGAAACACTTTGCAGTTTATTCTTAGACAGAGACTGTAAAGCGATGACCACAGTTCTTTTCTATGTGGCATTCAGCGAATATCTTTGTGAATAGCTATTATGATTGCTATAAAGTGCCTCATACACTGACCCAAAGAATTCAGGCCTATACCAGTATATGGAGTGAATATCTTCAAAAAATTTAACATGCATCTGGAAAACTTACAATTTTACTAATTATAAAACAAATGCACTCCGATTCCCAGAATTTGCATTGCAGTCGATTTGATTTGAGCTAAGATTTTCACACTAACACTTTCCAGTTGTGCAGTCTGAATCTAACGATAGGTGAATGGACTGTGGGCGGTCCGTGAACCCTACAACACTGAGCAGTACAGTTTTAAGTTCGTCTAGTTTCTTTAAAAAAGGAACTGTCTTCTTGGCAGCAAAGTTATTTTAGACCCCTAAACCTGGTATATGATATATAGGCCTACTCTAAAAAATTACGGTAATTTTTACTGTAACAATGCAACAGTAAAAACATGTTTCTGTACCATATCCAGATACAAACTGTAGCCTTACATTTTGTGCAATTTTAAAGTAAAATACTGTTAAATGTAAAAAAAAAAAAAAAAAAAAATACAGAATCATCTTATAATTTACAGTAAAAAGCCATAAACTGACATTTCAAGACCTCCCTTGATACCCATACAACATTACATTAAAATGTTCTTCATACTAGGAAAAAATGGTTCTTTTAAGAACTATTCAATGAAAAGTTATCTGGCAAGGCAAGTTTATTTATATAGCACATTTCATACACTATAGTAATTCAAAGTGCTTTACAGAAAGGAATTAAAATAATCACAAAATAAAAGCAAGGAATATTAAAACGGTTATAAAATGAATTAAAAGAGTAAAAAGATAATGCATAGATAAACTTCTTATCTGGCAAAACATCAGTGTATCATATTTTTCACAACTCCCAGTTTTACTCTGAGATTTTCCCATGTTGATTACACTGTATCTGTGGTGTTATTTTGGCGCGCCTAAGAAATCTATTGAACGTCTCCAATGGACCCGATTTCCCCCTTAAATCGGACAGGAGGAGCTCTAGGACTGACTCACGGGGTAACCTCGGGTTCACTGGCTCATCAGTCCGCACCCCAAAAACCCATTTGTTCGGAAGCTCTAGGAATGGGATCCATCCAATCCGAACCCCACAGAACCTCGAGTTTAATCACGTCAAACTCACTACTCCACCACTCCATTTTTGGGGAAACAAAAATGGTTCTTCTGTGGCATTATACAAACCCCCCTTTTGGAACCTTTATTTTTATAAAGTGTAGATTTTTTCAAGCTAATGAGAATGCACATCTATGTTATGATGAATATTGCAAGATTATTAACTTACTGTACTGTTTCTGAAGAGGCTAACAGACACCCTTGTGAGATGAATTACTTCCCCATCAGCTCTGCGCAACTGTTCTTCTCAGAAAGATATAAATAAAGGTCATTGACAACAATGTAATGTTTTGTGGGTACTGGGTATTAAGGGAGGTCATTTTGACCTCAAATGCACGTGATAATCTGAGTCAAGCATAATTTACACAACCATGATGGTCTTCTAGCATGGGTATGACTGTTTTTTTCTAATACTGACAACTCAAGTTTGATATATTCACAGTTTTGTATGTTGTTTCAAATCTCGCATGGAACACAACATGAGTTGCTAAATATCTATGACATAAAAAGTCGAAATTTTGACATCCTTAGTTATTATTATGAGATGGAAAGTCAATAGTAAGACTGAAAAAGTCATAGTTATGACATTTAAAGATGAAATTATGAAAAACTGAGTCAAAATTATGACTTAAAAAGAGTCATTCTGACTTAAAATATAATTATTTTGACATAAAAGTCAAAATTATGACTAAATTGAGATTGTTGTGACATTAAAGGTGCAGTGTGCAATTTTTCAAAATCATTGTTGAAACAGTGTTGGCATTTGAAATCAACCCAAATTTGCACACCCATCCATTCATTGCTCCACCCCCAAAATGCATGAACACGCAATGCAAGAGTGTCTCTTTTATCATAGCAGAAGTAAGAAAAAATATTCACAAAAAAAATGCAAAGATGATGAACAAAAGACAAGGAAGTATAAAAAATTAACATACAGTACACATGAGTATAGTTAGCAATAATTCATTGTAAGTCGCCAATGATACTCATGTATGGAGCAGAAACAAGTGTCCATTTTCAGGCCTTCCCGCTTGGATCTCTCCAGCTCTGGGAAGCTTTTATAACACGGGTCCTAAAGCTTTTGATCATAACCCTTCTTTTTCCAGTGATATTCCTCTGACCGTTTTTCTTTTGTAATATCTCCTAGACATCTCTCTTTCTACAGTCTTTCTTCAAATCTCCCTCTTGCTCACTCTCTCTACTCCCACATAATGAGTGGACACGCCCCCTGTTGCTGATTGGCTAATAGTGTGTTGTGGTACTCAGTCTGATCCACTTTCATAAGCGTTTTTCAAAAATAATTTACTGCGCTTTTAAATCATAATTTCACCTTTTTTTTTCTTTTTTTTTTTTACATAATGACTTAATGAGCCCTATTTTAATGATCTAAGCCAGGGGTGGGCAAACTACGGCCCGCGGGCCACATGTTAGGCTGTTTAATCCGGCCCGTCGAGTATTTAAAAAATTGTCTTAAGATCGCATTAATTTTGCCTTTTTCTTGCAATACTTTGCGTTATATATAAATTGCGTTGCATATATTTGACAATCGGAATATCAGATATTTCATGCCATAGCTAACAAATGTAAAAAAGGAAAAATGACATAAAAGCAGATCATCATTCATTCAGCGCTGTTGTGGCTGCGGTGTGTCACGTAACAAGCTAGACGCGTCACCATGGAAACCAAACAGACAGCAACGCATAGACTTGGTGCACGTTAATGTTTTTTCCTTTTTTTGAAAACTCACAGAGAAAAAAATGTTTGATAACCGCTTGCACACGTTTAGTTTTTCCTTTGATTCTTCTGCTATTTAGTTTTGCTACTCTGGATTGGTGGATGTATCCTCCTGACTGATTCCGTTTACAAAACCTTTATCGCCCGGCTTTCGACTACGCTCCCCTGACGTCTGCCATGTACAGAACCCGGTTTTGTTCATTAAATGTTCTGATCTGCATTTGCTTTTTATGTTTTATTTTATTATACTTAAAATAAATTTGTATATTCGTTTATTTCGTTTTTTTCCAAATTTTCATTTTTTAAAAATTAACCTCAAAACATAACATGCTAAATGGGGGATATCTAGCATAAAAAAAATGTATTGTCAGAATGTTGTCTCTCAGTTGTTGAATTTCGCGCAGACGTTGCCACAACGTAAATGTGTTTGCCCAGCCCGATCTCATGAAAGTGCGAATACCACAAATTGTATTTGTAGTTCTTATGAAACGCAGTTCCCTTTCAAGGGAACTCCCGTTGCGTCGAGAATGACGCTATGGGGAACGCTTTGCGTGATGACGTCTTGAAGCACATGTAAAATCAGTCCAATGGTGTGGCGGAACGTCAGAGGCGGGTGACGTCACGTACCAGGAAGCTATAAAAGCCGGCCCGAAACAGAAAACGAAAGCTTTCTGAGTCTTCAGTTGCGCTCTGTGTGAAATCTGTCTGTATATTTGGTGTTGTCTGTCTATATCATATATATATATATTCAGTATGGCGAGCGAGCAGCAGTTTAGAGTGTGTGTCCATCCCTGCCCGCGTTATTTAACGGGAGGTGACACACACACTCTTTGTGTTGTTTGTTTGGGAGAGGAGCATGCCCAGTCAGCACTCGAGGGTGGTGACTGTGTGCATTGCTGTGCGCTTCCATTGCGTACGCTCCGATCCCGCTTGGCTCGGTTCAATCCCGACCACGCTCCCCAGTCGATCTCAGACCTGGGGTTCACAGATGGATTTATCAGTGGATGTTGAGACGGGCTCTGCCTTATCTCAGCATCCGTCTGATAGATCCAGTGCCTCTTATCAGGGTGTGGAAGCACGCGCTGCGGTTTCTTCCCCCCCGATAGAGGTACCAGTACTGCAACTATCCAGCTCTGAGGAGTTGGATGTTGTGAGTATTGTAGCTGAGTCTGAGGATTCGCCACCTCAGTCTCATGCGTTTGAGGAACTGCTCGATGTCATTACTAGAGCTGTTGACAGACTGTCTATTGAGTGGCCAGAAGATAGGCAGGACGTTCGTTCGAAAAGTAAGCTCGACGAACGCTTCCTGCCATCTCGTGCGCAGCCCCAGCGCAGGAGCCTGCCGTTTTTCCCCGATCTCCACACCGAGGTGTCGAGATCGTGGGCGAAACCAGTGTCATATCGAGTGTATACTGCACAAACATCACACTATTCATCCATTCACAATTATAAAGAGCATGGTTATGGGGAGATGCCGAAGGTGGAAGAGACGCTCGCGAGCTATCTCTCTCCAGCAACGGCATCTTCTCTGAAGGCTCCTGCACTTCCATCCAAGCCAGTAAAAGTTACTTCTTCCCTGGTTCATAAAGCTTATGCCGCCGCTGGTCAAGCTGCAGCGTGTTTACATACAATGTCCATAATGCAGGCTTACCAGGCTGAGTTATTGGGTGATTTTGAGGAGGGCGGGGGTATTAGTGCTGATACGGTGTCTGAACTGCGTAGAGCCACGGATTTGTCTCTCAGGGCCACCAAGGAGACGGCTAAATCCATCGGCCGCTCTATGGCAGCCCTGGTGGCCACTGAGAGGCATCTGTGGCTTAACTTAAGTGACATAAAGGACAAAGAAAAACATGTTCTTTTAGATGCACCAGTATCCACGCAAGAGTTATTTGGAGACGCAGTTAATAGTGCTGTAGCGAAGTCACAAGAAGCTTCAAAACAGGCAGCTGCACTTCAGAAACTTCTCCCCCGCCGTTCTTTCTATGAGGCTGCTGAGCGGGAGCAGCCTCACTCCTCTAAAAAGAGCGCTGAGCACCGCGCCACTCAGAAACAGAGCGTTTCCTCCCGTGCTCCCCCACAAAAATCTCGGGGACACGGAGGGCGCTCTCAAACCCAGCAGTCTTCGAGGGGTAAAACGGATCTGCGGACCGTTATTACCGCCAAGAAGGCTGCTGGGAAAAAGTCCTGATGTCTGAGGGCTCAGGACAAATGAGGGTAGTCGTCGGTAGGGCGCAGCGGTCTCCGGCGAGCACATATCTCAAGGTCCACCCGGAAACGTAGTGGCCTCGGGATGCCCGCCCCCTCTGAGGAGGGTGCTAGAGCAGTCTGTTTGGTCGTTCCCTGCCGGTGCGCCGTTACAGGGCGACGAACCGACTGCTCAACAGCAGGAGAAAAATACGGTGCCGTCTCTCTTCGGTGCCCTCAGGGGACCGTTCTGCCAACCCTGCCGCCTCCGGTGTTACAGGGCGCAGCGGTCTCCGGCGAGCACATATCTCAAGGTCCACCCGGAAACGTAGTGGCCTCGGGATGCCCGCCCCCTCTGAGGAGGGTGCTAGAGCAGTCTGTTTGGTCGTTCCCTGCCGGTGCGCCGTTACAGGGCGACGAACCGACTACTCAACAGCAACAAAATCCAGAAACCAGTCTCGAGAGACTGGTACCTCTAGTAGAATCTTTGACAGCGTGGAAGCTACTGTCAAATGTTTCTCGTTGGGTCCTGCAGACCGTGGAAAAAGGGTATTAGATACAATTCTAGTAACGCCCACCGCGGTTTATGGGGGTCCTGCCCACAATGGTGGGCCCCGAGCAGGTTCTGGTTATGGAACAGGAAGTAAACACTCTGTTAGAGAAAGGGGCCATAGAATATGTACCTCCCTCCAACAGGGAAACCGGGTTTTACAGCCGGTACTTCATAGTTCCAAAGTAGGACGGGGGATTGCGTCCCATTTTAGGTCTTCGAGTTGTCATGCAGCTCAAGTTCAAAATGTTAACATTGAGACAATCGTGCCACAGATTAGTCCGAGGACTGGTTTGTCACGATAGACCTCAAGGACGCATATTTCCATCCGTCCGTGACATTGGAAGTTCCTGAGGTTTGCTTTCGGGGGCAAAGCATACCAATATCGAGTTCTTCCATTCGGCCTGGCTTTATCACCCCGCACTTTCACCAAATGCGTGGATGCAGCTCTGGCGCCTCTGCGCCTCCGGGGTATTCGCATCACGAACTACATCGACGATTGGTTGATTTTAGCTCAGTCGCATTAGATGGCGGTTCAACATCGAGATGTTGTTCTCGCCCATATGAAAGAGTTGGGGTTACGGCTGAACGCCAAGAAGAGTGTGCTTTCTCCACTCCAGAGGACCACTTTTTTAGGCGTGGTTTGGGATTCAGTGTCGATGCAGGCGCGCCTGTCATCGCCACGCTTCGATCCTGGCAGCTGTGAGAAGTGTAAAGCTAGGCCAGCTACTCACTGTCAAACAGTTCCAGAGACTGTTGGGTCTCATGGCAGCAGCTTCCAACGGGATACCTTTTGGACTGCTGCACATGAGGCCCCTGCAGTGGTGGCTCAGGACCAGAGGGTTTTTCCCCGAGGGGCAACCCATTTCGCACAATCAAGGTCACGCGGTGATGCCTACGTGCCTTGGTTATGTGGAAGAAACCTTGGTTCCTGTCCCAGGGCCCAGTGCGGGGAGCTCCTTGTCGTCGCAAACTGCTAACGACGGATGCTTCCCTCACGGGTTGGGGAGCGATCCTGAGGGTCGCTCATCTCAAGGTCTGTGGGAAGACCATCATCGTTCCTGGCATATCAATCGCCTAAAGATGTTAGCTGTCTTTCGGGCTCTGAGGAGCTTTATCACAGGTCTCAGGGGACACCATGTGTAGTACATACGGACAACACGTCGGTAGTCGCCTATATCAAGGGGGTTTGCGCTGGCACGCCATATCCTCTTGTGGTCCCAGGGGAAGTTGCTGTCACTCAAGGCAGCCTACATCCCCGGGGTCCAAAATATAGGAGCAGACACTCTGTCGAGACAGGGGCCGAGGCCCGGGGAATGGTGGCTCCACCCCCGAGGTGGTGGAGCTGATATGGAATTTATAAGTGGGTCTGTTTGCGTCTCGAGAGACGTCTCACTGTCCACTTTGGTTCTCCCTCACGCATCCAGCTCCTTTGGACTGGATGCTATGGTGCAGACGTGGCCGAGGCTACGTCTGTACGCTTTTCCCCCAGTTGCTCTGCTCCCGGGAGTTCTGGAGAGAGTTCGCAGGGACCGGGTTTGCCTGCTTCTTATAGCCCCGCGCTGGCCGGGCAGAGTATGGTTTCCCGATCTTGTGTCGCTCCTCGACGGGCCTCCTCTGGAGCTACCCGTCAGGAGGGACCTTCTGTCCCAGGCGGAGGGCTCGATATTTCACCCCCGCCCAGAACTGTGGAACCTGTGGGCTTGGCCTCTGAGGGGGCCCAGCTCATAGAGTCAGGTCTCTCAACTGAGGTTGTTGAGACCATTCTACAGTCCAGAGCTCCCTCCACGAGGAAACTTTATGCCCTGAACTGGAGAGTATTCACCTCTTTGTGTAGTGACCGTCGGTTGGATCCAGTCAACTGCCCAATTGGTACAGTTCTGGAGTTCCTGCAGGACCGGTTCACTGCAGGTCTGACCCCGTCCACCTTAAAGGTTTATGTGGCGGCCTTAGGTGCTTACCACATTCCTTTGGGTGGAATGTCTGTGGGGAAAGACCCCTTTGGTATCTCGTTTCCCTCGTGGCACTTGGAGGTCCTCCTCCCTTTCGAAATCGGACCAGGAGGCTAATAATTTGCTTGCCCTGTTCGGGCGTTAGACGCGTATGTCCACAGAGCTGCCCTGTGGCGTAAAAGTGACATTTGCTCCCCTAACAAGGGAGGTCCAGTGTCTAAGCAAAGAATGAGCAGTGGGTGGTTGAGACTATCTCACTTGCTTATGAGGCGGCTGGACAGCCTTCTCCTTTGGCTGTCCGGTCGCACTCTACGAGGAGTATGGCGGCCTCTAAGGCCCTTATATCAGGAGTTTCGTTACAGGACGTTTGTGATGCGGCAGGCTGGTCCTCACCGCACACTTTCGTCAGGTTCTACTCTCTGGATCTAGACTCTGCTCCAGGGTCTCATGTTTTGTCATCCTAGTGCTGCTCTATTAGATTACACACAGGACAGACATTCGTAGCTATGGAGGCGTTGGTATAGACGTTCCCCATAGCGTCATTCTCGACGCAACGGGAGTTCCCTTGAAAGGGAACGCCTCGGTTACGACTGTAACCTCGGTTCCCTGAAGAGGGAACGAGCGTTGCGTCGCCTTGCCATATCTCCTTCATGCCTGTCAGCTCGACTTCAGACTTTTACGAAGCTTTCGTTTTCTGTTTCGGGCCGGCTTTTATAGCTTCCTGGTACGTGACGTCACCCGCCTCTGACGTTCCGCCACACCATTGGACTGATTTTACATGTGCTTCAAGACGTCATCACGCAAAGCGTTCCCCATAGCGTCATTCTCGACGCAACGCTCGTTCCCTCTTCAGGGAACCGAGGTTACAGTCGTAACCGAGGCGTTTTCGCGTGCATATGATACGCACTTAAAGGGATAGTTCGCCCAAAAATGAAAATTCGGTCATCATTTACTCACCCTCAAGTTGTTTCAAACCTGTATGAATTTCTTTTTTCTGCTGAACACAAAAGAAGATATTTTGAAAAATCTCGGGTAAACCAAACAGTTGATGGACTCCATTGACTTCCATAGTATTTTTTTTCCTACTATGGAAGTCAATAGGGTCCATCAACTGTTTGGTTACTGACATTTTTCAAAATATCTTCTTTTGTGTTCAGCAGAAAAAAGAAATTCATACAGGTTTGAAACAACTTGAGGGTGAGTAAATGATGACAGAATTTTCATTTTTGGGCGAACTATCCCTTTAATGGCGTGTAATAGGCACACACTCCGCACCCCTAATCCTAACCAAAGGGTTTACAGTGCGCAGCATATGCACGCAAAAAAAATATTTTTGGCGTATAAATGGCACGAGAAATAAAATTCGTGGTATAGATATGCACTTTAATGAGATCGTGTTTCATAATCTGCAACTGGGCCGGCCCTCTGTCAAATTTTAAAACCCAGTGTGGCCCTTGAGCCAAAAAGTTTGCCCACCCCTGATCTAAGCGCATGGTCTAAAGCGCTGGGCGCAAGTTCACTTAGGGCGTGTCCGAATCCACTTTTGCTAGTTTAACGATGGGAAAAATGGTCTAAAAGGGTTGTCCCAATTCTCTTAATGAGTAATGGGTGTGTTTTGGGATTTACGTGCGTTAAACCAATCAGAGTCTCATCTCCCATTCCCTTTAAATGCCAGTTGCGCTCACGCCATGGCAGATTTGCTATTTACATGACGGAATTTGATAGTGGAAAGACCGAACGCGTCTCCAGAGCGCAAATGGATCTGCTCGTGCGCGAGGTAAAAGTGAGCAAGCAGACCATCTACAGGACAAGCCGGATTCACCATATCTTTATGTACACAATAATAATCTTTTACATTGTAATCCTTTTATTTTAAATATTTATCATGTTTGTGTGCTGCTGTGCGTCCCTGTGTGTTTAATAAGCAGAGTGTACGCGTGTTGTGGACCCGCCTATAGGCGCACATTACTAACACACTCTTTAAATAACAAAAAATAAATAAATTGCGCAGTCTATTTCTGTTGCCTCAAAATAGCAACGCGCCAGCAATGCGCCATAACACACCTCGTTTTCAGACCAGCACGCCCATGGGCACACAAATGGGCGCAAATGCATTTGCTATTTAAACAACGTGGCGCAGGACGTGAAACTAGCAAAGGACGTTGGACTGAAACTAGCAAAAACACTTGCATCGCACTTGCCGCTGCATTGTGCCGGGTGTAAGATAGGGCCCAATATGTCATTATTTAGACCTTTAATCTCATAATCAAGACTTTTTATGTCATACCTGTTACTTTTAAATGTCGTAATTATGACTTTTAGAAGTAATCATTTAAACATAGTGTGTTTTGACTTTGTCATAATTTCACATTTATCTCCTAATTTTGACTTCTTATAAGACTTTTTATCTCATAATTATTACTGTAAATGTAAATCTTTTTACTTTTTAAGTAATAATTTCCACTTAGTATGTCATAATTTTGACTTTTCCTTCAAAATTTTCTCGTTTTATGTTATGATTTTGAGTGTCATAATTTTGACATTTTTATGTACGATTTTATGACTTTTTAAGTAAGATTTTGACTTTATATGTAAAAATATCTCCTTTTTATGTCATAATTATGATTTAGTCTGCCATAGCTATGACTTAGCATGATATGTCATAATCATGACTTAGCCTATGTCATAATTAAGATTTACCAAAGCATGATTTATGTGGGAGCTTCCAAATCAGAGAACGTTTGGAACAATGTGGCAAATGGTAAAACTAGTCCTTGTGTACATTTCAGTTATTGGAAGCTGAAGGCAGAACAACAATGCAGAACATCAAGTGTGTTGTGGTGGGAGACGGTGCCGTTGGGAAGACCTGCCTCCTGATTTCCTTCACCACCAACGCCTTTCCCAAAGAATACATTCCCACTGTATTTGACAACTACAGCGCACAGCTGGCGGTAGACTCTAAAGTCATCAGTCTGAACCTGTGGGACACCGCGGGACAGGAGGAATACGACCGTCTCCGGACCCTCTCTTACCCACAGACCAACGTCTTCGTCATCTGCTTTTGCGTCACCAGCCCCTCGTCCTACGAGAACGTCAAGCTAAAGTGGTACCCCGAGGTGTCAGAACACTGTCCTCATGTGCCCATCCTGCTGGTGGGGACTAAAAAAGATCTGAGAGATGATGCAGAGGTGCTGCAGAAGCTGAAAGAGAAGAACCTGTCCGCAGTGTCCCAGCAGCAGGGGGCGGCGCTGGCCAAACAAATCCAGGCCAGTAAATACATGGAGTGCTCAGCGCTCAACCAGGACGGGGTGAAGGAGGTGTTTACGGAAGCGGTTCGCGCCTTCCTCCACCCCAAGCCACAGGGCTCCAAGAAATCATGCGTGCTGCTATAAATCTGATGGGACCTAAACATATGTATATTGTTGCATGGGGTATTTGCTTTATAACATGTACTGTAAATGATAATCACACTTTAAAAATTAATATTGAAGAATATTAATATGAAAACAAAGTTAGGTTTCAAATAATAAAACAATAAAAAAATACTATGCAAAATAATGAGATTAATAAGTACAGTATTTGGACACATTCTGAGTGTAAACCTGTTGGAACAAGTGCAAACATTTTTTCTTAATTATTATTTTTATTTTCGTTTTTCATTTTCATGTTAGTTTTATATTTTGTTAGGCCTATATAATGAACTTACCGTTTTTTTAAATAAATTTGTTACAATAAATGTAAATATTTGATTCAGTGTTCAATGTAAAATGGATCATGTTGACCATTTCATATGCTTTCAGTTTCAAATCGCTTTCTGTGTCTCTATCTTTAATTGTTCTTACTTATTTAAAGTCCCCCTGTGGTGAAAATCAAGCTTTTAATGTTGTTTATATGTCTATTTGGTGTTTTTAATATGCTTAAGACTAACCATGTGCAAATTCATAAGTCAACACCATTGCTGAGTATTTTTCCTTTAAAACTGCAGTGAACCAAAGACAGTCTCAAAAACGCGTTGGAAATCGCTGGTGTTTCTGACGTCACAAACTACCTTGTAACCAATCACGTCAATGCGTGATTGTCAAGAGCATAGACATCATATAGGTAGACGCCCTATCGACCGCTACTGCCTATTGGCACGGACGAGCCGTGGGGCCGCCATCTTAAACCGGTCAACCGCTCCGCTCAATGTAATCTGTTTGGCAGGTGTCAGCACATTTAATTGATCATATCTCACTGAATACCGAACCGATTTTCACGCGGGTTTTTTTGCTGCAAAGGTCATACATGTAGCTATGATACAGGACACATTGCATATTTTATTCACAAAATACAACCAATAGTACGGTAATGTTAAATGTTAAATCTAACTTGTGAAAAGTAATCCCCGAGCGATGGTCCGCCGATTTGAGCAGGAATATGTTGCACAGTGCTCTGGCGTCTACTGCTGCTATGCAACGCAAATAGGAGTATGACCGGTTTAAGATGGCGGCCGCATTTCTTGCGCCCAGCGGCCAATAGGGCGTCTAGCTATATATGATGTCTATGGTCAAGAGTGGATCTCTGAGCTGGTGCGAGTGAGTGGAGGCGGGGCTAATTTGCATATTCATAGAACCGCGTTTACTAAACGAGGCAAGGGTGTAGAGTTACATTCAAGCTATTTTAAGGCATGAATAATTTTTAAGGAAAAAAAAACATTTAAATGTGTAATTTTGGTGATCAAAGATGAGTTTTAAGTGTTAAAATTACTGACTACAAGGGGACTTTAATTGTTTTTTCTATGTTACTCAAAGGTAAATATTACCAACAAATATAAGTTGCCAATGATTCAAACTATATTGATTAATCAGTTCGTGAATCAGTCAATTCATGATAAACAATCCAAATATTCTGGATCAAGAAAGCACAGCATGACATTATAAAGATCTTAGACTGTTCAGTCCGACAAAGCCTGCTTTTAATATGATGTTAATTTGAATATTTAATCTTGAGACTTGCTTGCAGTTGCAACCTCACTGCAGAATTTAGCGTTTAAATCATATAGGCCTATGTTAAAGTTAAACACAAGAAAGACATTCTCTGCCACTTCAGATCAATTTCACATACACTGCCACAATATTAAAGGTTTTCCATAAAATGCTGACTGTAATACTTTTCGACACACATTAATAAAATGAGGAACCGTTTATGCAAACCTGTGCTTTATACACTTACCTCACGATTACAAAACATGAAACTCATTAGTTTCAGGTTCTTTTTTTTTCTTTTCTTTTTTGCACGTTTGGGAGATGAGTTTGTGGCTGCTTATGAAGCGATTTTCATTCTTTCCATTTACTTTCTTTTGTGCTGATTTTCGATTCTTTTGTTAGTGAGAGCAGAAGAAACGAGAAATGTCCACTTCCCTCCTGTAAATCCTCAGCTATTTCAGGCACAGTTTGCAACAGTTTCGATGTTGTTGTAAATGTCTGGAGAGACATCTTGACAGGAGAACGAAACGGCGAAAATAATGAAAATAGAATTAAATGAAATCTCAGGGTTGCAGACCAGAAACTTTCTAGCTGTGAAAAAAAAAAGAAAAAAAAAGAAATAAAATTAAATAAAATTAAATCTTAGGTCAGATCAGAAACTTTCTAGCTGGAAAAAAAATAATAAAAGAAAACGAAAGAAAAAAAAATAAAATGAATAAAATAAAAATAAATAAAACAATAAGTTAAATAAAATAAAATGAAATAAAATCTTAGGTTTGCAGATCAGAAACAACAACAAAAACTGTCAAGCTCTAGAAAACAAACAAACAAACAATAGGCTATATATATATATATATATATATATATATATATATATATATATATAAGAGAGAGGAGCATCTCTGATCCTCCATCTCTCAGAGTTACATGGTATTGCATTTGCCTCAGTGTGATTTGAAAGTAAAATGAACTAGACTCGTACGAGACTGCTACAGTTTTACTCTCAAGCTAACACTGCTCTTCATTCACTTAAACCCTGACCACAAGCCAGTGAATTTGACAGTGAAATTAGTGTTATGGCCTCCGGCAAACACAAAAAACACGCCTGTCTTTGTTTGGACATTGTGCTGTGACTTTTTTTTTTTTTTTTTCATTAATACAAATACGATTTCCAATTCGACCATTTACAAATACATTTGTTCAAATATATCTGATCAGGTAAAATATGCTTCCTTCCTTCTAACATTAACACGACACACGATGATAAAAAAGCTTCAGTTTGTGGTGGTACAAGGTTCTCCAGTTTAAATATGAGCAAATACTGCCATCCCGTGGATATATTTGGAAAAACACCTCATGTAGCCTAAACCTGAACTTATCTAACTCTGGGGGATACGGTGAATAAGCTAAAGTCCCAAAAAGTCGAAGTGTTCCTTTAAACTGCTTGATATATAACAGCTGGATTTATTCAAGTCTGGCCCTCACAAATCTACAATCAAAATAAACCGTGAAATTAGTGAGCTGCTGTGAGGCCACTGTTGTGCATTAAAAAAGTTTGAAATATTTTATTTATCTATAGTTAGGGTTGTGAAGCAATGGTTATTTTAGCTGAATAATGACACTATTGACTCCTGCAGTATATATATATATATATATATATATATATATATATATATATATATATATATATATATATATATATATATATATATATATTTGTATTTATATATAACTCAATTTCAGCAAAAAGTGGGTATATACTTTATACTGTATATAATAGGGTATCAAATACAGAGATGCACAGAGCCTGGATTACACATGTGCTCTGTTTGGAGGATTAAACGGTTTAGTGTCCGTGTTTTATAGACTTTCATACAACAGCTGTCCTCTGAAGTTGACAGGACTAGATCTTCAATGAATCAGATATCTATTCACCTATCATTTTATGGCCGATAGCCAATGAAGATGACTGTCAAGAATGTTCAATGTTTTGCCTTGTTTGTCTTCTGCTTGATGCTCACACCAGGTAATACATTCTTACATTTCAATCTGTCCTTTTTTCTGTTGCCGGTTTCTGTTCACATCTGTTGTGGCATTTTTAGCCATTAGGTCTTAAATCTTCTTAAAATTATAAGCAAATTCATGTTTTAAATCAAATAGGCCTATGTCTGATGTTTGGTCAAAAGAAAAATGAATCATTTTCCATTTACTGTATGTATTGATTCCCAACACCTAATGATTTTTATATATCTATTTCTGATGTTTTTCAACTCATTGTCTGTCCAACATGATAATCCTTTCTGTAAATCTCTTTTAGAGCTTTATTGAAATGACAAAGCAGTTGCAAACATCTGGCAAAGTCCATATCTGTGTGTGTCTAATGTTCTCATGGTTTCACTAATTCTTTAAGGAATTTAACACTGCATTATGTAACCCCATCCATATAGTGAGAAGCCATGTTATATGCTTCTGGGGCATGTTGTCACAGAGGGTCAAAGTGTGTTTCATGAACTATATACTTTTTTTTCCTGGCAAATAATGGTGTAAATATTCAATAGTATGTAGACCAACTGCTTAATGGCAGATTTACTCAATCTCTTCTGATGTTGTATAGTTTCAGATGGGTAATCTAGCGGGAGATCTCTTCTCTCCACTCCTCCTGATTAAGCCATCTGTCATGTGGACATGTGTTATCCGTCACACAACTGCTGTCATGTGGCTCTGATTTATTCCTGTCCAACAGTACAAAACCATGTCAAATATGTGATAAAACTGATTATGATTTGGTTTACCTTACAATTAATCGTTTTGTCTTCTCCTTTGTAAGTATTTCAACTGTTAAATGTATAAATGCAGTGTAAATAAACTTAACATTTACATAACATTTAGACTCGATTTAGAATTATGCATTACTGGTCAAAAGTTTGACATTTTCAGTTACATTACAATATCTGAGTTAAAAAACTACTACTACAGCTCTCCTGAAATCACGAGTAAGTGCAGAGGCGTTGTGTGTGCTGTGTGTGAACATGATGATTATTATAGACTATAATGACTATATATATATATATATATATATATATACATTTAGTCTAGAATGACTTAATGCGTTTACTCATTTACTCACTTGCACAAAAACACATTCAGTATTCCTCAAAATCAATAAAAACAGTCAAATGCAAACTCAGAATATTACGCCTACCTGCAATTATTAAATATGATAAATTACACAAATATACTTTATGTATAATCTAGAGAGAGTTGAAGTTGTTTGAGCTGCGACCTCTACTGTACAGGCATGAAATAGAAATATTTTGTTAATTAAAAACAAACAAGCAAGTCCAGCCCAGATGAGAAAAAAGTAATGCAAGTTACTTTTTTAGGGAATAACGCAATATTGTAATGCATTACTTTTAAAAATAACTTTTCCCAACACTGCTAAGGCTGAATTTATTTTACCATAAAATACAGTAAAAAAATAAATGATAAAAATAAGTAATATTGTAAAATATTTTTTGCAATTTAAAATAACTGCTTTCTATTTTTATATATTTTAAAATGTAATTTATTCCTGTGATGGTAAAGCTGTATTTTCAGCATCATTACTCCAGTCTTCAGTGTCACATGATCCTTCAGAAATCATTCTGATATGATGATTTGCTGCTCAAGAAACATTTATTATCCTCAATGTTGAAAACAGTTGTACTGCTTAATATTCATGATTTTTTTAATTAATCAAAATAGTTCAAAAGAACAGCATTTATTTGAAAAATATATATCTTTAGTAACACATTATAAATGTTATGTTTGATCAATTTAATGCATCCTTGTTGAACAAATGTATTCAGCTTTGCTATCACATAAATTACATTTTAAAAATATATTTGAATAGTTTTTTAAATTGTAAAAATATTTCACAATATTACTGCTTTTACTGTATTTTTGGTCAAATAAATGCAGCCTTACTGAGCATAAGAGATTTCTTTCAAAAAACATTTTAAAAATCTTAATGATTCCTAACTTTTGACTGGTAGTAGCCTATGTCATCACTGAATCTGTAAAACAAATGTCTTTCTTTCATTCCAGTTTGCTGGAGTGCCGGTGGGATATACGCCCAGAAACTGCTCAGTGATTTATTTAGCAACTACACAAGTGCGCTGAGGCCAGTGGAGGACACAGAAGACATCCTTAATGTCACGCTTCAGATCACCCTCTCTCAAATCATTGACATGGTAATCTGCCCCATAAACCACAGCCTGACAGAACATGAGGACACTGTAGAGAACATGTAGCCAAACACAGATAAGCATCAGGAATGCTTATCTTAAAAAGTTATTCAGCAAGGAAATAAAGGAATTATAATTTCCAAAATAATGCCAAAATACTGTATATTTGATATGATATTTGGATTTATGAATATAGTGCAATATTTTAAGTAAAGTTTAGTAGCCCATTTGTTGAGTTAGGGATACCAAGTTTATTAAATCAACTGGTGAAGTGAAGATTTGAAATAAAATGTATGCTGTATAGGATGCATGCCATTCAATTTAGATTGTAAACTGGCCGAACAAAAGCTTTAGGGAATTTTATTTTCCCATAAATTGACTTTGAAACACATTATTCAATTATGATGTTTTATTTTCTCTAAGGCAAGAAATAGCATTTTGAATGATTTGTAATGTTTCACTGGACTAAAATCGCTGCATCACTGATACGCTTCTGTTCCAGGACGAACGTAACCAGATTCTGACGGCGTATTTGTGGATACGGCAGGTGTGGGTTGACAAGTATCTCACCTGGAATAAAGATAACTATGACGGACTTGATACCATCCGTATACCTGGTAGTTATGTATGGAGACCTGATATAGTCCTATATAACAAGTAGGTCGGATTGGTATCGGGTTTGAGGTTGTTTTTTTTACTCTTTCTTCTTTCTCCACATGGAGGCACAAGCTGAACACTTAATAAATGCATTTATGGTTAAGTGTTTAGGAAATCGTCTGTTTCTGTTTTTTATGGCTCTATGGTATATTGATGGGCAAATAATTTATTCCCAATTTGAAAAAAAAAAAAAAAAATGGAGCAAACATTAATATTCAAGTATGATACAGCTGCTCCTGTAGTGAATTTAGAGCACCTCCAACTGGAATGTATTAGTCAATATTGCAGTATAGTCTATTTTTTTCCAATGGTTGTTCTTTTTTGTTCTATTTCAAAGATACACACCCCTGAACAAACCAAAACAAGAACAGTTCACCCAAAAATGAATTAACTCACAAACAGACTCACATTTAACCATTGTTGACCATTTGTTGACCAGTTGACCATTTTCAATGAATCAATTCATTCTGGTCAAACTGGTCTGAATGATTCATTCATTAATCAAATCAGTTTGGTGAACAAAATCAACTGATTCATTGAAAATATCCAACTCGAAAGACGGATTTGTTCATAAACACTGCAACTTTTTTTTTATTTCCACATGAATTTTCAGGAAATTCTTCACATAAAGCTAACGTATGGCTTCAGATGACTTATAATGCATGAGTTTTATGAACCACTATTATGATGCTTTTGCATTTTTTGTAAAGCTTTAAATCTCAGCTATATTCATTGTAATTTATGAAAGAGTTTATTTTGTTTTTCATGGAAGAGAGAAAGTCAAACAGGTATGGAACAACATGAGGATGAATACATATTGACAGAAAGTTTATTTAAGGTTAATGTGTTATAGAAAAAAACCCCATAAAACACAGAAACAATTACTCTAATCTTGTGCCTTCAGACTCTTTCTTGACCACTTTTTTTATTTACCATTTTAGGGAAACCTAATGACTCTACAGTGGCTATAAAAACTCCACACACCCCTGTTAAGACGGCAGCTTTTTTGATGTAAAAATGAATCCAAGTAAATTCATAGATGTTCTTTGGAAATAACCATTCAAATCTGAAGATGAGTAGGATGTTTATTATTATTATTAATACAAATAATTATTCATGATAAGAACCTCAAACACAAATCTAAGTCAACAAAGGAGAAGGAGAAGGTTTTAAAATGGCCCAGTCTTAAATCCAATCCAAAAACAAATAATAAAAAAGGACTTGGAAAAACTGACAAATTAAGATTGGAAGTTGTTGATACTGTATACTATTAAAAAAGAATGTATTAAAAATAAAATATGTTTCAACCAAGTACTCATGCACTTGTGCAACCAGGCTATATATATATTAGTTTTTCTTTAAAAGTAGATTGTTATTAGAATTTTATTGGTTTTAATATTGCATTAAAAGTGGAAAAAGATCAGACATTTTTTACAGGGGTGTGTGGACATTAGGGCTTCTCAAACTGCACTTAAACCCGGGTTATCCTCGTTCCAGCACCTCTTTTAACCCTGAATGTTTCGCTTTTGCAGTGTGTTAATCCCGCATTGCGATTGCCAAACATGTCTAGCGTAAAAACGACATTGTTAGAATGTTACGGCCAGACAGCCAATCCTGTTCCTCATATTTATGTGCATTGGACTGTCACGCAAACACAGCGCGTTGTTTAGGCTAAACAGTTGTTTCAGCGGTTGAGTGGGAAAATGTTAAATGGTGACAGAAAGCGCTATAACCGGAGTGAAGAAGAAACCGTTTCATTCTTACCTTCATTCAGGATAAACTTGATAGTTAAGTCGGCGATGTAGAATATGAGGATGGAAATGTTAGATGTAAACAGGTCACGCGCTGCATTCATCCAGGGACATCGGCTCTGCACATATGTAAATAAGAACGTTAACCCAGGGTTTAGGAAAGTGCAGTGTGAAACGTCAGTTTATAAATACCCAGGATTAATTGTTAACCCTGGCTAAATTATGAGCAATGCGAACGTGAAGCAAGATAACCCAGGATTACTCGGGGTTTAGTTTGACCCAGGCAGGGTTAACTATTTCAAGTGTGAAAAGCCCTTTTTTATAATGACCCCAATTGCTTGACTGTTTACACCAGAGGTCTTCAATCCTGCTCCTGGAGGGCCACTGTCCTGCAGAGTTTAGTTCCAACCTGCTTCAGCATATATAGGCATACTGCCTTTGAATATTCAAGGATTCTGAAGAGCTTGATGAGCTGATTCAGGTGTGTTTGATTAGGGTTGGAACTAAACTTTGCAGGACAGTGGCCCTCCAGGAGCAGGATTGAAGACCTCTGGTTTACACTAATAGCATATTCTGTTTTTTGTAGCGCTGATGATCACTTCACCAGCACTATGGACACCAATGTGGTGATACGCCATGACGGCCAGATCATGTGGGATGCTCCAGCCATTACCAAAAGCTCCTGTAAAGTGGATGTCTCGTTCTTCCCCTTTGACGCCCAGCAGTGCCGACTGACCTACGGGTCTTGGACTTACAATGGCAACCAGCTTGACATTTTGAACGCAATGGAGAGCGCGGATCTCGCCGACTTGGTCGACAATGTGGAATGGGAGGTGCTGGGAATGCCGGCCAAGAGAAGCGTCATTCTGTATGGGTGCTGTGCAGATCCTTATCCGGACGTGACATACACTCTGGAACTGAAGAGAAGAGCCTCGTTTTACGTCTTCAACTTGCTCATTCCCTGCGTGATGATCTCATTCTTGGCTCCGCTGGGCTTCTATCTGCCTGCAGACTCTGGGGAGAAAGTGTCACTGGGGGTTACTGTGATGCTGGCGCTCACCGTGTTTCAGCTGCTGGTGGCTGAGATCATGCCTCCCTCGGAGAATGTACCTCTTATAGGTGAATCACACCTGCTTGACAAGTTATAGAAATGGTTAGAGTTCCCTTTCAAGGGAACTCGCGTTGCGTCGAGTTTGACGCTATGGGAACGCTTTGCGTGATGACGTCTTGAAGCACATGTAAAATCAGTCCAATGGTGTAGCGGGACGTCAGAGGCGGGTGACGTCACGTACCAGGAAGCTATAAAAGCCGGCCTGAAGCAGGAAACAACAGCTTTCTGAGTCTTCAGTTGCGCTCTGTGTGAAATCTGTCTGTATATTTGGTGTTGTCTGTCTATATCATATATATATATATTCAGTATGGCGAGCGAGCAGCAGTTTAGAGTGTGTGTCCTTTCCTGCCATCTCGTGCGCAGCCCCAGCGCAGGAGCCTGCCGTTTTTCCCCGATCTCCACACCGAGGTGTGGAGATCGTGGGCGAAACCAGTGTCATATCGAGTGTATACTGCACAAACATCACACTATTCATCCATTCACAATTATAAAGAGCATGGTTATGGGGAGATGCCGAAGGTGGAAGAGACGCTCGCGAGCTATCTCTCTCCAGCAACGGCATCTTCTCTGAAGGCTCCTGCACTTCCATCCAAGCCAGTAAAAGTTACTTCTTCCCTGGTTCATAAAGCTTATGCCGCCGCCGGTCAAGCTGCAGCGTGTTTACATACAATGTCCATAATGCAGGCTTACCAGGCTGAGTTATTGGGTGATTTTGAGGAGGGCGGGGGTATTAGTGCTGATACGGTGTCTGAACTGCGTAGAGCCACGGATTTGTCTCTCAGGGCCACCAAGGAGACGGCTAAATCCATCGGCCGCTCTATGGCAGCCCTGGTGGCCACTGAGAGGCATCTGTGGCTTAACTTAAGTGACATAAAGGACAAAGAAAAACATGTTCTTTTAGATGCACCAGTATCCACGCAAGGGTTATTTGGAGACGCAGTTAATAGTGCTGTAGCGAAGTCACAAGAAGCTTCAAAACAGGCAGCTGCACTTCAGAAACTTCTCCCCCGCCGTTCTTTCTATGAGGCTGCTGAGCGGGAGCAGCCTCACTCCTCTAAAAAGAGCGCTGAGCACCGCGCCACTCAGAAACAGAGCGTTTCCTCCCGTGCTCCCCCACAAAAATCTCGGGGACACGGAGGGCGCTCTCAAACCCAGCAGTCTTCGAGGGGTAAAACGGATCTGCGGACCGTTATTACCGCCAAGAAGGCTGCTGGGAAAAAGTCCTGATGTCTGAGGGCTCAGGACAAATGAGGGTAGTCCCCCCGAAGCAGAGCGGTTAACACCTCTTTTCACGGTGCCCGTCTCTCTTCGGTGCCCTCAGGGGACCGTTCTGCCAACCCTGCCGCCTCCGGCGTTACAGGGCGCAGCGGTCTCCGGCGAGCACATATCTCAAGGTCCACCCGGAAACGTAGTGGCCTCGGGATGCCCGCCCCCTCTGAGGAGGGTGCTAGAGCAGTCTGTTTGGTCGTTCCCTGCCGGTGCGCCGTTACAGGGCGACGAACCGACTGCTCAGCAGCAGGAGAAAAATACGGTGCCGTCTCTCTTCGGTGCCCTCAGGGGACCGTTCTGCCAACCCTGCCGCCTCCGGTGTTACAGGGCGCAGCGGTCTCCGGCGAGCACATATCTCAAGGTCCACCCGGAAACGTAGTGGCCTCGGGATGCCCGCCCCCTCTGAGGAGGGTGCTAGAGCAGTCTGTTTGGTCGTTCCCTGCCGGTGCGCCGTTACAGGGCGACGAACCGACTACTCAACAGCAACAAAATCCAGAAACCAGTCTCGAGAGACTGGTACCTCTAGTAGAATCTTTGACAGCGTGGAAGCTACTGTCAAATGTTTCTCGTTGGGTCCTGCAGACCGTGGAAAGAGGGTATTAGATACAATTCTAGTAAAGCCCACCGCGGTTTATGGGGGTCCTGCCCACAATGGTGGGCCCCCAGCAGGTTCTGGTTATGGAACAGGAAGTAAACACTCTGTTAGAGAAAGGGGCCATAGAATATGTACCTCCCTCCAACAGGGAAACCGGGTTTTACAGCCGGTACTTCATAGTTCCAAAGTAGGACGGGGGATTGCGTCCCATTTTAGGTCTTCGAGTTGTCATGCAGCTCAAGTTCAAAATGTTAACATTGAGACAATCGTGCCACAGATTAGTCCGAGGACTGGTTTGTCACGATAGACCTCAAGGACGCATATTTCCTTCCGTCCGTGACATTGGAAGTTCCTGAGGTTTGCTTTCGGGGGCAAAGCATACCAATATCGAGTTCTTCCATTCGGCCTGGCTTTATCACCCCGCACTTTCACCAAATGCGTGGATGCAGCTCTGGCGCCTCTGCGCCTCCGGGGTATTCGCATCACGAACTACATCGACGATTGGTTGATTTTAGCTCAGTCGCATTAGATGGCGGTTCAACATCGAGATGTTGTTCTCGCCCATATGAAAGAGTTGGGGTTACGGCTGAACGCCAAGAAGAGTGTGCTTTCTCCACTCCAGAGGACCACTTTTTAGGCGTGGTTTGGGATTCAGTGTCGATGCAGGCGCGCCTGTCATCGCCACGCTTCGATCCTGGCAGCTGTGAGAAGTGTAAAGCTAGGCCAGCTACTCACTGTCAAACAGTTCCAGAGACTGTTGGGTCTCATGGCAGCAGCTTCCAACGGGATACCTTTTGGACTGCTGCACATGAGGCCCCTGCAGTGGTGGCTCAGGACCAGAGGGTTTTTCCCCGAGGGGCAACCCATTTCGCACAATCAAGGTCACGCGGTGATGCCTACGTGCCTTGGTTATGTGGAAGAAACCTTGGTTCCTGTCCCAGGGCCCAGTGCGGGGAGCTCCTTGTCGTCGCAAACTGCTAACGACGGATGCTTCCCTCACGGGTTGGGGAGCGATCCTGAGGGTCGCCCATCTCAAGGTCTGTGGGAAGACCATCATCGTTCCTGGCATATCAATCGCCTAGAGATGTTAGCTGTCTTCCGGGCTCTGAGGAGCTTTATCACAGGTCTCAGGGGACACCATGTGTAGTACATTCGGACAACACGTCGGTAGTCGCCTATATCAAGGGGGTTTGCGCTGGCACGCCATATCCTCTTGTGGTCCCAGGGGAAGTTGCTGTCACTCAAGGCAGCCTACATCCCCGGGGTCCAGAATATAGGAGCAGACACTCTGTCGAGACAGGGGCCGAGGCCCGGGGAATGGTGGCTCCACCCCCGAGGTGGTGGAGCTGATATGGAATTATAAGTGGGTCTGTTTGCGTCTCGAGAGACGTCTCACTGTCCACTTTGGTTCTCCCTCACGCATCCAGCTCCTTTGCTTTGGATGCTATGGTGCAGACGTGGCCGAGGCTACGTCTGTACGCTTTTCCCCCAGTTGCTCTGCTCCCGGGAGTTCTGGAGAGAGTTCGCAGGGACCGGGTTTGCCTGCTTCTTATAGCCCCGCGCTGGCCGGGCAGAGTATGGTTTCCCGATCTTGTGTCGCTCCTCGACGGGCCTCCTCTGGAGCTACCCGTCAGGAGGGACCTTCTGTCCCAGGCGGAGGGCTCGATATTTCACCCCCGCCCAGAACTGTGGAACCTGTGGGCTTGGCCTCTGAGGGGGCCCAGCTCATAGAGTCAGGTCTCTCAACTGAGGTTGTTGAGACCATTCTACAGTCCAGAGCTCCCTCCACGAGGAAACTTTATGCCCTGAACTGGAGAGTATTCACCTCTTTGTGTAGTGACCGTCGGTTGGATCCAGTCAACTGCCCAATTGGTACAGTTCTGGAGTTCCTGCAGGACCGGTTCACTGCTGGTCTGACCCCGTCCACCTTAAAGGTTTATGTGGCGGCCATAGGTGCTTACCACATTCCTTTGGGTGGAATGTCTGTGGGGAAAGACCCCTTTGGTATCTCGTTTCCCTCGTGGCACTTGGAGGTCCTCCTCCCTTTCGAAATCGGACCAGGAGGCTAATAATTTGCTTGCCCTGTTCGGGCGTTAGACGCGTATGTCCACAGAGCTGCCCTGTGGCGTAAAAGTGACATTTGCTCCCCTAACAAGGGAGGTCCAGTGTCTAAGCAAAGGATGAGCAGTGGGTGGTTGAGACTATCTCACTTGCTTATGAGGCGGCTGGACAGCCTTCTCCTTTGGCTGTCCGGTCGCACTCTACGAGGAGTATGGCGGCCTCTAAGGCCCTTATATCAGGAGTTTCGTTACAGGACGGTTGTGATGCGGCAGGCTGGTCCTCACCGCACACTTTCGTCAGGTTCTACTCTCTGGATCTAGACTCTGCTCCAGGGTCTCATGTTTTGTCTTCCTAGTGCTGCTCACCAGATTTCACACAGGACAGACATTTGTAGCTATGGAGGCGTTGGTATAGACGTTCCCATAGCGTCAAACTCGACGCAACGCGAGTTCCCTTGAAAGGGAACGCTCCGGTTACGACTGTAACCTCGGTTCCCTGAAGAGGGAACGAGCGTTGCGTCACCTTGCCATATCTCCTTCATGCCTGTCAGCACGACTTCAGACTTTACTAAGCTGTTGTTTCCTGCTTCAGGCCGGCTTTTATAGCTTCCTGGTACGTGACGTCACCCGCCTCTGACGTCCCGCTACACCATTGGACTGATTTTACATGTGCTTCAAGACGTCATCACGCAAAGCGTTCCCATAGCGTCAAACTCGACGCAACGCTCGTTCCCTCTTCAGGGAACCGAGGTTACAGTCGTAACCGGAGCGTTTGTGTAAATACAACGTTTGAATGCGAAATTAGTAAAAAGGCAAAGCCAATGTAAACCAGTATGGCTGTTCTGATGCTCGGTGTTCTGTAGCGCTGGACAGAGGGCAACAGTTCAAAGAGAGAGTGGGTTTGGGTGTGTGGGGTCCAAAGTGATTTTTCTTAGCCCTTTTTCTCACTCTGGAAGTGTAAAGATCTTGGAGGGTGAGCAAGGGGAACCAATAATCCTCTCAGCCATCCTGAATGTACATTGTAGTCTCTTGATGTCTATATTTGGTAGCTGAATCAAAACAGACAGTTATAGATGAGCAGAGGACAGACTCGTTGACTGCAGAGTTTAACTGTTTCAGCAGCTTCTGTGGGAGGTTGAACTTCCTCATCTGACAAAGGAAGTACAACCTCTGCTGGGCCTTTTTCACTATGGAGTCTATATGAGTGTCCCACTTCAGGTCCTGAGAGATGGTGGTGCCCAGGAACCTAATTCAGTGGTTTTCAAACTTTTTCAAGAGCGCCCCTTTTTTTTTTTGACGCAACCCATAGGCTTATTCTTAAGCCAAGCATAAGAATACTTATAGGCTATACAATGGGGCTAAAGGCACATTTGATTTTATTCTCATTTAAAACACTGTTGTGCACAGAGCTGACACAAAAAATCAGCTCAGCACTTTTCTTAACAACCGCTTTTGATGATGCACGTGCACTGGATGATCCTTGACGCGATTGCAATGCAAAGTTGATTCTGCACTAATTTGATCTAGCTATGGGATTCTAATTAACCTGTTAACCATTAACCATCATAAGAATTTTAACCAATTAAAAGCCTACTATCGTTTGCTGCATGCTTAAAAAATACACAAAGCATATTCCACAACAAATCCTTTAAATGTGATATTCAGAACAGAACAAGTAACAAACAACTGTCACCCAACCAAAATCACACACTCACACCCCATACACAAAATAATTATATTTGAAATATATTTTCAGGATATATTTTGGAATATATGCAAATATTTGAAATTGGCCCAATAAATATATTTCATACTTATATTTCATATATTTTTGTTATATTTCAGAATATATTTCAATGTATTTGGAATATATGCCACATATATTTTTGACACTTTTGGGGACCCATACAGAAAAAAATACATTGAAATATATTCTGAAATATAACAAAAATATATGAAATATAAGTATGAAATATATTTATTGGGCCAATTTCAAATATTTGCATATATTCCAAAATATATCCTGAAAATATATTTCTTTTGTGTATGGGACAAACAGTTTAAAAGCAAAAATTAAGGATACGTTGCGCTTCAACGCGCGTGTGTGTGTGTGTGTGTGTGTGTGTGTGTGTGTGTGTGTGTGTGTGTGTGTGTGACAGAAGACAGAGTAAGGCTCATGTTCACTGAACTCTTTAATGTGTGTGTTTGTTGCTGCCGATGGAGCGAACGAGTGTGTGTGTGTGTGTGTTGCTGCCGATGGAGCGAACAAGTGTGTGTCTGTGTGTGTGTGTGTGTTGCTGCCGTTGTTTCGTCTTCATTTTGGTTAAAACTGAGAATCCAGTTTCACACATATAGATATTGGTGAAGGGTAGTAGCAATGAAATGCTTGCTTTGCTCAGCATGAGATACCAGGCCAATCCAGAGGCCAAGAGGCCAATCCAGAACGAAGACAATTTATCTGTTTTGTGACGAGTTTTCAAAGTGTTGTCACTGGTTAGTTGGAGCATTTCTGATTCTTCAGAAGGAGTTCAATTCAGTTCGGCAATTGAATCTGGAGTTTCAAAGTCAAAGGGATTTTTCACCCACCGCTTGTCTTTTAATTCATTGAACTTCGCCTGGGGAAAGAAGCGAGAAAATTTCCACATCAGTGCATCCAGATGTGACTGAATGAGACGCATCAGGCCAGCGATCGATTTGTTGGGCACATCGTTTTCTTCAATGCGTTTCATCATTGTTGGGAACATATAGTAGCTCGCGGTTTTGAGTCGCAGCTGCCAGAGTTCGAGTGATTTCTGGAAAGCCTGAATTTGTTTGCAGTGTCTGAAAATGTTGTCCTCCCGTCCTTGTAGTTTTAGATTCAGTTAGTTTAGAACAGAAAATATGTCAGCCAGATAAGAAAGGGTTAAAAGCCATTTCTCATCACTGAATTGGCTTGCGAGAGGTGACAGTTTATCAGTAAGAAAAGCATGTATTTCATCCCTCAATTCGTACACTCGGCTGAGCACCCTACCCTTCAACAGCCATCTCACGTCTTTAAGAAAGAGTAATGTTTGTGCTCGGCTCCCATTTCAACACACAGGGCCTCGAAAAGTCAGCTATTAAGAGCACTGCCTTTAATGTAGTTCACAACTTTGACAGTGTCTCTCATCACTACTTCAAGCTCAGGTGGGATTACTTTTGATGCCAACGCTTCACGATGAATAAAACAATGGTACCAAACAATGTTCTGTCCTGCTGCATCCTTAATCCTTCTGACAACTCCGCTATTTTTGCCAGTGAGGTTGGCTGCCCCGTCGCTGGTGATGCCTTTGCAATTGGCCCAATCCAAAATTTTGTTATGAATGCATTTAATTGTTCAAAAATATGTGCTCCTGAAGTGCTAGAAGGCAATGTTAGGCAGCACAGAAGATCTTCAAGAAATTCACCTTGCCAAATGTACCGAACATAAACACGTAACGTAGCGCTTGATGCAACGTCAGTGCTCTCATCCAGCTGAATAGCAAAATCCCTCGCTGACTTCAGTCTCGCTATGAGCTGTTCTTCTAAATTCTGAGCAATATCCACAAATCGACGTGACACCGTATTGTCACTAAGAGGAATTAGTTTTAGCTTTTCAGATGCCTTTTCATCCAGAACTGTATTAACTATGTCTAGTGCAGCAGGCAATATTAATTGCTCTGCAATTGTGTGTGGCGCTTTTTCTTTGGCAACACGATATGAAACTTTATAAGATGCCAAGTGCAATTTGTCATTGTGTGTCACACTTCTGCTGAGTAACTGAGCTGATGACTGAATTTCTTGAGACTTCCTCTGAAAAAAAGATAATGGTTTGTCCGCAAAAAAATAAATAAATCACTGGCGACCCATTCTTTAATTCTCAGGGTTTGAAAACCACTGACCTAAATGACTCCACTGCTTCCACAGTGCTGTTTATGATGATGAGTGGGGGAGTGCTGGGTTGTTTCTCCTGAAGTCCACTATCATCTCCACTGTTTTGAGTGTGTTCAGCTCAAGGTTGTTATGACTGCACCAGACAGCCAGCTGTTCAACCTCCTGTCTGTAAGCAAACTCATCACCTTTTTGTATAAGGCTGATGACTGTTGTGTCATCTGCAAACTTCAGGAGCTTGACTGAGGGGTCTGAGGAGGATCCAGCAGGGGTCTAGTGATGTTCTTCAGGTAGGCCAACACCAGTCTCTCAAGTGACTTTATGACCACAGATGTGAGAGCGACAGCTATGTAGTCATTAAGTCCAGTGATTTGGTTTTTTTTGGGGACCGCAATAATAGTGGAGCATTTGAAGCAGCAGTGAACTTCACATTGCTCCAGTGATCTGTTGAAGATCTGTGTGAAGATTTGGGCAAGTTGGTCAGCGTAGACTTTTAAACAGGCAGTTGAAACATGGTCTGGGCCTGAAGCTTTCCTAGTATTCTGTTTTTTTGAAGACCTACCTCATGTCCTCCACAGGTTGGGTGGCAGGAGGGGGATTGCAGGACTAGTTGGTGAATATGTGAAGTACAGATCAGAGCGGGTGTGAGTCTGGGCTTTTCAAACCTGCACTAAAACACATTCAGATCCTCAGCCATTTGTTGATTCTCCAACAGGCCTATCCAGACTGACTCCGGGTCGTTGGCTGAAAACCCAGCTTTCCCCAGCTTTTAGCAACTTTAAGCCACGAGAGAGCTCAGCTCTCGCTGGATTCTTTTCTTGATTAGACTTGTCTGCATCTCTCAGCTCATGCTCCGTGTTTGCTTGTGCAAAGCAAGGGTTTCAATCGGCTGAGAGCAGCGTAGACAAATGTTTTTCGTTTCTCACCCTGTACCACAGTATGTGGTGTGCTAACTTTTGGCAGTTAGGACACCACATACTGTAGTACAGGGTGAGAAGCGAACAACATTCTCGCTGTCCTACTTCTTATAAACTTTATGCAATAGTACAGAATGGTTTCCCTTACGAAAAAGAAGTATACTTCAAGTTCATATTATGAAGTATACTTCAGTAATGTTCAAGTATATTTTAAGTATACTTTATGTAGTAAGTATACTAATATCAATGTGTACTTGTAGTAAACTTGTAAGTGTACTATTTCAATACTGCTTGGTACTAAATTGGCCCAAGTATACTTTTAAGTGTACTATAAGTGTAAGAGTAGTAAACTTTCAGTACAAAACTAGGTTTCTCATTTGTAATGCATCTGTACTACAAGTAAAATTATAAGTATACTAGTAGTGTACTATTTTAATACAAGTAGTACATTTTTTCGTTTATGAAAGTACACACTGAAGTGTGCTCTCAGTAAACTACTAGTTTAGTAGTTTATACTGCAAGTATACTTGTACGTTTTCTTTAAGTGAACATAACATTATACTTATAGTTTACTACAGGTATTTATATATTATTTTTGAACTTGCAGTATACTACTATGTTCAAATGTAGATATTATTTTTTATACTTGAAAAATACCTTTAATTTTAAAAAACATTTTATTAGCTTCATGTATCCTTTTTTATCAACACTTGAATGTTGGTAAGTTTCATAAAGAAAGGCATTCCAATTTTTTGTCAAAGACTGCGCCTTGATCAGATTGAGAACGATGATCAAAACACAGATGGAGTAGATCGAGTCCAACACCCCCAAAGCTTCACAGTCGTTTTCTCTTCATGGGTTGCGCTTCATTTCATTTGGTAAAATTAAGCAGTTTTGATTTACACGCTGTTTAATGTTTGATGATCACGTTATTTTACATTTGCATGAGCAATCTTCTATCACTTGTTTCAGCTTCTTTACGAAAAAGTAAAGTAGAATCAGAGTAAATTCCTATGTACACTACCAGTGACTATAGCCAACACAAAAATTCAGATACGCAGAATTAGAAACATATCTGTTTTATATCAATATTTTCAAACAATTTAAGTTTCATAAGACTGTATATGAAAAACTATGTAAAAAACAGTTTATTTAAAAGATAGGCTACTCAATCAAAAGATTAACACAACTAAACCATGTATACTTTGAATTCTTAATTATACTTTTAAGTATATCTCGATCAAAAGATTGAGTACAAGTACAAGCCAAATATACTTGGACTTTTCACTCAGTATAAGTCAAGTACACTAAAGTGTATAATTTTAAGTATATTTCTGAGAAGTACATAACATATATTTTTGAGAAGTATATAAAATGTAAACTGAAAGTAAAAGTATTATTATTTTTATTTAAATAATTATTTTATTATTTTTAGTTTAAAATAAGTATAGAACACTTGAATAAACTTCTTTTTTTTGTAAGGATTCTCTCTGTAATGTGCTTAAAGCCGTGAGACACAATTGAAGAAGATGGGCTATTCTGCTGCTCGCGTCCCACTTTTTTGAACCCTTATAATTTTTTTGGCAACGTACCTAAAATGACTAAAACAAACATTAATGGAACAGTTAAGGAACCAGACTCATTAAACTCTTACGTATAACATATAATTCAACAGAATTGGTAAAATGTCATTCTTAACTTGTTAATCTAATTTAATCATACAGTATATTGATTAAAAAAAACTGACACTAAAACTTTCTGTACCTTCTCTTACATTCTACAGGAAAGTACTACATAGCCACGATGACCATGATCACTGCATCCACCGCCCTCACTATCTTTATTATGAACATACATCACTGTGGCCCCGAGGCCAAACCAGTCCCAGACTGGGCCAAGAAATTCATCCTGCAGTATCTGGCCAGGATTTGCTTCGTCTACGAAGTCGGTGAGAACTGCATGACGCCGCAACCAGAGAAACCTGAGCCTCAACTGCAGAAACCGCCTGACTCCAACTGCAACATGAATGGGCAAGCTGGGAAAGATGACTTTGTTTTCAAATTTGAACAAGGTCAAGATGCCACATTTCCAAAACTCACAGAGGACACCGAAGACATGTCTCAGATCATGAGCCCGGCGTGCTCACTGGGAAAACAGCCCACCTGTCGCTACGGCATGTGGAAGGAGGGAATGTTCATGAGCATGGATTGCGGCGATGGGGCGGCAGAGGCGGGGAAAGCCCCAGGAAGAGGAGGGGAAGGAGGGGAAAGAGGGGATGGATGCAGAGATCATGATGGTGGGCTCAAACTGCAATGCAAGTGTGAGCAGCAGCATCTCATGAGGAATATCGAGTATGTCGCAAACTGTTACCGCGATCAGAGAGCTACGGCGAGAAGAACGGGGGAGTGGAAAAAGGTTGCCAAGGTTCTGGATCGATTCTTCATGTGGCTGTTTTTCATTATGGTTTTCTTCATGAGCCTGCTCATAATGGGGAAAGCCATATGACATGGAAGTGTTAGTGACTGAAATGAGGACACAACTTATCGCAAAAACAAACCCAGACAGAATGATCAAAATGAAAAATATTTGGCAATTAAGATACACAATATATTTCATATCAGTTTTTTTGTTATTTTATTATGTGAGAAAGAAGAGACCATTGAGTGACACAAAACATGAAACTAGCACAGCAATGTAGGAAAGTTGTTGCCAGGGTCAACAGTAAATTATGCAGTGTAGAAGTCAATATGGAAAATACTTGAGAGTACTGTAATTGACCAATCAGAATCAAGTATTCCAGAGTGCCGTTTAACCCCAATGCGTCCTTATGGACATTTTAGTCTTTTTCAGTTTTGTTTTTCCTTGTGCATACATTTTGGCACAAGTGTGTATTTTTATTGGAATTTCACTATTTCACCCCCATTTCCTTTACACTAGGTACAAAACATTACACTTATAGGACCTTAAGGACAAATAAATTAAACTCTAATTACATATAACAGAGCCTACATATAATTCAACATAATTGGTAAAATGTCATTCTTAACTTGTCAATCTAATTTATTCATGTATTGATTAAAAAAACTGACACTAAACGTTTCTGTACCTTCTCTTACATTCTACAGGAAAGTACTACATAGCCACGATGACCATGATCACTGCATCCACCTTTTACATTTACATTTAGAGTTTTCATTTAACTAAACTTAGGCAATCTTTGTTAATAGGCTTTCATTCTGTTAGCAAGGCTTCAAAATGATTATTTTTTTACTATTGTTTAACAGATGGTGCCATTTCTCAGGTTTGGCCTATAGAGCAAATATTCACTTTTTTCCTGTTTTCTGCTTACAATATGCGTATTATATTATGTGTGGGGTGTGTTGGTATGGATGTCAGAGTGTGGTTTGTATGCGTGTAATAAAATAAATTGTGTGTGCGTGTTATATTTGAGAGACAAAAAACTGCAAATCACAAATCCAATCACTGTGTATACCACTGGAGCTTTGGTGGTATCTAATGGGGAAAATTTGGTCAAAAATGGGCAAAATCTTACTGAAAGCTAATTTTTTGAGATATCATCCTCAAATTTGGAACACAACTTGTTAGATTTATGGCTTTGATTTTCTAGCAGTTTTTGAGTTCAACATGTTTTATTATATTTTATTTACAATAATGTTCATAAATCATTTTCATAAACTTAAACCTCTGTAACTTTTGTTTTTTACTTCAACAAAAATTGCAACAAAAAAGTGTCTTAAAGGGATAGTTCACCCAAAAATGAAAATTAGCCCATGATTTACTCACCCTGAAGCCATTCTAGGTGTATATGACATTATTCTTTGAGACGAATATAATCAGATTATAAAAAAAATTTCCTGGCTCTTCCAAGCTTTATAATGGCATTGAATGGCCGTTTCTGTTTTTAAGTCCATAAAGTACATCCATCCATGATAAAAGTGCTCGACACAGATCTGCGGGGGTTAATGAAGGCCTTCCGAAGTGAAGCGATGTGTTCGTGTAAGAAAAATATAATGTTATCGACTAAAATATCTAGCTTCTGGCAGACGGCCTACACAAGTCGATTTACGCCAAAAGAGTAACACTTGGCGCAATGTATGACGTAGGATATAGGATAAGCATAAGCTTTGACGCCTCTCGCGGTTTAAACAAACAGGGCAGCACAAATTCTCGTTCAAACTCCCGCGTTCGTCAATGTGTCAGGTCAAGTGTCACTCTTTCGCCGTAAATCAATGCGTACGGCCGTCTGCCGGAAGCTAGTTATTTTATTCTAGTTATTTAAATATGGATATTTTTCTTACACAAACGCATCGCTTTACTTCAGAAGGCCTTTATTAACCCCTCAGAGCCACAGACTTCCAAAAAATATACCCATTGACTCCAATTATAAAGCTTGGAAGAGCCAGGACATGTTTTAATATAACTCAGATTTTATTCATCAGAAAGAAGAATGTCATATACACATATATACACATAAGATGTCTTGAGTGTGAGTAAATTATGGGCTAATTTTCATTTTGGTGTGAACTATCCCTTTAAGTCAAATATTTATGACAGTTTTTTGACATGGACATTTTTGTCCTCTAAGGACCTAAGTAACTTTTTAAAATTGATGCACAAGGGTTAATTTACATTATTTATGATAAAGCATTTTAGCCTAAATGATTTGTGATTGGCTAACAATTATTTGTTTGTTTTTTCTTCTTTTAAATATTTTTTTTGAGATGTTTACAGGCATAAATGATGAGTTAATGTTTAATGTTTAAAAAACTAAGCAAATCCTGTCCCCTTTTCTGATCAACATGCCTGAAACAAAAGCATTAAAAAAATGATGACAGATGTTGTGGAGCTTTGTTGATTGTTGTATATATTTTTTTCCCACATATCTCCCAAAACTTAATCTTCCTTTTATCCTTTGCACACAATACTACTATCCTTTTAACTTAACCACTACAGAACAAGCAGTGGATCTATTTTTGGGCCTGTGCATGTCCTTCATTTTAAGAATTAAAGCACTCGGGATGTAACGTTTTAGCAGGGAAGAGTAGAGATGAGGATCGTTATGCAGCAGTTTTAATTTAACAAACAACATAATTCTAAAGGTGCCAGAAACCAGAAACGCAACATGGACAGTAACTGACAGTGAACAGAACACACTTAGGAGTATAAATGCATAGGATAATGATAAACAAAACTAGACACAGGTGAGGAACATAATCAGTAACCAATGAAACAAATGAGAACATACTTAGAGACCATGACAACCAAGGAAGCAGGAACTACAGTAAAAGCATGAACCATGGAATGAAATGAAAGTCAAAATAATGGTGTGTGTGAAAACTTATACTGAGTAGGTACATTTGAATTTGAACTTACTTCGCAACCATTAAAAAAGTATGTTCTATATAGTATGAATGTGGGTAGTATGAATGCATTTTGGACGTACTATATCCGCCATGTTGCTATTGTCACGTGACCTTCCAGCATCAGTTGTGTCGCTTTCCTGGCATGCCATTCACGAAAACTCTCCTGTGGCCTCATGGAATAGTAAAGTGTCCATCAAATGCACACTTGCCGGAATTTGTAGGTAATCTGGGTACTTTTCGCAAACTATTTTTCAAAAAGATAGAATGAATTCAGACATAGGCTACTACTCTATTGGCAAGCTGTTTTTCGTATACTATGTAGGGAAGTATTCGATTTCAGACGCAGTGTAAGAGTCCTTGAACAGAACTCAACAAAACTAGATGTGTGACAATTTACATGTTTTTGCAAAGCAGAGAACTTCCTATGCGCATTTAACTTGTTACATTTCCAATAGACATTAACTATTTTCACCCCCTTTATTGCTTTCCAATCTAAAAACTAATCTTGCATTTTTGGCTAATATTGCATTTGAATAAAAAATTGATTCAAATGCATTTGGTTAATTTATTTGTTTTACTGAACTATGCTAATTATTTCCATATTTATGCTTGTCATGCACAACAATCCACCATTTGTGCAAATCAGTTTAATGAGGAAATGCTCCAGGAAGGATCCACCTTGTACACTCATCTTCTGCAGTTTTACAACTAAAGCTTCTGAGAACACTGTGAACGGTTTGACTTGAAGCGGTAAGGTCAATTTAATGCTGTAAATTTTAATTTCAAATGCAGTTTTCTTTACTGGCATGACACATATTTAATATATGCACTGCCACATTCAAATATAGAATAATATATTGGAAATTTGAATGCATAGCATTTATATTAATGCTCAAGCAATGTTTCTTTTTTGTGTGTGTGTGTGTGCAGATCTGTGGAATGCATGTTTAAAATGCAGATCATTTCAAGCTGTACAATCCTCTCTATGTTAGTATTCAATATTTTGTCTACAGGTACGTATTACATGTTTTACAATTACATTTAAGTTTAAATATTCATATTAAATTTGAAAAAAATATGTATTTTTTTAAATAAAACTTATACACTTCACACTCCTCAACCATTACTTCTATCTGTAAAATGTACATCATACACATGTACATGTGAAGTTTATGTAGCTTCATACATGCACATGTATTGAGCATGAACAGGCAACTATTATTTACTATTATTATGAGATGTCCTGTGTCCAGGCATTTCATCACTTTCTTCTGTTATTCAAGGCAATGGAAAAGAGGACTGGAGCATCACCTTCAATCCGCCAGAAATTACTGCAGTTCCAGGATTATGTGCTCTGATTTCATGCAGCGTTTCTGTATTTGGTTGTGTTATTTGGAGCACACGTGTGTTGTGAAACTGATGAAGATGTTTTCTCAATTTGCGGGTGATTTTTTCTATTTGCATGTGTTTTCTTCAGTTGCTGCGCGTTGAGCTCTTTCGGCCACCGTACATTAAGGAATAAAAAAATGTGCCAATGTATCCATTGGTTGTCTTTTGTGTTTATCTTGTGAAAAGGTTTGTGAGGGGGAGAACCACAAGCAACATAACTTACCAGTTTTGGATATGTTGTTTTGAATTTATTGCACCAGTGTGTAAGACTATGTTGTAGTGTGTGTGTTTGTGAGGGCTTGTGTGTGATGTCTGAGGGCAAAGTTTGTTTTTTTAAGCAAGAGTGAATGGTTTTGAGTGTAGAGCTTATTATGTTATGGATTTGTGTTTACTGTTTTGAGAATACGAGGAATAGTTTTAAGAAATGCATTTAAGCAATCGAGAAAAACTGTAAGAAAGAACGTGTGAATATTGTGAATTCATTTAATTAATGTGGTCACTTGGCTTTACTGGAAGCCTTATAAAATATATATATATATATATTTTCCATTTCCATTAGACCAAAACTTAATTGCCTTTATCTCTTCCAAATCTAAAAACACATTCGTTGGCTATATACATTTGAATCTGTCAGAGTTCTGCCCTGGCAGCTTTGACTGTGTTGTCTTTGTTTCATGTCTCTATGTTTGTGTTGTGCTTAAACATAATGGCTTTGTCTTTGTTTGTGTTTGCCATGTGCTTCTCTCAGAGCATGTGAGCGGAGTGGAGCGCGAGCGAGCGGGGAGCGCAAGCGGGCGGATCTTGGACAGAGCGCAGAGCGGCAATTTCAAAAGGACGGAGCGTCGTATTTCCCGCTCCAATTTCGCTCCGCTCACACCACGAGTCTGAAGCATGCTCAGTCAAGCCTGACCCTGAATCCATTTGTCTTGCACAGTCATCAACAGTAGACTATTTTCAGGCAAAACTCGGCTCAATAATGGAGTTAAAAAAGTAACAGTTACTTCAAAAAGTAAAATGAGAATTCATATACAGGTGTAGGCCTAGTCTATCAATATAAGTCGCTCCGGAGTATAAGGCATCAGTCAAAAAATGCGCCATGAAGAAGAAAAAACATATATAGGCCTAGCCTCGCACTGGACTATAAGTCGCATTTATTTAGAAATGTATACAAAAAAACAAAACAAAACAGTGTTATGAATGGGACAGTTCTCCGTTACGGATATGAGCGCTCTGAAAGCGGCACTAAAACTGCTTTAAAACTTTCACTGAGACCTCAAACAGAAAGAACAAAGCCTGTCTTTAAATTTAATTTCGTTTTGTATTAATTGTATCTTAATTTTAATCAATATTTCATCAACCAATTGTCTGGATTTAATAAGAAGTAAATATATTAGAAAATAGATAACCACGAAACGAAGACGCCGGCGTGAACTTGGACTTTGTCTTATGAATGAACCGAAACTCAGCGTATAGCCTACTTGCCTCACAGACCCGAGACATATATATAAAGCTTGAAATGTCTACTTTTAAACAGAACAATTCAAAACGAAAGAAAACAGACTGCTCTCCAGTATGAAATGTGCATTTCTCTCAGGCGCGTTCACTACTGCGAAGATCACGAGTCAGCATTTCCAGCCGACAGACATAAAAAAAAAATAAAAAAAAATGTCTCCTGATATATTTTACATAGGGGAGCGCGGGGCACAACCTAACGCGGGGTTAGTTGTAACACGCTTGTTTTAAATACTTCCGCACATGCTTGGATGACGGAACTTTGTTTATTTACTAGTTTCCATATCAACACTATATATAAAAAAAAAAAATCCGCCAAAATTATTTTTTTTTGGAAGATATCCATAGACATTTATTAAACCATAGCAAAAGTAAATTTCTTACTTAAGTTAATTTTTCATCTCTATTTTTTGTGTTTATTTAAAATAAGACAAATCTGATATTATTTTAATCTCCAAGATGTTATTTAACAGTTGAGATAGTTCTTTAATGCTTCGCTAACTAGCAGAAGACACTAGCAGGGTTTAAATCCCAGTTGTGCAGGCGGGGGCATGTTGTAACACTGTGTTATAATGTGCCCCTATTAGAAATATGCTATTATATTCTATACTTTTATTAATTTTAAAAAATTCCCAGTTTTTATGCCAGTCCGTCATATCATTTTATTTTGTTGTATTTATCCGCCACACACCTTGAAGGCAGGTCCGTGAAAATATTGTCTGATATTAAACCGGTCCGTGGCGCAAAAAAGGTTGGGGACCGCTACAAGTGATATACATGTAGATTTTTGTTCCTTTTTTGGAGCGAGCGGGGGGCGGTTTGAGTGGAGCGCGAAGCAAACTGCGTTGAGCGCTGAGCGAAAATGAGCAGAGCGGCCTGATTTGTAGCTCTGGGTAGTTTTTGTTTGCATTTTGTTTTATTTTTTATTATTACAGTTGTTTTCAATCGCTAACAAGCGCTTACCCATACTTCAGATACTTTTTCTAAACTCTTAACACAGACTCACACCTACAAAACACAATTGGCCAAATGGATAATTTTCTTCTCAAAAACACATTTTGTTAAATATATACTAACTCTTCATTTCAAAATAGAACACATCTTTCTCTGCACACACTAACTTTACCAAAACACTGGAAATCTGACTCAAAATGAAATTATTCTGTCAAAGAATAACACTTGTTTTCACTTCACAAGGTACATGCAGTCAATCAAAGTACACCAGGTTTCAAAATACTGGCTATTGTTGACATTACTAAAACTGCATAGACTTTTATGTTTCAGTTTTACAGGTATTTGCATGCAAAATAAAAATTAAAACAAAACAAAAAACAAAACTAAAACTAAATTTCTTGGTTGGGAACTGTATGTCCACATGTACAGTACTGTTCACATTCAAAAGCATCCAAGTAAAAAGCAAATCCGTTTTTTTTTCTTTACTGTTTACTACAGGAGGTACAGTAGAAATATGTATGATATATGATAGAACAGAAAAAGTTTTTACAGTATTGCTTACAGTAAACAAAATATCCATGAAACACACAAGAGCATTCTGAACAAAAAAACAACAGCAAAAAGCCCAGATAAAAAAAAGGGAGGGAGGGAGGGAGGGAGGGAGGGGGGGACTAAAAAAAGAACAAAATTATTGTATCTAATCTCTGCGATCTTCAGGGTTAGGCCACGTTTTCATCAACATCACATCTGATATTATCCAAGGCGATGCACCTGGGATAAAACTGCTTGGTATGTCGGATCCACCCTTGGAGCCAGCATCCATGGCTTCAAGGAGGGACATCTGGTCATGTGGCTGATGGTCATAAACCTTCCACCTCCATGCAGAAAAGAACTCCTCTATGGGGTATATCTTACTGTATAAGTGTCAATGTAATAGAAAAAAATAACCCCTGCCACTGAGCTGTGGTTGGCCCAATTTACCCAACATAAATCAGCTGTGTCAATTATTCAATTGTTTGTTTATTATCAGCTGAGATATATTGTTTTTGAACTGATATCATTGCAGAAGCAGAGGTTTTCATACTGTATCTAAGGTTTGGAATATTGTTGTTGCTATTGTGGGATGTTGTGTTGAAACATTCGTAAATACTACAAAAACAATCCATAATTTTGTTGGGAGGTATAGCTTGTCTGTTAAGAAAATGTAAGCATTATGGAAATGTGTTCACTGACTGCATATTGTGTGAAAACGACATGAAATGTGTGAATGGTATGGCCACAAAAGGCCGATGCTGTGCTAATTGTGTTTAGAGTTTTGAAAATGTGACAACTGGTTGGACAAAAGCTTGTTAGCGACTGAAAAAAACTGTAATAAAGCCCGGTTTTCCTTGTAATTGAGTCCTTGCTTCTTCCATCACCCTCATACCTGACAGAATCAAAGTATGGTTAATGTATGTGTTTTACTGAATTATTTCCATATTTATGCTTGTCATGCACAACAATCCCTTATTTGTGCAAGTCAGTTTAATGAGGAAGTGCTCCACTAGAGGAAGGATGCAGCTTGTACACTCATGTGCTGTTTCTGCAGTTGTACAACTAAAGCTTCTGAGAACACTGTGAACGGTTTGACTTGAAGCGGTAAGGTCAATTTTAATGCTGTCAATTTTAATTCATATGCAGATTTCTTTACTGCCATGACTCATGGTTTATATATACACTGCCAAAGCATTTGCATTCAAATATTGAATAATATATTGGAAATTCGAATGCATAGCATTTATATTAATGCTCAAGCAATGTTTCTTTTTTTTGTGTGTGTGTGTGTGTGTGCAGATCTGTGGAATGCATGTTTAAAATGCAGATCATTTCAAGCTGTACAATCCTCTCTATGTTAGTATTCAATAATTTGTGTACAGGTACGTATTACATGTTTTACAGTTACTTTTAAGTTTAAATATTTGTATTAAATTTGAAAAAATCTGTATTTTTTTCAAATAAAACTTCTACACTTCACACTCCTCAACCATCACTTCTATGTGTAAAATGTACATCATACACACTATGTACATGTGAAGTTTGTGTAGCTTCATACATGCACATGCAGGGCTTATGTAAAAACAAATATTGCATCACAATAAGTGTAATTGTGATTGTCAAAACATTTGGTAACTAATTAGAATTTTATGAAGTTTAGTGACAACATGTTACAATGTTTACATTGTACAATGACTGGTAGGATAGAGTTTTTATTGCTTGACAAAAATTTCAACATTTCAATTCCATTCTTGTGATTTGATTCCGATTTTGATTCAATATTGACTAATTTGGATACATGTTTATTTTAAATTTTATTTAAAAAAATAATCTCACCTAATGCTGTAATTAAACATAGAGGGCCCAATCTGCTGGTATTATTAAAGGTTAAAAATAACAAATTAAATTAAATATAATGCAGTTTTTGTTATAATAACAATTATTTAATGACATAAGTAAAAATATAATAAATGTGTAATATAGTGCTCAGCAAAATCTCCTCTCTAGCTATTTTTTCTATTCAATTAACATGCTATGATTAAATGGCTTTCCTGAGGTAAATGTAATGTTATGTGACATAATTGTTCTCCTGCTGTTATACTGACCTCTTTCCGTGGTTGAAAAACACTAATTGGTCGATATTATGTATACTTTCGGTAAGCTGTACTGCATCTTTAAATAAAAAAGTAACAGATGATCGGTTCACGTGCACTTGAACTGAGGCGCTCAGCGATCTGTCACGTCACATTTACAAGCGCCCTAATGTATTTTTGTCTGAATTTCGTAATAAAATTGACAGAATCTATGAGCTGGGAATTAGTTTAATATTAAAAGTACCTCTTTGCTCCGCAATTTTTCTGTGCGTGAGAAAATGGATGTGTGGCGTGAGAGCGTGTAAAAATGTCAATTGCGTGAGTCTCACACTCAATGCGTGAGAGTTGGCAGCCCTGCACATGTATTGAGCATGATCAGGCAACTATTATTTTAAGATATGAGATGTCCTGTGTCCAGGCATTTCATCACTTTCTTCTGTTATTCAAGGCAATGGAAAAGAGGACTGGAGCATCACCTTCAATCCGCCAGAAATTACTGCAGTTCCAGGATTATGTGCTCTGATTTCATGTACCTTCACCTATCCAGAAGCAGCAAAACCTATTGATAACGTTCAGTGGATAGAGTGTAAAAATGGTCAATGTAAAACTGATATTATTTTCAGGGGGAAAGTGAGTACTCTCAACCTACTGGAAGAGAAGGAAACTGAAACAGAGCGGATTAAGATGCTTGAACCTGATCTGACCAAAAACAACTGCAGCATCATCATGGAAGACATAAAAGTGGAAGATGAAAATGAATATGCATTCAGAGTGGAGGGGCAGAAACCACATAAATACACATTTAAACCCAAAGTTAAAATTATGATTCAAGGTAATGCTTGCTTGTGTTTGGCAAAGTTGAAAAGGTCCTGCCTTTTTCTCTAGTCTGATGTTCTCTTTCAGTTCTCAGTTGTTTCAGAGGGATATTCAGCTCACTGCACACTTTCTGATGCTAAGATTTCATAATCTCAGCAGAGGAACTATGTTGGACATGATCTCTTAAAGAAACTTAAACACATGGCTGTGCTCTGCTAATCACACTGCTTTTTCTTTTCATCTTAGTAAAATATGTATTTGATCTGAATGTGTCCTCAAAGATTGACTCAATTATTTACACTGTGGAAATCTGCAATGTCTACATTATGTTGTGTTCCTCTCTTTGCAGACGAGCCTATAATGGATATTCCTCCTCTCAGTGAAGGAGTGGAAGCCAATCTGATATGTTCAGCTCCTTTTCCTTGCCCGGAAACTCCACCTGAAATAACATGGTGGATCAAGACAAGAGGAGAAAATATCACCAATCTGAAGGATGACATCACTGTGATCACCCCCAGAAGCCTTTACATCTCAACTTTGCCCTTGACTCCAACCTCCAAAATGAACAATGCCACTGTAGGATGTGACGTGAGCTATGGAAACAAAACCATCAGTGCCAGTAAGACTCTAGAAGTCACATGTGAGTACAAGTATACATATTTAACCAAACTTCTTGAAAAGGCATGTTTCTTTGACAATTGCTAAAAACAGAAATTCTGAAATTCAGTTCAGAAGAGCGTAGGCGTCACTGCTGAGATCTACCATCTTCTACCATTGATCAATGAGTAGAACTAAAATTATTTATTTATTGCATACTGTGTCTATATGGTTTCAAAACCAATGCAGTTGCTCTTTTTCAGATGTACAGACTCTTCAAATTCTTGGCGATGACACAGTGATGGAAGGTGACACTCTCCGCCTGAACTGCACTGTTGAGGGTCACCCACCGTCCTCTGATCCTGTATGGAGTTTCAATGGAACTGCAGATAAAATCAGGAACTACACGTCTGCAGAATATCTCATGATTACCAATGTGAGAAAGGAGCATGCTGGGATATATGTCTGTAAGATGACTTATATGATGGAGACTTTGAATGCATCCATCACTATCAATGTCATTCGTAAGTAGAACCAGATTCCATATGAAATGTTGATAACCATACCACAGACTTACAAACATAATTCACTTATATAGACAAATGTAAGAAATTCAAGACTATAACAATTTGTGTTCTTAAATTCAAGGTAAAGAAGCTATCCAAATGCAAGTGGACATTAGAATGATAACTGGATTTTTGTTTGGAATATCAGTTTCAGCAGTCATCTTCTCTGTGGTTTTGTGCTGTCACGAGTCTTGGCAAAGGTAAGGAAGTGCTTAAAATGTCTACATTTGGTTGCGTCTCGTGCATATCTTATACTATTTACATGAAGGTGTTTTGAGTGATATTGAGATGGGATTCTGGTTGATGTGAAAGCATGTGAACACTGTTGACCACAGTCATGATAATCAGTATATTTTACTCCATTTGCTTGTCTTATTCCCTGAATATGTTTTCCAGCAGAGACAAGATACATGAAGTGATGGCCACAGACACAGACACTGAAGTTATACTGGAGGTTTTTTATGACCAACAAGGACATCAGAAAGTTTATTATTAAAAAAGCTCATAGGGAGGTCCTTAAATTCCCATTATGTTGGATTTTGCTTAATCTAAAATTGTAAAATATCTGGAGGTTATTGCTATTTCATTTGTTATGTTTATATAATGTATGTCTACAGTATATTTAATACAGGCTATACTTTTTACAAATACAGTACAGAAACTTCATCCCATCTGAGCTTATTTTTTGCTTATTATTTTGAGCTTACCGGTATTAAAAATCCTTATCCATTTATAAATGTATATTGTATGGGTTAGGGTTATTGTATATTTATATACAATATAAAAATTATGAATTGAATAGTTTTGTCATTCCATATTGTTTTCTTCTTGCTCTGGTGTACTTTTTTTTTTTTTTTTTACAATTAAACTGTGAATTACTTCAAAGTGTTCAAATTCATCATTTCACCCTTTCTGTGTTTTAAAGGATGTTTGTAGAACTAAAGTAAATTGTATACCCCCCAGGTGTACATTATCCATACATATGATAAACTGTGTAGAACGTGGACATTTGTGTGGAATTTTTTTTTTTTTTTTTTTTTAAATGTGAGTAAAATATTAGGGCTATTAGATATAAGATTACAGTTTTTCTTGATTGCTTAAACACTATAACTAGGCTTTTGAACTAAAATTTCAAAACCATAACACCATTTATCAAAAAGCACACCCATTTCTCTAAACTATAAACACTATTCCCCTGTTTTGACACATAAGTCAGATTTGTTGAACTGTCACTGCAAAACTCTACACACAAATCCCTTCATTTCCAGTGATGAGAATAACGGCGTTATAAATAAACGGCGTTACTAACGGCGTTATTTTTGGCAGTAACGAGTAATCAAACTAATAACTGTTTCCTCCGTTACAACGCCGTTGCCGTTACTGTCAATAAAAATGCGCCGTTACTATAATTGAGCTCACTGAATCGGTTTTCATCCGAGTGGGCTCTCTCTGTGTGTGTGTTTATGAGGCGCCGGACTGGACAAAAGCGAGGAGAATGCCGCGAGCCAGCGCGCTCGACAGTGCGCGAGAGAGACCGAGTGTGTCCGAGAACGCGCTCGACAGTGCGCGAGAGAGACCGAGTGTGTCCGAGAACGCGCTCGACATTGCGCGACAGAGACCGAATGTGTCCGAGCAACGAGCATAAATACTTTATTTATAAATAAATTACACATTTCAGCATTAGAATAATCTCTGTAGCATATTGGTATCATATGCAATGTTTAAATTAGTTTATATAGCCTAACATAAACTCCGAAATAACCTGCAGGGAACGTTCAAACATGGCTATTTGTTTGACCGGTTGTTGTGCGGCAAACACGACTAGAATTTGGCTAACCTCTGATGATGACGTTCTCTGTAGGTTATAAAAATAAAGCCCCAAAATATTATAAAGATTATATTTTTTTATTATTATTTATGTTGGTACATTGTTCAGTATTATATTGAGAGCACTTTTTGTTAAACTTAATATTGTGAGGAAGAAAATACTTCAAGTAGGCAATACAGTCTACCAGTTGTAAAGGTGTGTGAGTTTTATCATTTTAATGATATGCACTAGTGTATGATAATGTGTATGTAGGCTATATTTTCTATTACTATTTATTTATTTTTGGTACATTTCTTAAGAAGCATGTTCTATTTAGTGTCCATTTAATTCATTTAACATTTCATATTGGGGGTATCCAAGAAACTTTTTTTTTTTTTTTTTTAAGTAACACAATAGTTACTTTCCCTGGTAATTAGTTACTTTTGTAATGATGTAATTCAGTTACTAACGCAGTTACTTTTTGTGAGAAGTAACTAGTAACTGGGTCAATGACATGACATGTATTTTTTGTGTCCAAATTCATTATTTTCCCAAAAAGAATTTGAATAAATACATGTTATATATCAAATGGATCTACAATATGTACTTTATAAGAAACCCTTTTCATTTTATTGAAATTCAATAGATTTTTTGAGTTTTGGTGTTTGAAAGACCAAAAATGTCAGGTGGTGCGACCGTCCGAACATACAAGCAGAGAACAAAACTGAGATATAAATGTTAATTTTCTCAATAAAATTCTTAATCAAATATTTTGGCATTATTTTATGTTAAATTACTTATAAATGAGGGCAAATAGTGGATCGGTCCTTTTTCAAAACTATTATATTACTTAAAACACTTTTGTCCGAAAAATTTACTTCTACTAATGTCAGGGAGGGCGACCGACATAAAAATGCAATTTTATGCAATGTTCCTTTAAGAAAACCATGTGACAGCATATAACATCACACAGAAGACTCCAGAGGACCCCTTTGATACAGTAACAAGGTTAGCCACCCTCCCATAAATATTAGATAATTTGACATTTTTGAGTAATGATGAGGTTGATTCAACTTATCATGTCAGGTGGTATGACCCCTGGAAAACTTTAAATATGTGTTGTTATTATAAAAATGTGTATTTGATTTAAAAAATGTATGTATAACCTTGAGCACATGGTCAAACATTTGTATAGGCGTCCAAGTTAATGCCTATTAGATTTGAATTGAGTTTGAAATGTCAGGTGGTGCGACCAATATGTCAGGTGTCGCGACCAGAGTTACAGTTAAACCAACTAAAAAAAGTCATGTTAATTCATGTTTTTAAAAATATTAAATATATTTTAATAAATATATAAAGCTTTTAAGTTGTTTAAAGGTGCATTCTACATTATGTATATATATTTTTTTATTTTATTATGGTATGAGTGACAATTTAAAGAGCACATTGTCCATCTTAAAGTCCTATTCTTCAAGAATATAGGACTGTATCATCAACATTGATACTAAAACAATTTCATCTTTAAATTAATCTATTTTAATTTGTTTTTGTAGATGCCATTATCAAGCATGGAGAAAACAGCACGACATAGAGCTCGTTTAAAAAGTGATCCTTTTTAAAGAAACTGTTGCCTTTGGCTTGCTCAGTTGGGGATATTTTGGGGATATTTAATTTTATTCTATCAATCAATAAATTCCACTAGAAACAAACTTTGTTGTATTATTTTATTTTAATACTGTGAAGCTGCTTTGATACAATCTGTATTGTAAAAAGCGCTATACAAATATACTTGATTTGATTTGATTTGATTTGATCCAGTTGTAAAGGCAGGGTACCTTGCCAAAAGAAAAGCAATGTATTGTGTTTATTATATCTAGATACATTACAACTTAAGTTAATAAGATGTTCTGTTATTTTTTTGTGGTAATTACAGTTATTACATGTTAATAATACATACTTGATAGCAGTGTCATACAGCATTACAGAAAAGCATAGTTATTAGTCATGAATACGAATGATTAACAAACCATTACCCATTCTATTAAATATTTAAACTAAAATAATCTATTTTACAAATGATATAGTACAGGTGAAACTCAAAATGTTTTAATATAATGCAAAAGTTAATTTATTTTAGTAATTCAAGTTAAAAGGTGAAACTAATATATTATATAGACTCATTACATGGGATGTTTTTTTATCTTGACTTACTGTTACTACTGAATCTAATTGCATGAGTAGTAGATTGAATTCTGCCCTTAATGTTTCTGGGCCCAATATTTGCACTAATTCACTGTTCCATATAAAAGATGTTCTCATTTATTAAATGTGTTCCTTGAGGTTTCAAAGTTATATTTTTAAAGAAGCGATGATCAAATGTTATCATAACATTCAGTATTGTTTTGCACTATCTTGTTAATGAATTAATTATATGATTGAGATGGAGTATAAATTGGTCAGAGGATTAAAATAAAAAAGCCAATTGAAACCTGAATAAAATTCATTGACATATCTTTTTTTATTTTGTGAATATAAATCATTATTGATCACAATGTCAGGTGGTGCGACCGGTCATGGTCAGGTGGTGCAACCAGCAAATTTACATTTAAATGTATCAATTCCCACTGCAATTGCAAAATGAAGTAAGAAATATAACTGTAAACCTTTATATAGATATACAAATCATTTTTACAGTTAAAAACAAAACATAAAAAGTCCTTATGGAAAAATGGGTGTTTGAACACACAGAAAAGCAGCCGTTTATATGATTTGGAATAAAAGGGCAATAAATAAAGAAATAGAAAGTGAATTTACCATGTGATATGCATTTTAGACACTACAATGATTCATATTTACAAGTCTCAGTAGTGCTAAGTATGTTAAATGTATGTTATTTTAAATTAATATATGGTCGCACCACCTGACATTTTCTGGCTGGTAAAATCAGAAATCTTGTTTAATAATGAATTAATGCTGCCTAAAATGCTGTAAAACCAATATAAATCAAAACTATACATTTTTATAGACACAAAAATGCATTTTAAAACTGTTTTGCGTAAAATATATATTTTTTCTTCTTGAAAATCTTATTTGTCATTGACCCAACTATAACTAATTACTTTTTTAAAGGGACTATGTGTAGCTTTTTAGGTATTTTATTATCTAAAATCAATATTTTTATTCATAAATATGCCCTCAATGGAGTACAAATACCTATGCCAATGATAAGACTAATCCTCGTAAACGAAGAATTTATTATCTTTATATACATGGGACGGGTAAGTCCACGGAGGCTTCCATGTAGTTCCGCCATCTTGAAAAACTATAATAGCAGAGAGGGACAAAAAGTACTAGGCCAACGCGTTTCCACAACGCGTTTTCGTTCAGAGCCAGCATCACGTGACTGAAGCCAGCAGAAGTGGAGGAGCAGAGCAGAGAGGCGCTTCACTGCCGCGGCAAGTTTAAAAGGCTGCACTGCACGGTTATTTATACACCGTTCATTCATACATATGCTGAGTCACAGGATAAGAAGTCCTCGTCGTCGAAAAAGTCCAAAATAGACCGTAAAAGGAAACGTGACCGGAGATTACAAAAACAAGGGTTAATGTCGGGACAGCAAATGCAGGAGAAAGCTTTCAAAAGAGACGCTGAAGTTGCCTGCTTTCTTCTCGACAGGTAAGTCAATGTTACGGTCTTAATTACAAGCTTTTTTTTTCATTGCTTGGTTGTGTACTTTATTACCGTATACCCGAATATTAGACAAGGTTTTTGTCCTAAAAATAGGCTGAAAAATGGGGGATCGTCTTATATTCGCGATATAGACAAAATCACGGGGGGAAAGGGAGAAAAAAACAACGGAATTAATATGAAATAGTGACTGAAACGCGACCCATTAAGACAAATGATTTCGGCTATACTTGCATGTAAAATTAGAGAAGCAACATAATATCTGTGTTTAACTGAATTAAAATGCTGCTCCTGTCCTCTCTGCCATGCGAGACGCAGAGCGAGCGAGCGAGAGAGAGAAACAGAGAGAGGTGCACGCGCGAGACGCAGAGAGAGAGAGAGAGAGAGAGAGAGAGAGAGAGAGAGAGAGAGGTTTATATAAATGTATTCATACATTTGTTTACTGATTGATTTATTGAATGTATTGATTATTTGTGTATGTAATGTCCATTTATGTAATGGCCAATGCTTTGGCAATACTGTACAAGTCATGCCAATAAAGCTCATTTGAATTTGAATTTGAGAGGTGCGCGCGCGAGACGCAGAGAGAGAGAGAGAGAGAGAGAGAGAGAGAGAGAGAGAGAGAGAGAGAGAGAGAGAGAGAGAGAGAGAGAGTACTTATAGAATTACTATACAATAATTACTGTAAGTAATTACAATTACTTACAGAGTACTGTACTTATTATTTTTATTTGTTTTTTTTTTATTGTTATATATTTATGCATAATATTGAAATGTATTATTTTTTTTCTTCACTTTTATATATCAACCTGTACGTATATGTTTGTATATGTCTATTGCTTTGGCAATATTGTGCTACTTTACACAGTCATGCCAATAAAGCTCATTTGAATTGAATTGAATTGAATTGAATTGAGAGAGAGAGAGAGAGAGAGAGCGCTGGAAGAGAGAGAATGAATTATCACTGCAATTTTCAAATAAAATTCTTTTCTGTTAAAACCAGATTTTAAAATCAGATTTAATAGTTAATGTTTTTCACAGTCAGTAATTTTTTTTGTTGTTTCAGTTTGTTTTAAATAACAAACCTGTTCACCCAAAGAAAAACTCGAAGTGCTATTATAAGACATCCTGTCATAGCTTTTTGGTACATAAGGGCTACCGTAGATGCAACGCGCATTTGAAAAAGTGAGGCGCTAGAGAGCATTATATGTTTGAATGCAAAATACAATTTCACCACTAGATGGGAGAAATTCCTACACAGAGTCCCTTTAAGTAGAATCAATAGTGCATACTTTTGACTTTTACTTCGTTACTTTTTGCAGCAATTATTATACTTTCTACTCCACTACATTTCTACAACGTTTCGTTACATTTTCGTTACATTTTCTGATCAGTTTTTCCCCTTGCCAAAACAGGGATTGAAAAAAATCTCCATGCTTCGGTGCTGACGCGTTCATGTAACATGCAACTGTGGCGCTGCCAATAAAGCTGTCACAAAGAACCGGCAAAAGTAATGATTATGAATATGTAAAATATAACAAGGAGACATTTTAATTGATGCTGACGCGCGATCTTTGCAGTGAACGCGCCAGAGAGAAATGCACATTTCATACGGATTACATGCAGAAAACAGTCTGTTTTCTTTCGTTTTGAATTGTTCTGTTTAAAAGTACACATTTCAAGTTTTCTATATATATATATATATACATCTCAGGTCTGTGAGGCAAGTACAGACCTGAGTTTCGGTTCATGAGTTTCACCAGTTCACGCGCCCGCGCCTCCGTGTCCTGATCTATTTTCTGCTATATTTACTTATTTATTAAATCCATGAAACATGAATGAAATATTGATTAAAATTAAGATACAATTAATACGAAACGAAATTCACTTTAAAGAAGGGCTTTTGAGGTCTCTGTGAACGTTTTAAAGCAGTATAGTGCCGCTTTCAGAGCACTCACGTGCGTAACGGAGAACTGACACGTCCACATTGTTTTTTCCTCATAAATGTGAACACAAAAAATAAAATGAATATGATATGTTCTGTGATATGTTCTTCATCCGGTGGGTATTACTTTTGGTTTGCACAGTGAAATTCACAGAATTACTAAAAAATATTTTGCCACCTAAAAGTTAAAGATTTTTTTTTGTGTCACGTCCGTTACGGATTTATATTTCCCTCATATTAAAATATAAAACGCATGTGTCTGTAGACTAGTATTTTTCTAATGTCTGGACTTCTTTATTAAGGGAGTATGGATATATAAACAGTTTCAATTGGTATTTGAGAATTTACATTTCAAGTTTTTACTGCAATTGTCACGACCATAACGCTGGGATTGCCCAATTTTAAAGAATTTATCCAGGTCTACGTATTGTATAATGTTAACTTCAAATAAGGGGTGTGTCGCGATTCTGCCTTCTCACACTCACACCGCGACACAGGTTCGTGGATCCGAGTATCGAGATTTCGGTTTCATATTGCATATTGTTACAGCCCTAATTATTAGAATATAGACATTAAGAGAATAAATTGTTATGAAAGTACTTTTACTTTTAATACTTAAAGTACATTTAAAATCAGGTACTTTTTACTTTTTACTTAAGTAGGGTTTTCATTGTGGTACTTTTACTTTTACTAAAGTAAATATGTCTCTGGTTATTTGTACTTTTACTTAAGTACTGAGATTCAGTACTTCCTCCACCACTGTACCTAAGTGGAAACACTAAGAGTCAAAATTGATCACACACCAACCAGATCCTTCAATAGATAGATAAAAGGGCCTTATAGATAAAAGCGTCTTAAATGGGGAAGAACGCTTGATTACGCTGCCATTGTCTGTTTTAGCAGAATACTGCCATCTAGTGGTAGCAGGTTTTCTCAGACAGCTGTGTGTGGATCGTGCAAGGCGAAATGAAAGTCTCAAAATCCAAATGAATCAAATAGGATCGACTCAGAGAAACGAGTCAATGAATGCACGCGTGTCACCTCGTCCACAACAAATACACATCTTACTTGTTGCATGCACAAATTCTGGCCTACATTAATACAAAATCGAGATTTTGTATTACAGTTTTTCTCGATTGTTTACACACATTTTCTGAAAGCATGCCTCATATTCTCAGAACTCTACACACAAATAAAAAAACACACACACAATGGGCAAAACCCCTCAATTCTCCTGCAAAATGAAACTTTACATTCAAAACAATGTTATTTCTTCTCAAAATGGTATTTTGTTTTCAAATGACACACACAAACCATCACATGAATAGACATTTATAAGAACCAGTTGAACACTGATGTGCTCAATGTAAAACACTATGATGAATGCAAAACACTTCTTCTCCATTCATCATAATGACTTAGGCCTTTTTTTGTTCAGTGTTACACTTACTACAGACAGTACATACATAAGTGTGTTGTAAAATATTTGAGAATATTGTTTTTATACTCAGAACACACAAATACACTGTAACAAATATATTTTATTTTCCCCACAAAAACAATGTACATAGTGTACATCCCAACCAACACAAAGTTGTACATACAACAGAAGAATTGACTGCATACACAGTTACAGTAAAAAAATTAAAAAAAAATCCAATGTTGGCATCCATTGCTCCATTGAAGAGCTACCCTGTTGCTCTTTTATGCTAAAGCTCTGATTGCTAATTGTAAAACTGTGTGACGGGTGTTTGCCCATGTGATGAGTCAGTGTGCATATTTGAATGGCAGTGTGTTCCTTGTGAAAACAAGAGATTTTCTGCATGAAAATTGTGCCAAAAGCAGAGAATTGTGTGTAGTGTTTTTTTTTTTTTTTTTAAAGTGTGTTTTAGAACTGCAATTTGAGTGTAAAGCAGGAATTGTGCTTGTAGTTTAGCAGAATTGGTTCAGGGGGTTGGTGAATGAGTTACATGTTGTGGTCATTGTGTCTCAAGTACCAGTATTTGTGTGTAAACAATTGAGAAAAACTGTAAGATACATCAGTTACACTGTACACATTTTTTCATGTTATGTTTACATTTTCATAAAGAAAAGTTTCATAAGAAATGTTAGGTAATGTTGGGTCAAAAGTTTTAAAGTTGAGACACTCACACACAGATATATAATGCATATTTAAAAAGCTTTTTTGTACAAAATAATTTATTTGCAACCGTTATGTTAACAGTATTATATTTAATCAATCAATAATCAATTCATTACATAATGGCACACTAGTGCCCTGCTCACTCCAAAGTCCCACTTCAAGAGCTCTACCTTCATCACTTATTTGGTTTCCCTGGAAACATTTTCGTTGTGGTCTGTGTTATTTGAAGCGTGTTTCTGTACTTGGTTGTGTTGTGAACTTTTGCAGCGCGTGTCTGTATTTGGTTGTGTTATTTGGAGCACACGTGTGTTGTGAAACTGATGAAGATGTTTTCTCAATTTGCGGGTGTTTTTTCTATTTGCATGTGCTCTCTTCAGTTGCTGCGCCGCGCGTTGAGCTCTCTCGGCCACCGTACATTAAGGAATAAAAAAATGTGCCAATGTATCCATTGGTTGTCTTTTGTGTTCAGCTTGTGAAAAGGTTTGTGAGGGGGAGAACCACAAGCAACATAACTTACCAGTATTGGATATGTTGTTTTGAATTTATTGCACCAGTGTGTAAGACTATGTTGTAGTGTGTGTGTTTGTGAGGGCTTGTGTGTGATGTCTGAGGGCAAAGTTTGTTTTTTTAAGCAAGAGTGAATGGTTTTGAGTGTAGAGCTTATTACGTTATGGATTTGTGTTTACTGTTTTGAGAATACGAGGAATAGTTTTAAGAAATGCATTTAAGCAATCGAGAAAAACTGTAAGAAAGAACGTGAATATTGTGAATTAATTTAATAAATGTGGTCACTTGGCTTTTCTGGAAGCCTTATAGTAAAATATATGTTTTCTTCCATTTCCATTAGACCAAAACTTAATTGCCTTTATCTCTTCCAAATCTAAAAACACATTCTTTGGCTATATACATTTGAATCTGTCAGAGTTCTGCCCTGGCAGCTTTGACTGTGTTGTCTTTGTTTCATGTCTCTATGTTTGTGTTGTGCTTAAACATAATGGCTTTGTCTTTGTTTGTGTTTGCCATGTGCTCCTCTGTTCCTGTCTCCTTGTTTCCCAGTACCACGGCCTCTTGTCTAGTTGAGTCCTCGTTTGTCTGAGTGTGTTCACCTGTTCCTCTTGTTCTCAGCTCCCTTTAAATGTGTTCTTTTGCCCTCATGGTTTGCCAGGTCATTATATACTCTCTGTGTGCTACATTGTTTGTTTGATAGTCTAATGCAGTTTTTAGTCAGAGCTTACTTTAGTCTCACCTTGTCTAGTCATATGTCTACCCTTCTATGTTCCTCCTGTGGTCAAGTCAGTCTTGTTTTTCCCCCTCTGGGTAGTTTTTGTTTGCATTTTGTTTTATTTTTTATTATTAATAAAGCCCGGTTTTCCTTTTAATTGAGTCCTTGCTTCTTCCATCACCCTCATACCTGACATAATCAAAGTATGGTTAATGTATGTGTTTTACTGAATTATTTCCATATTTATGCTTGTCATGCACAACAATCCCTTATTTGTGCAAGTCAGTTTAATGAGGAAGTGCTCCACTAGAGGAAGGATGCAGCTTGTACACTCATGTGCTGTTTCTGCAGTTGTACAACTAAAGCTTCTGAGAACACTGTGAACGGTTTGACTTGAAGCGGTAAGGTCAATTTTAATGCTGTCAATTTTAATTCATATGCAGATTTCTTTACTGCCATGACACATGGTTTATATATACACTGCCAAAGCATTTGCATTCAAATATTGAATAATATATTGGAAATTCGAATGCATAGCATTTATATTAATGCTCAAGCAATGTTTCTTTTTTGTGGTGTGTGTGTGTGTGTGTGTGTGCAGATCTGTGGAATGCATGTTTAAAATGCAGATCATTTCAAGCTGTACAATCCTCTCTATGTTAGTATTCAATAATTTGTGTACAGGTATGTATTACATGTTTTACAGTTACTTTTAAGTTTAAATATTTGTATTAAATTTGAAAAAATATGTATTTTTTTCAAATAAAACTTCTACACTTCACACTCCTCAACCATCACTTATATGTGTAAAATGTACATCATACACACTATGTACATGTGAAGTTTATGTAGCTTCATACATGCACGTGTATTGAGCATGAACAGGCAGATATTATTATGTCCTGTGTCCAGGCATTTCATCACTTTCTTCTGTTATTCAAGGCAATGGAAAAGAGGACTGGAACATCACCTTCAATCCGCCAGAAATTACTGCAGTTCCAGGATTATGTGCTCTGATTTCATGTACCTTCACCTATCCAGAAGCAGCAAAACCTATTGATAACGTTCAGTGGATAGTGTGTGATAAAAATGGTCAATGTAAAACTGATATTATTTTCAAGGGGAAAGTGAGTACTCTCAACCTACTGGAAGAGAAGGAAACTGAAACAGAGCGGATTAAGATGCTTGAACCTGATCTGACCAAAAACAACTGCAGCATCATCATGAAAGACATAAAAGCGGAAGATGAAAATGAATATGCATTCAGAGTGGAGGGGCAGAAACCACATAAATACACATTTAAACCCAAAGTTAAAATTATGATTCAAGGTAATGCTTGCTTGTGTTTGGCAAAGTTGAAAAGGTCCTGCCTTTTTCTCTGATGTTCTCTTTCGGTTCCCAGTTGTTTCAGAGGGATGTTCAGCTCACTGCACACTTTCTGATGCTAAGATTTCATAATCTCAGCAGAGGAACTATGTTGGACATGATCTCTTAAAGAAAGAAACTTAAACACATGGCTGTGCTCTGCTAATCACACTGCTTTTTCTTTTCATCTTAGTAAAATATGTATTTGATCTGAATCTGTCCTCAAAGAATGACTCAATTATTTACACTGTGGAAATCTGCAATGTCTACATTATGTTGTGTTCCTCTCTTTGCAGACGAGCCTATAATGGATATTCCTCCTCTCTGTGAAGGAGTGGAAGCCAATCTGATATGTTCAGCTCCTTTTCCTTGCCCGGAAACTCCACCTGAAATAACATGGTGGATCAAGACAAGAGGAGAAAATATCACCAATCTGAAGGATGACATCACTCTGATCACCCCCAGAAGCCTTTACATCTCAACTTTGCCCTTGACTCCAACCTCCAAAATGAACAATGCCACTGTAGGATGTGACGTGAGCTATGGAGACAAAACCATCAGTGCCAGTAGGACTCTAGAAGTCACATGTGAGTACAAGTATACATATTTAACCAAACTTCTTGAAAAGGCATGTTTCTTTGACAATTGCTAAAAACAGAAATTCTGAAATTCAGTTCAGAAGAGCGTAGGCGTCACTGCCGAGATCTACCATCTTCTACCATTGATCAATGAGTAGAACTAAAATTATTTATTTATTGCATACTGTGTCTATATGGTTTCAAAACCAATGCAGTTGCTCTTTTTCAGATGTACAGACTCTTCAAATTCTTGGCGATGACACAGTGATGGAAGGTGACACTCTCCGCCTGAACTGCACTGTTGAGAGTCACCCACCGTCCTCTGATCCTGTATGGAGTTTCAATGGAACTGCAGATAAAATCAGGAACTACACGTCTGCAGAATATCTCATGATTACCAATGTGAGAAAGGAGCATGCTGGGATATATGTCTGTGAGATTACTTATATGATGGAGACTTTGAATGCATCCATCACTATCAATGTCATTCGTAAGTAGAACCAGATTCCATATGAAATGTTGGTAACCTAACAATGCCACAGACTTACAACATAAAAAATTACGCAATTGACAACATGTCAGCAACTGTTGCAATACTGAATTGTGACACATCTTGGAAAGTTCATTGTGTGTTTGCAGGGGACAGCCCTAAAGTCTGAATATATGTCTTTATTAATTATAACATCAAACATTTATCACATGCTAGATGACACAAATGAATCGAAAATAAACGAGTCCTTCACTCCCGGAGCTGGAAACTTGCTTGGCAAAAACAATCTGCTTAATTCCACAAATACAACTTCAGGTAATACTCAGAAACTGTATGTTTATTTCAGGGCGATTATGATTTAGCCAATTAGCCAATGTTCCTGGATTGACAACTTTTCTGGTCCTTGAACAACATTCCTCTCAATCAATCAGATTTTAGCAGTAGTTTTAGGATTTGGGTTAAGTTTAGGATTTCCAGAATATGTTACTCTCACTTCAGAACATTGGACATTTTCTTAAATTAGTAACAATCTGTGTTTTTACATTTAAGTTTTAGAAGGTTTAATGAAGACATTGGACATCCGAACGATACTCACATTTGTGGCAGGAATGGCATGTTCAGCATTCATCTTCTCAATGATTTTGTGTTGTTGGGTGTCTTGCCACAGGTAGGCCTGCCATTTACTTCTTTTCCTAAAAACTGCCTAAAAGTCCATCAAACGTCATTTGTCCTTATGTATAGCATTTAGAACATTTTGCACTGTCAGCTTCAAATCTCGAGTCTTATTCCCTAAATATATTTTCTTAACAGAGGCAAAAGACACAAAGTGGCAACAGAAAATCCGGACACTGACATTAATTTGGAGGTAAGACAAATCCAAATATTTTTTAAAGTTAAAATGGAAAGATCACTTTCACAACCTTAATGTCCAAATGTCACTCTGGTGGATTGCATTACCCACTCAACTTTTATCAAATGAAAATTGTGTCATCATTTACTTAAACTCATGTTTTCTGTTTTCTGTTACATGCAATTGCTTCAAAAATAGTCCAAGTCTGATCGCTATCACTTTGTGCAAACAATTTTTAAACTGAATCTCAAACTCAATCTCCAAAATCTGCCACCTCAAGACAATGATGGGGATCAAAAACATCTGTATAGAAGTATAATGTAATTATTAACATAAAAAAAAAAAAAATATATATATATATATATATATATATATTTGCATCATTCAAACATGATAATATCCAAACATTACATAGGCTTTGATTTACAGAATCCTCTGAGGTGACATCACCAGATTGACATTTTAGTGGTGCACAGAAAAAAATCACTAGCCATGTTTCCTTAAAGGATGATTTTCACCAAATGAAAATGATGTCATCATATGCTCACTCTCATGTTGTTCAAAACCCATAAGACTTTTGTTTATCTTTGAAACACAAGTGAAGATATTTTAATGAAATCTGAGAGATTTCTGTCCCTCCATTGATAGTCTACGCAACTACCACTTTGACATTCTTCATTCTCGTGTTACGCAGCACGTTTGAGCTTCAGCAAGAACCAATGAGGTTCATTCTTGTGTTACGCAGCACGTTTGAGCTTCAGCAAGAACCAATGAGGTTCAATCTTGTGTTACGCAGCACGTTTGAGCTTCAGCAAGAACCAATGAGGTTCAATCTTGTTACACAGCACATTTAAACTTCAGCAAGAACCAATGAGGTTCATTCTCGTGTTACGCAGCACGTTTGAGCTTCAGCAAGAACCAATGATGTTCATTCTTGTGTTACGCAGCACGTTTGAGCTTCAGCAAGAACCAATGAGGTTCAATCTTGTGTTACGCAGCACGTTTGAGCTTCAGCAAGAACCAGTGAGGTTCAATCTTGTGTTACGCAGCACGTTTGAGCTTCAGCAAGAACCAGTGAGGTTCAATCTTGTTACACAGCACATTTAAACTTCTGCAAGAACCAATGAGGTTCATTCTCGTGTTACGCAGCACGTTTGAGCTTCAGCAAGAACCAATGAGGTTCATTCTCGTGTTACGCACCACATTTGAGCTTCCGCAAGAAACAATGAGGTTCATTCATGTGATGTATATAATTTATATTTTAAAAATGTATTAATCTATGTTATATGTAATGTTTACACACATATAGATAGATAGATAATAAAATAGAATAAAAGCCTAAATTCAATCTAAAGCGATCATATCTCTACAGAAAATTTGGACTAAACCGCTCAATTTATATGGATTAGTTTTACGATCACTTTAGATCTTTTTGAGGTAAGTAATTAATGACATGATGATTTTTTTTTCTTTTTTCATTTTTGGGTGAACTAACCTTTTAATGTAAATAAATAAATAAGTAAAAATAAGGATATGTTCTGTATGTATCAGACAGTGCAGACAGATGTAGCTCAGAGTGGAACCAATGAACAGACACCTCTTCATGGACAGCTTGATGGAGGGACCACAGACACAGCAGCACCAACAGATGGAGCAGAGGACGATGAAGCAGTCGAGATGCAAGAAGGAGAGGTGGACTACGCCAACATCGACTACTCCCTTCTAAAGAACAGACCGCCTGAAGAGGGAGAGAGGGAACCTACAGACACAGACTACGCTGAGATCAAGAGGGACAAGAGAGGAGATGGGAAGCAAAGGGAGGCCCTTCAGGATGGAGATGACCAGATTGAAACACCCAACCAGATGGAGGGAGAGGAGGAACTTTATTCTCAGGTGCTTAAAAGTTAAGGAACTAAAAGTCTTAACCACACACAACAACATTTCATTTTGTAAGGTCAGATGTTTAAGAAAATAAATAATGTATTACTTTAGAGCTTTTATCCCTTATGTGTCTATCAAATTGTTGGTGATTGCAACATAATACAGAATGTTTCATTAGATTAGTCTCCAACATCTGTTTTTATGTATATATATATAGAGAGAGAGAGAGAGAATTGCGGAAAAAAATACATAATGTTTTTGTATTTCTCTTCATTTCTTCTTTCCTTTTTTTTTTTTTTGCATGTGGTTTTAAATATGTATTTAAGGAAGTTTCTGAACTTCCTGAAACTGCTGCAAATATATGTTTTAGTTAATAAAAAAAAGTTTCTGATGATAGTTGCCTTCTCCCTTATTGTTTATACTGGTATATAAACTGGAAAATAAAAAAGAAAGAAAGGGAAGTGTCAAAATCAGAATAAATTCAGCATATTTAAATTGTTTACTGTTTTATGGAGTTATTATTTGTCAATTTGTTAAGCTGAATCTTAGTATCTCAATGAAACGTTGTATTTGCAGTCAAGGCTAGTTCTAAGAATTCTTTCAAGTCACACTTGACCTTAAGTGTCATTTGCGAATTGTGAAGTAAAGAAGTGTTGCAGTAATTTCACAGTGTCACACTGTGGCTAGCAGGGCGGAAGCTGAGAGCCGTTGAAATGGAGCGGTGGCGGGAGTGTTAATAAACATCCTGCATGCCACACCGGCCTCGTGTCCCATGGAGGAGCTCCGGATAGATAAAAGGAGGATTGACTACAGTGAAGGACGACTGCTGCATAAAAGCATAATAAAACACGACATAAAGACCAAGCCTGTTCCTCTCTCGTCCTTCACTGTCGTCATTAGCAATCACGCCACCGGCCTCACTCCGTTACCATGGCTTGCCACACACATTATAGACCTCAACACGTAACCCACAAACCTTAATATATGTGACAACAACAAATGTAACAGAGTAACAGTACAAAAGTAATAAATAAATAATAAATAAATATATAATGAAATGGTCCTAAACCTGAAAGTGCATAATTTATTTATGTTGCAGTGCATGCTGGGAACTCACAAATATCGAAAAGATTAACAACATTGTTCAATGGGAATTGAACTACTGGAATATTGTTGGTCTAACATGGGAAAATAATTCAAATTCCATATATTTGCCCAATGCTGTAAGGCCTGTATATTTGATAAAAATAAATAGCTTTGTATACAGTACATGCAAACTATGCTCAAGTTGATCATGACCATTGTTTTTATTACATAGGCATCATAAAAATATCAGATGGGTGAAATTTGTGAAATTTGCTGATTCCTCAAGAATTGTAAATCAGTTGACCTGCTGGTTGCTCCTCTGTGATGACGTGTGTGTCTGTGTGTGTGTGTGAGCAGGATTAGGCCTTAGATAACAGGATTAGAATGTTCCATACACTACTGAGAATCCTTAAATAGCCTGTGAGAGTGTCAGTATCTCATTCATCTTGGTGTGGTTTGATATTTTCTGTGGTCCACCACACTCGCTTTCATCCTAAATGATCTGAAATAAGGTAAGTGTTTGGATAAATGGAAATCCACTTAAAGTGGTTATTTTATTCTCAATATTACATTGCTCCTAATTACATTAACTAATTACAGTACATTGTACTTTATGGAAAGTAACATGTTGGTAAGTAACTTTTTCTCTAAGGGTCTCTTACTTCTGGTACTTTATGTTTGTCATGCAGGTTTTGAAATTAAAAATGGCATTTATGCTCTGGACTTGCATTTGCCTTCTTAATTTGCAACGTTTAAACGCTATCATTATTATAACCCTGTGTGTGCACATTGGACTAGATTTTATATACTGTATTTGCCAGTAAATAAATTACATTTATTTTATATAAATGTACAGTTCATGTTTGCCGTAAAATTTTAGAATGCCTTAACTAAAGTAGTAAAATATAAAAAAGTTCATTATAGTTTATATTTTAATATATAAATATATATATTTTTTAAATATTATAACTTGATCAAAGTACAATAAAAACAGTAATATTGTGAATTTTAAAATAACTATTTTCTATTTTAATATATTAAAATGTAATTTATGACTGTAGTGACAAAGCAGAATTTTCAGCATCATTAGTCCAGTCTTCAGTGTCATGGACTGTCACTTTTGATTAATCTAATGTCTCCCTTGAATACAAGTGTTAAAGGGATAGTTCACCCAAAAACGAAAATTAGCCCATGATTTACTCACCCTGAAGCCATCCTAGGTGTATATGACATTCTTCTTTCAGACGAATACAATCAGAGTTATATTTAAAAATGTCCTGGCTCTTCCAAGCTTGATAATGAGAGTGAATGGCTGTTTGAACGCATCGCTTCACTTCAGAAGGCCTTTATTAACCCCCTCAGAGCCATGTCGAGCACTTTTATCATGGATGGATGGACTTCCAAAGTCAGACAGCCATTCATTCTCATTATCAAGCTTGGAAGAGCCAGAACATTTTTTTATATAACTTCGATTGTATTCGTCTGAAAGAAGAATGTCATATACACCTAGGATGGCTTGAGGGTGAGTAAATCATGGGCTAATTTAATTTTAATTCTAACTTTAATTGCTTAAAAAAAAAAAAAAACGAACTGTATCTGATTACATCCAGCACATAACTCTAACACTGCAGTTGAACACTATAAATGAAGTGTCTTCTGTATTTGTAGTTTAGTTGTCATTTTACAGACATGGCTGATGTGTTGAGGAGTCTGAACCTGCTGGAAACGCTTAAGGAGTCCATTGAGAAGAACAACATATCGGATATAAGAGATGCCATGGAGGACATGCTGATCAGCAGAATCAACATTGCAATCGCTGGGGAGAGAAAAGCAGAAAAAGCCACTTTTATCAACTCACTTCGAGGGCTGAGCCAAGACGACGAAGGCTCAGCCCGCTCTCCATCATCTGCTGCCCCAGAGGAACTAACCATATTCCCGAACCCCAAACATCCTGACTATCGCCTCTTCGATCTGCCACCCATCTCTAGTGATCCCACTTTTCAGGCCGAGGATTATATAGAGCGTTTCAAAGTTATGCGGTACAACGCCATCATTATCACATTCACAGAGAGTCCTAATGTTAACAGTGTGGCAGTGTGGAGGGAAGTAAGGTCATTGCAGAAAGAGACAGTTTACTTTGTCTTATTAGCGTCGGTGAAGGATACCGAGAAAACACTGGAGGTGAAGAAAGCAAAAAGCTTAGAAGTGCTCAAGGCAGAAGGTGTTCCTCTCCCCAAGGTGTTCCTGGTACAACCTTCCGCTTTGGAGAAGTTGGACTTTCTAACGTTTTTAGATGTCATGCGAGGTGACCTTCCAGAGATCAGGGCGCATGCTCTTCTTCTGGCACTTCCAGCATTTTCCAAATCCTTGGTCACTCAGAAGAAAGATGCCTTCAAGGCACTGGTGTGGGCTGCTGCCTCATTATCCGGTGGCGTTTCTGCCATTCCCGTACCCCTGGTGGCCTCCATGGTGGACGCTACAGTTGGCGTACGGATTTTGACCAAAGCTCAGATCTCACTTTGCCTGGACGACGAGTCTCTGCAGCGACTGGCGAGGCAGCGGGGTTTCGACCCAGCCAGGCTGAAGGCTCTGCGGACCTGCGCTCTCTCTGTGGAGGTCAGCAAGAGTGAAGTTAAAAGACGGCTCGCCGAGGCCGAGAAAGACACCAGCACTGCAACCACCAGACTTGTGGAGCTAGCCATGCCGAGACACGCCAGATCCGTCAGCAGATCTTTCACCGCTATGCTGCAGGCGCTCAATACTGCTATTGATGATATGGGTGCTGATGCTGAGAAGGTGGTTACTATGGCAACAGGAGAGGGACAGTAGATTGAGCAGTACACAAAATTACAACATGCTCTTTTCAATCTTGAATTGAAATGGACCATAGTGTTTCCTTAAACCAGTGGTTCTCAAAGACTTGCAAAGTGTGTTGGGGGGCCTTAAACCAATGAGCAATATATTGAACTAAACTGAGTAGTAAATTAGAAAAACTGAGAAAAAAACCCATAAAGGTATAGTTCACCCAAAAATGAAAATTAGCCCATGATTTACTCACCCTCAAGCCATCCTAGGTGTATATGACATTCTTCTTTCAGACGAATACAATCGGGGTTGTATTAAAAAATGCCCTGGCTCTTCCAAGCTTTATAATGGGAGTCAATGGGTATATTTTTTTGGAAGTCCATCAAAGTGCATCCGGTTGACCAGGGCTGGTTTTGTTTGATCCGTGAGAGGCTTCAAAGCTTACGCTACTCCTACATCCTACGTCATATTTGGCGTAAGTCGACTTGCGTACGGCCGTCTGCCGGAAGCTAGTTATTTTAGTTGATAAAGTTTTAAATATGGATATTTATAAGATATTTTTCTTACACGAACACATCGCTTCACTTCAGAAGGCCTTTATATTTAATTATTGTTTTTGTTTTTTTCACAGTGACATTTGAGTTCATGATTTTAATGTTGTTTTAAAGACTAATGACAGACTGTTGATCTTTGAATAAAAATATGTTTGGTATTTTTACCGCCATTTTTTTTTTTTTTTACATAATTTTTACCCGAATTTCAGCCTATCTCATCTGGTCACCCTATCATGGGCTAATTTTCATTTTTGGGTGAATTATTCCTTTAAGGTATATGTTTAGGTGTATAAGCTATGACGGATAGAAGTATAGTGTGTTTACTGTTTAATGGATTGTACTGTTGTTTATCAACATACCGACTGTTCAGGTGACAAAACATCTTTCCGAAAAAAAAAAAAAACAAGAAGAACTTTTTAGTAGACAAAAGCCATTAAAACAGTTTTTAAATTGGTGAAAATTATATGATGTAAGACCTTTACATAATGCATGCCATTATAATGTCTGTAAGACTATCCCTCACAGCCTAGTTTGTATCTGCGTTAAATTCAATATGGCGTCTAACATGACTAAGGTCAATAACAATATAATTTGTATTATTTAGATGATAAATATGCATTATAACATTAGATTTCAATGCAGTTAATTTTTAATAGTTATAATGCTCCTTAGTTTGTCATATATGGAGGAATGCAAAAACATCAAGGGGGTGGAGGGGTATTCCACATTTTTTATGCAACCTATTCAATAATAACAATAAAACATTTGTATTTTATGATAAATAAATAAATAAACAAACCAATAATGAAATATATAATAGAAATAATACTATTGTACTGTGAAAAGTGTAATCTTATCAGATCTACACAAATCACACTAATGATTCTGGAAAATATCTTTTTTTTTTTTTTTTTTTGAAGTTGACAAGTTTGCATCCCTGTATGTGCGTAAAAACTCTATATCAAGACTTGATTTACCATAAGTATATTTTAGAGAAATGGTACATTTAAAAAAATGTCATTAAAGATCAGTTCTGTCTTCTAACATTGCCCTTTGTTGTTCTCTTTCACGGTCATATGTGGTCATGAACACATGAAGCCAGATTTCATTTCCTTTTCATACTTCACAGCTGTGGTAATTTGGTTTTACAAAATAGTCAAAAGTTCAATTCGATGTGCAACATCAAAACCCCGTTCATTTGAATTACAATAAGTATACATGAGGAAATGCAATGACACAGGTCACAATGCATGTTTTTCTCTTTAGTTACAGCCACAAACTAAACACTGACACAGGAAGCTTTACATACCCAATGACAAGAATTAACGTAGTTTTGTATAGCAAGAATTAGTCATTTTCAGAGCCTTATCATCACAATACTGTATCAGTGTATAATTTCAATTGAACAAACTACAGTATCAATATGTTCTCCTAAGTGGAGACAAATCTCCATGTGAGCAAGAACAAACACCACAACAAAACAACTGAAAGTCTCATTGTTAAGAAAGTGTTTCTGAATTGAATGAGTTCCTTTTAATGTATACCTTTCTAAAATACAGTAAACTCAATTGTACAAACCTTTAACTAAATGAAATACTCAAAAATGAACCTCACCCTCATGTCGTTCCAAACCAAGACTTTTATTCATCTTCGGAACACAAATGAAGATCTTGTCACAATGAGAGAATTGTGTCCCCTCCATTGACAGCTACGCAACTACCACTTTGATGCTTCAAAAAGTTCATTAAGACTAAAGGGCCTTTCACACACTGAGCAGGATTAAGCGATGCGAATGTATGTCACGATGACGCTCTTGAATTGAAACAGTAGATCCCTATGAAGCTACGCACACCATGCGTGATCGATCGCAGCACTTCAAAGCCCAATTTATTTATTTTTTGACCAGTGTGTTTATTTTTACGGATGTCCAATTGTCCATGTAACGGGTATAACTGAAGAGAATATTATTATTATTATTTAATTGGCTCCTGTAGTCTGTTATGGTGCAGTACCGAAAGACTCCAGCAGGGAGTGGGGCGAGTACAGAGAGTTAATAACAGACACAAGAGTTCCCTTCCCCCACTTATAATACAGAGATCGAGGGAAACGCAACGAGTGTTCGTTTTTTTTTTTATTTATTTTTTTTTATATATCTACATTCCCCTTTTCAGGTAAGCCCCTCAATATACTGATATTGATGTTAATATGAGTGTGACTATATATGATGTTATAATTGTGGAAAAAGAGATTTAGGCGCACATGGCGAACGTGAAGTTTCCGAACCATCAGCACTGTATGTTAATATGACGTTTTTATGGGTATCTAACAGTTCGTATAATGAAAATATAGTGTTTTTACGCTGTTAAGATGAGTTGGCTGTAATATTATCTCTTAACACGGTTTTGTTCATATGTGACTCGTGAGTTTGTATCATACATGAGTGAGTGATAATGGGTCACGCCTGGTTCACACCGGACGCCGAAGCGACGCGGAACGGAAAATCACGCGCGGTCCGGCGCCTGCCTGTTCACACCAGACGCGTATTCTCCGCAGCGGTCGACAAGCGCTTCTGCTCAGTCTATTCAGAGCTATTTTTTACATCATGGGTAAGTAAATAACCTCATAAAATGAATACACCATGTTTCTGTAACCAATAAGTTTGTACACTTCTTTTATTAATCCGTTGTCGAGACACATGCAGCCAGAGAGAGAATATGGTAGACAGTTAGTGTAGATATACCGTTGAAATATCCTCTCTTCAAATTTATTAAATCTATTTTGTTGTGTTTTTTCTTTGTTTGTTTTCAAATTTCTAGTCTGTTTAGATACACAAATGATCGCATTTGTCACTCGCGGTATTTTAATTTGAAAATTGCTTATATTTTGACAATTGACCGGATGTCTCGTGTTTCTTGGTGTGACTTCCTGCCGGAATGGACGCGGATCACTCGCGGTCGCGCAAAAAATAGACCAGACGCCGAAACTGGCGCTTCACGGCGCGGGCCGGCCGCGGCGCTCCGCGTCTGGTGTGAACGACACCATAGGTTAACATGGGCGCCGAAAGGAAGCGGCCTCCCTTCCGCGCCGCTTCCGCGTCGCTTCGGCGTCCAGTGTGAATCAGGCGTCACGTGCTGAATCGTCTACGTTCTAATCATAGACAGTAAAAGAAATGGACACAGCGACCCCATTGGATTCAACGGAGACAAAGTGAAGCCAATTAGAAACTCTTACTTCCTGGGGGTTGAGCGTACTGCGCAGACTCAAACTGAGCTTGACGACGTAGATGTGACGTAAGCAACCCGTCTGTCTTCTAGTAGCTGTGCCAAGATCAATCTGAATCATTCCCTTCCGAGACTTCCAGAGACGGAGAGTGTGAGTAGGAGCTGTCCATGAGCTAGAAGCAGGAGAAACTTTTAGTAGGTGTTCTGATTAATTACTTTGTCATTTTGCCTCCACGTCCTCCTGATTGCCCGCGAGCTTCTCCTCCTGTCCATACGGTAATTTCCTACTGTGCGACAGAGAGTCGCGTGGCTATGACGCAATCGTTAGCCTATTTTTACAAAAATTGCTTCTATGGGGCCATAACGTAAGATACAAGGTAATGGAGCCTTTTATACATTTTCGTGTTTCTTTAGAAATAAATAATGGACAAAAGGAGTCTTTAAACACCTCAGATGTGAAGTTATTCGCTGTCAAAGTGACGCCAAAATGAATGGGAGTCAATGGGATGCTAACAGCAGGTGGGGGTCCGCTAGCCAATGGCGGCGCCCGGGGGTACCTTCAAAATAATAGAAATCCATGCCCCCCTGGTTCTAATGAAGGCCAGCATGTTATCTTCTTCTTCTTCTTCTTTGTGCTTATTTGGCGGTTCGCATTCTTAAAAAGAGCATTACCACCATCTACTGTGGGTAATAGATCAGAGACAAGATACACTACTAGATCACCACTACTAGAACAATCAGGACTCGTGCTTTCAATGTTGCTGCGTGTTCTGCTCCTCCATCTACGGCCAAAGTCCATCTCATTCCAGAGAGGGATGCTGTTACATTAAAAAAAAAAAAAAAAATGATAGTAGTATAATAATTTGAACTGTATAAAACAAATTGTATACATTTATAACCCTTCTATATTCTGTGGATCAAATTGGTTCTTCTTAAAAACTTTATTATTAACCTACCCCATTCTACTGAATTTAAAATTATCCTTAATGTTAATTGCTGATTACCTTCCATCTGCAGTTCTTCTCTTAGCTTAATTACTTCTTTCCTCTGAATATTTATTACACTTAATTAGTACATGCTCCACTGTTTCTCTTATTCCACACCATTCACACAAACCTGTATGATGTTTCCCTATTATTTGCATTGTTGAATTAAGTCCTGTATGTCCCAATCTTAATCTAGAAATAATACAATCTGTCTTCCTTCTTTCACTTGACTTCCTTCCTCTACCTACCACTGGTTGTATTGAATGTAAATGTCTACCCTTTTCCTCATTGTCCCAGTACATTTGCCAATTATTATTTATCTCCCTTTTAATTATTGATTTGATTTCTAATTTGCTATATTTAATTTCCATATCTATAGTTTCTTTTGCCATAGCCTGTTTTGCTAACTTGTCTGCTGCTTCATTTCCTGCTACTCCAGTATGTGCCGGAACCCATAAAAACTGAACTATCTTATTTTCCTGTTGCATCATGAACAATATCTGTAGAATTTCCAAAACAATATCTTGTCTAGTATCTGATTTCTGAGCTTCCAGGCCGAACTTGAATCTGAGCATATTAAAGTTTTACTTAAACCCATTTCATTTATTTTATTAATTGCTACCATTGCTAACTCTCCTGTAAACACAGATACATGATCTGATATTCTTTCCCCTCTCGCCACTTTCAATCTGGGTATGATGTACGCTACCCCCACTTGTCCCTTTTGTGGATCCTTTGACGCATCTGTGAAAACATGTACATATTGTTCATACTTACTCCCAATATACTCTTTTGTCATCTCTGCCTCCACCATCCTCCGATTTTTATCTTGCCTTGATTCCAATAAGAATAAATCTACATTAGGTTGAGGTAATATCCATAATGGTATTGTTGGTAATATTACTGCTGGAATAACACTGTACTCATTTAATTTCATATCCTGAACTAAATCCTTAATAATCCAACCAAAACTGTTAACTTTCCCTTTCCCATGTTCCCAACATGTTTCAAGTATACCTTTTGTTGGATGACTATCCTTCTGCCCTTTTAGATTAACCCAGTATGTCAGTGTCAATTGCTTCCTTCTGAAGTGAATTGGCATCTCCCCCATCTCCACCTGTAACGCTGAAACAGGAGAGGAAGGATAAGCTCCACAACATATTCTCAACGCTTGTGATTGAATTCGCTCTAACTTTCCTAACTGTGACTTAGCTGCTGTTCCGTATGCAATACAACCATAATCTAATATTGCTCTTATCATTGTTGAATAAATTGTTTTTAATGCCACTCTGTCAGCCCCCCATTCTCGTCCTGAAATACACCTCATTACGTTTAATATCTTCTTACACTTTCCCTCCATCTTGTTTATATGTACACTCCATGTAGCTTTGGCATCAAACCACATACCTAAAAATCTTATGTCTTTAACTTGTTCTATTTCTTTATTATATAACTTCATCTTTAAATCAATACTTGACCTTTTATTTGTAAAAAATATATATTTAGTTTTCTCCACTGAAAATTTAAAACCCCATTTATAAGACCATTTCTCAACACTTTTTAACACCGCTTGCATTTTATTAACAATATACTCTACATTCCTACCTCTAAACCACAGCGCTCCATCATCCGCGAACAGTGATTTATTTATATTCTTATCTATTGTTACAAATACATCATTTATCATAATAATAAACAACAAAGGACTTATGACACTACCCTGCGGAGTTCCATTCTCAATTATTCCTTTCCTTGATGTATATTCCCCAATCTTTACTTTAATATTTCTTTCCATTAAAAACTCTTTAATCCAATTATATAATTTTCCGTCTATTCCAATTTGATCTAATTTGATCAATAAACCTTCCTTCCATAGCATATCATATGCTTTTTCTACGTCAAAGAAAACTGCTATTAGAGTTTCATTATTTATCAAAGCTTTCCTTATATCTGACTCATAAATTAATAATTGAGTCCATTGTACTTTTTCCCTGTCTAAAACCATTTTGATATGGGGAAAAAAAAATATTCTTCTCCATATGATACATTAAACGATCTGTAATAATTTTTTCCATTACTTTACCTAAATGTGCTGTTAACGCTATTGGTCTGTAGTTTAGTGGAATACTTGGATCTTTACCTGGTTTTCTAATAGGAATTATTACAGCTACTTTCCAATTCTTAGGTAACGTCCCTTCTTCCCATACCCTGTTGTAAAACTCTAGAATGACTTTAAGAGATTCTTCACTTAACTTTTTTAACATTACATAGCTAATTCCATCCTGTCCTGGAGTTGACGCTTTTGTATTTTTTAATGCCCTCTTTAATTCTGAATATAAAAAAAGCACATCTAGAATACTATTTGTTACTCTTTTTTTCCCTAAAATAAATGGATGTTCTTTTAATAACTTCTCCCTCATTTCCTTACATTCCTTCATCAAATTATTCGAACTATTTATTTTTGAAAATTCTTTTCTAAACATTTCTGCTTTCTCCTCATCACTTATTGCTATTTCTTCCCCACTACTTAACACAGGATACTCATATTCTCTTCTAATGCCACTCATCTTTTTAATCATACTCCATACTTCCCCAATTAGAGTATTTTTCCCAATTTCTTCACAGTATGATCTCCAATATTCTTTCTTCACTTCCCTTATTGTTCTTCTAGTTTCTGCTTGTGCCTTTTTATATATTATCATGTTTTTCCAATTGTGAGTTTTCCTTAGAATTTTAAATGCTTTCCTTTTCCTCTTAACTGCTATTGCACACTCCTCATTCCACCATGGAACTATTTTCCTCTTTCCTTTGCTTTTCGGAATGCATTCTCTAGCAGCACTCTGTATCACTGATATATATTCTTTCAATTATTATTCTCTCATTCATCTTGATCATTTTCAATCCTTCCTCACATATTCTTTCAAATTTTTCCCAGTCTGCTTTCTCATATTTCCACTTTCCTGTATTTACTTTCTTTATCTTCCTTATCTCATTATTTACAATTGTACTTAATATTGGAAAATGATCACTACCCACTGTACAATTTAATACTTCCCAATTTATTATTCCCCCTAATTCATTAGAAACAATAGTTAGATCAATTGCTGATTCCCTCCCTAAATTTACATCCATACGAGTTTTTGTTCCATCATTTATACAAACTAAATTCTCCTTTTCCATCACCTCTTCAATGACCATACCATTTGTATCTGTCAATAAACCTCCCCATAATGGGCATTAAAATCCCCACACCATATTACTCTATTTTCTCTTAATCCTTTTATTGCTCCCATACTTTCTTGTGTTATTTTTTTACACGGATTATAAAAGTTTATTATAACATAATTCTTATTTCCAACTCATATTTCTACTACTATATATTCCATCGTTTCCCCTTTCTCCAAAACTCTATATGGTATTCCCTCTTTTACAAAACTGACACATCCTCCTCCTTTTCCTTCTTCCCGATCTCTTCTCACACTATCCTTTTAAAACAAATTCTAATCTAGGATTCAACCATGACTCTTGAATACATATCACATCTGGTTTATCTTTCATTTGGTTGATATACCCTTTAAATTCTTGTCCATTAGCACACAGGCTTCTAGCATTCCATTGTAATAGAGCTAACATACTAGCCGACCCCTAATTCCTGACTTGACTGAGATTCTGTAAGGTTTTTCATTATGTCTTCACATTTCAATCCCTTTATATCTAGAAATCTCTCTGCCGCCTTTACTATTATTTGTAATTTTTCTGTTCTCCTTTCTGTTTGCGCTGTACAATTAATTACTTCCACCATAAAGAGCACAACATTTCTCTTAGTTACTATCATTGCATCTTCTGGTATTCTACCTTCATCCATTCTTCCTGTACCTTCATTTACTTTCCCATACTCCACTCTCTCAGTACCACTTTGTCTATATCTATCATTTACCGCTTTCACAGCTTCAGCATATGTCCCATTATTCTTTGACTTTTCCTGTTGTACTTCCACAGCCTTTTTCCTCACCTCACAACCTCCATATGCCACATTGTGATTACCTCCACAGTTGCAACACTTCAATCCAACTCCCTCTCCACACTTCCCAAATTCATGCTCTCCTCCACAACGCGCACACCTCATTTTAGACTTACACACTAACGCAGTACGTCCATAACGTTGACAATTATAACACCTCAAAGGAGGGGCCATATACTGCCTTATCGGGTAACTGATATAACCCAACTTAATCCGATCTGGTACTTCTTTTCCCTCCAATTTTAGACGTACTGACAAGCTATCCATTCTTCTACCTTCTCTGCTCATTTGTAGTCGTACTGCTTCTATGACCTTTGCCCCCTCTAGATTATCTTTTAATTCCTCCATCGTAACTCCTAACGGAATTCCATTTATTACTCCGTACACCCATGACTCTTGTCCTACAATCTTGCAACTCATTACTATCTTTTTCCCAATTGTCTTTAATTTTATGGCTTTATTTTTTTGTTCCTCATTTCTACATGCTATCATTAAAGCTCCATCTTGTAGCACTTTTGCAAAGGCTATCTCTCCTACCAGCTTTTTCAGTTCATACGTCAACGTCAATGGATTAACTCCTAAAACTCCTACCTCTCCTTTAAACTTCAGTATTATCCTAAATTCCCTCTTGACATTATTTCCCTCATCCCCCTCTTCCTCACTAGCTATTGAACTGCTTTCTGATATTTCCTCTTTACCTTTTTTCCTCTTTTTGTTAACCTTCTTTCCTGTTCTGGCCATATCCCATCCTACCTCCATATCAGCCTCCTCTTCACCTGATTCTCCCATTCTTAGAGTCTCTGATCCATTCCCGGTTCGATTTCCTTGATTCCTCGTATTATACGTATTCTTTGACTTATTTGAATTGGCCGCCATACGCCGCCACTCAAAGTGTCAACAACCGCGCTCCAAGAAACAAGGCAACCCTATCCGGTGTCGGTCACCACTCCACCACCCCAGCATGTTATCACCTCATTACATGGATGATGTGTAAAGTGTTATTATTTTGTTGTGATAACTGAAATGTTATGAGATTGATATGCACTGAGTATAGAGTAGGCTATAATGTACAGTGTTGCATTCATTCTGATTTAGGCTATATGATTTATTCTGCATTTTCTTTAATTTATACAAGTTATTTTGTCACATACAGATGCAAGCTGTCTTGTTTATTGTGTGTAACAGGATGGATATAGTGTTTTATGCCAATTGATGCTCATCTCTTTATTTGTTTTGTCGGTTAATACAATATGGGTCACTGTATGTATACAGGGAATGCAATATTGTTACATGCAAGTTGTTATGCATTTCATGCTCATTTTGTGCAACATTGAATGGTTCTTTTATCCACACAGATAATACAGAGATCAAGGGAAACGCAACACGTGTTTGTGTTTGTATTTTAATATATCTATGTTTCCCTTTTCAGGGAGACAACATTTGGAGGCACCGTTTGGATGTTCGGAGTGAGGTTGGTGACCACACATCAACCATTTTCCAAAACCGACCCAGGTGGTAGACAGTGTTGGCTATGGAAGTTGTGGTAGTCCCGTCCGGCCCAAGGTGGATCCTGAGGTGGTTTATTCACTATAGAGGACACAACAATGACCAGGCAAGGCAAAACACAAACCCATAGTCCAACCCACTACTCATCTCCCAAAATGGAGTCAGAGATTGAGAACTTGCAATTTGAGATGGATTGTTATTTCAGCTCACCATTGAACAGTTGATGCAAACAAATTACTTTTTTGAAAATATCAGAAGTTGACAGGGAAAAGATTGCAGAAAAAACGAAGCTCTCGTTTCATACATCAGTCAGCATGTTGTCCGTCGATCCGTTCCAGTTGCTTCGTATACAGCAGTGCCGCGATCGTTTCCGTACCGAGTCTATTTTTGCTGTGCTGCAAACGCTGAATTAAAGCAACAGCGCATGGTTCGTGGTCAAACTGAACACGGATTGACCTGAAAATGTAGTAATCTCACCATAAATTTATTTAATTAAATACTACTTTTTTTCACAGTCATCTTTTTACTTTAAGACCGGGGTAAAGCAGGGTTGCCAACTTTGGGACTTTGGCTGGAGTGAGACTCTCTAAAACATCAGTGCGCGCGCGTAACCCTAACCCTAATTTAAAAAAAAAATCAGTCCTTGTTTACTTAGTATAAACCCTGATTTATGAGTACCAAAATGTACAATTAATTGATTGATTGCACTATAAAAAAAATAAAGACAGAGGTGATTAAATAACAAACATGTAAAACAACAACATCAAAACAATAAGAAATCTCAAAACAATCAAGTGCCATCAAGTGACAGTCTGTTTCTGGTGTCAGTCTTGTTTAGGCCAATAACTGAAAAGGTTCGCTCAGCATCCGCATTTGACTGTGGCAGGCTCAACACAATCTGGGCAACCTTTGATCATTGTTTTGATCATCACACAAAATGGGGGAAAAAGTTTTTGCACTTTAAAAAAAGCAAAAATGTTTTTCACAATTTTAATAACATTTCCTGCATTTACATACCTTTAGGGACTATGGTGATACAAAATCCAGGAAATAATTAAGTTGATTATAATGATAAACTCTGCCAAAAAGAATATAGTAGGCTACTAAACTATGTATAAGAAAAATATGTCTTACTTTCTTTATTGTTTAAAAGGGGCCAATTGCCAAGACTTGAGAGAATCATTTTATAAAGTCAAAAATGTTCACCATTAATGTTTTGTGTGCAAATAAAATTTAAATAATGTGAGACTCAATTTCCACTGTAATATAGAAACAACATAAAGACAGTATATTTTAAACAATTGTTTAATGCCATTTTTTTATTAATAAAGGCCAGTATCACTGACTGTAGCTACTGATGTCTCCATGAAAATGATTTTTTTTTCTTTTGAAAATTATAACAACTTTCAATATAAGAGAACTTCAAACTTTCCTCACATAACCCCAAAAATAAATGTAATATTTACATGTGCCCTTCCTGTCTAACAGGTTTGAAATATACAGAAATTGAATTAGGTTATCAAACAGTCCGCACTGCATACATTATGAATTAAATTAGATTAATCCTTATTAAAGCTGCAAGCGTTCTTTAGTCAAGAGCAGTTAGTGATTTTCTCTGTTCCCTTTGTTCTTTGGTTAACTTTACTGACTACAGAATTAGTGGCTGCTGTCACTTTAAAATCTGCCGCTGCTGACTGGCTCTCACGCATCTCATTTTCTCATTTACTCTTGTTCATTTAAGACTTTATGTAACTAATTTAAGACTGCTTATTGTTATGAGGATACTCGACAAAACTGACATTTTGGCATGTTTTATTGTTCGTTCCAGCGCGAAAGAGAACTACAATTTACCTCAACAAGGCGACATAATGAATAGCACTCGTCTCATTCGTGGAGGTGGAAAAAGAAGTTCTTTGTGACATGCAAGATTTATTGTATTAAAATTTAAATGCAAAAGAAAAGGCATATGAGTCGGCTGTTTTTGTCAATGTTAAGTTTTAATCTAAAATGTTTGCGATTTTAATATAAGTACATGGTTAAATATTTGACCACTTGCTTGAGCAACTTAATAGAAGTAATGCATGGAAAAATAGGCCTACGTTGTTTAAATTGGGTTTAAATGTGCATACGTCCATTAAAGAGTGTATATGTGCAAAGAGAATTGCAATGCTGACAAAACTTTTTTTTTTTTTATAAAAGTTGCTGCATAACTTCTGGATTTTAAATAAAAATAAATAGTTAAGTATGTGAGTAGTGTTTTTGTGGTACAGACGCGGATCAGTTACGCACTGCAAACGCAGCATATGTGAAAGCACTATAATCAGGGCCATTGTACCTGTGCTGCGTTCCAGTCCACTTTTAGACATGCACTTGCGAACTTCTCTAAGCACCTCCCCTCGGGGGAATCCCCGCCGCCATTTTGAAGTGCATTCCACTTCATGAAGTGGACGAGGGAAGTTTATATGGACAGACCCTCGCTCCCTCGATTTTGACCGAGGGAGCGAGTCTACTTCATATGTACACTTCAGGCACCTATATGTCCCACAATGCAGTACGATTGTGACGTCACCACATATCTCGTCTAATCACCACCACAACAAACAACTCTATTATATATTAATTCTAATTTTTTTAATTGTAAACAACCCAAACACACCTATATACATTTGGATGCTGCATTAAACAAATTCTTAAAGGGAAAACAAATGTAAATAATAAATCAACTACACAGCTGATTCCAAGTGATCAAGGGCTTAGGACGTTCCAATTCAGCCCATTGCAGTTTCCGCCAGTAGTGGGCACTCGCAATGACGTACATCCGAGTGAACGAGACGGAGGGAAGTTAGCAAGTGAAGGGCATGACAATTTTGGACTGGAACGCAGCACTGGTCTGCAACTGCAGAGCTACCTTGAAGGTAAAAGTGATCTATCTCTGCCTACACTTAGGAGGATTCTCTGTTCACACTATCAGGAACGGAGTGCAAAAGAGCTTTATAAACAGCATGAGAAACCAATTATAGCTGCAAAACAGCAACAAACCGAGTAACAATCAATGTCCTGCACGCTTTTGGGACCCTGATTTATGCTCACTGCCATTCTACCCTCTATTTCTGTGGTCTGCTCTTACTGTGAGCTCTGATAAAAAATGGAGATAAGGGTGACCCCTTGTGGTTGTAGTTAGTAATTGTTTCACTTTTGCAGCCTTTTTTTTTTAAACGCCTTTATTCATGCCAAAACAGCTTACATGAATTTGTACATGAAAATTTGCTTACATGAAAAACAATTTGATTATTCCAAATATAACAACGGTGAGGTAAAAAGTTGTGTTAAAATGGTAAATCAGTAACTATGATAGTAAGGCTTGTTGGTGAAATTTTGCTAATTTAATGTCATTAATTTACTGGTTGAGCAAGGGCACTGTAACAAAAATTCAATACTTCCAATTTAAATAATTAAATAAAACTGTGAAATATATTCCACACAAGAGTCTGTTTGTTAACTGAATCTTTTTAAAACATGGTAGAATATGGTAAAAACAAAAACTCCCAAGACCTCCATCATTAATATTATTTCTTAGGACCTCCTTTTTGATTTTGTGTGGTTTATTTTTCCATATGATGTAGCGTAACGAAAATGAGAACGTAACATTCTCATTTTCCACTAGATATTTTCCTCTACATCTCATCAGCAATTTCGATTTTGGCACGCTCTGCAGCAGCTGACCACTAAGGAGCGAATGCACAGATGGACGCGTTCAGCGCTTGTCATATCACAACTATTCAGTGTTTTTAACCACATAATGTTTATTTTAGGGTTCAGACATTTAAATACATAAAATTTATAGCAAAGCAATACATTTATAGTTTGTAAAATACACAATGGTGTCTATGGAATAGACAATTATATGGAATAATCAGCAATAACAGTCCATTCAAATATATTTGCAGACGTGTTTTATTCATATCGACACAAGTCGACTTACGACTTCTGAAAGAAGAATGTCATATACCTAGGATGGCTTGAGGGTGAGTAAATCATGTGCTAATTTTCATTTTTGGGTGAACTATCCCTTTAAGAATGTTCTTATCTTTTTTCTTAAGACAGAACTTAAGAAATTTTAATTCTTGAAAAGAATGTTCTTAAAAATCATCTTAAATAACTTCTTAAAGTTAAGGGTAACTGCCAACTAGTCGTAGATCCCCATAAGGTACGATTCTTAATGAAATTATTGCTTTTTTATATATTAAACCTTACAAAATTATAAAACTTATAACATATAAAACTGTGTAACTACTGAAATATTTTACTTGTATAAACTAACATCCTATTTGATCTAGCATAATTAGATGTTTGTGTTCCAGATGGAAATACTGTGCGTTGCCAATAGGGAGAGAGAGCCAGAAAGGCCTCTTAGAAATCAAGAAGATTTTCTCACCCTTCCTGATCATGCACTGCTTAGACTTTATAGGCTGCCAAGAATCTCAGTAATGTCTCTGGCACATATTCTGAGTGATAATTTGCTGCGGAAAACAAAAAAGGTCCTCTCCCCTTCCCGTGATACTTCAGATAATGATTGCGCTATGTTTATTTGCTTCCAGATTATTCCAAGCAGTTTTAAGTAAAACTGTGGGAATTAGTCAATCCATTGTGTGCAGAATTGTTTTCAGCGTGTCAAGAGCTCTCAGCAGAATGGTAAAGAACTTCAAGTCTCCATCAATAGTGGCAGAACAAATCCTTGTTAAACAGAAATTCTTCGAGATGGCATAATTTCCAAATGTATTGGGTGCAGTGGATGGGACATACTATACATAAATAATATGCAATACATGAATTGGTTATATTAACAACATTTCTTTTTAACTTGCTCTCAACATTTATCTTTTTAGGTCCCATCTGATGATGAAGAACTATATGTTAACAGGAAGAATTTTCATTCAATTAATGCCCAGATAGTCTGTGATGCTTCACTGAAAATAACAAACCTTGTAGCAAAATGGCCTGGGCGTACCCATGATTCTTTCGTGGGTGGCTATTAATATAATTAATATAATATATTTTTTAGAATATTATTTATTTAAAACCCCTTACCAGACAGCCCCCATTTTGGCTAGTGGGGCATACATGACATACCCAAAATAAAAAAGATTGCTGCTCTTAAGTCATTCTGAATAGACCCATAACCATCATATATTTCGAAAGCCAAACCTTGAGAGTTCACAGTTCAAGACTAATTAATCAGACTGTTATTAATATTGAGATATATAAGCTCAAACATATAAAGAAAAATGTATAAAAATATAATGTGAATGTATTTGAACTACTTATTGTCAGAAATCAATCAAGCTCGTTTCAGTCCACCACGCAAAGATCACTCTCTCCAGAATATTAATCCCACACACCTGTTCATCATCAATTACCTCATCAACCAACCCATAAAACCCTCACAATGGTATCAGTCTTTGTCAAGTCTCCAACAGGAACAGTTCACATGTCGTTGTCTCTGCTACCACTGACACTTCCAGACTCCAAGATGTAATGTATACTTACCTGACATACTAACCTCTGTATCCTGTTGTTCTGTCTTCAGAATCCTTGCCCGACTCCATGCTGTCAGAGATCCTATGCTCCTTCAAGAATCCAGTGTATGTCCTCCGAATCTGCTTACTGCTATCTGCATCTGAAAGAGAAGAGACAAAGTTATTGAACAAGTGACTACTTGACATCAGCTTATCTAAAGTGAACTTGCTTACCCGCTATCTGCCTCACTTCGACTCATCACGAAATCTGCACTTGATTTGAATTGATACTCACCGAGCACTCTGATCATCTATGAATAAAGCTTCACTTGTATCACTTACCTCTGATCTCCTGGTTATTATCCTGACAGAAGACTTGACCTACAAAAGAGAAGTAACAGTGCGATGGAGTTTGACATCGATATTGACAATCCTGCACAACCCATCGCCGCCGCTGTGAATCCCAGTCAGCCAGTACCCGATGCTTCCGCAAACTCCGCTTCCTCTCTGGTGTGCGTCGCAAGTTCCACTTCTCGTCCAGCGCCGTTCTCCGGCCGGGCGGAGGATTGCAACGGATTCCTATTGCAGTGTTCACTGGCTCTGGAACAACAAGCCCAATTGTATTCCACTGAAAAATCGAAGGTTGCTTTTATTATTCAACAATTATCAGGAGCTTCATTACGATGGGCTGAAACGTTATGGCTGCAAGAATCTACTGTTACTTCTTCAGTGCAAGAATTCGTAAATCATTTCAAGGAAGTTTTCGGACGCCCAGTGGAAGATTCATCCGTCAGTGATAAGCTGTTACAATTGTATCAGGGCAAGAAGTCAGTCTCTGATTATTCCCTGGAATTTCGCACTTTGGCTGCTGCAAGTGGGTGGAACGAAAAGGCTCTCATCTCTGTCTATCGACGTGGTTTGAATCCTGCTCTTCGCCTCCAACTCGCGATTTATGATGACAACATGGGACTTGAGAAATTCATACAACAAGCCCTCCGTGTGCATCAAAGATCTCAAGGCTGCTATCGCGAAGTTCAACAACCCATTTTTGCACCTCCTCAAAATTCCACTGAAAGTTCCTCCAGCCCAACTGTAGAGAAGATGCAGGTAGATACCTATCGACTGTCTCAAACTGAACGTTCTCGACGTAGAGAGTTAAGATTATGTCTGTACTGTGGAATGGGAGGACATTTCCTTCGTTCATGCCCTACACGACCTCCTAGGATGCTTGTGAGTCCAGTTCTTATGTCCGTTTCTGTATCAGCTCCGTTAACGATATCAGTGATTCTAAAATCCACTAACTTCCATATCTCTGCCACAGCCATTGTGGATTCCGGGTCGGCAGGAGATTTCATCTCCGGACAGCTCTGTCAGAAGCTCCAACTCCAGAAATGTACCACCATCAAGCCTTACTCCATCCATGCCGTAACTGGTGAAACCATCAATAAGGGGTACGTTACTTCTCAGATTAAACCTATCCTACTCTGTGTAGAAGAAACACACCATGAGCTGTTTGAACCTTTCATACTTGAGAATAGCCAGACTGATATTATCCTTGGACGTCCATGGCTTATACGACATCAACCTAACATCGACTGGAAGTCTGGCAAGGTATTGAAATGGGGTTGCCGGTGTGCTTCCACGGACGTCGAATCATCAGACCCGACTACTGTTGACTTACCAGACTCCTGTCCAGTGAATTCAACTTCCATTGAAAGCCCCATAGAAAACCTGTCTGTGTCCATTCCTTCCTGCTATTCTGAATACTCCGATGTATTTAACCCTGTCGAAGCTTCCAAGTTACCACCTCATCGACCTTGGGATTGTGCCATCAATCTGGTTCCCGGAGAATCCATCCCCAAGGGTCGAATCTACTCCCTGTCAATTCCGGAACAAGAAGCTATGCAACAGTACGTTGAAGAGGCTTTGAAACAGGGTTACATACGGTCCTCCACGTCACCTGCCGCTGCCAGCTTTTTCTTTGTCCCTAAAAAGGATGGTGGTTTACGGCCATGTATAGACTATAGAGCCTTGAACAAAATAACTGTGAAGTTCAGTTATCCACCGCCATTGTTCCCATGGTCCGGTGAACTATCAGAAGTCCCTGCAGTTAACGCCTGGTTCCAAGAAAGTGAGCAGGTATGGAATCAAGCTCATCAACATCTCCAACAAGCCCTGAACCGTCAACAACGCTTTGCAAACATTCATCGTCGTAACTCTCCTGGATATCAACCTGGACAACTGGTTTGGCTTTCAACCAAAGACATTCGTTTGAGACTACCCTGTCGCAAGTTGAGTCCAAGGTACATTGGTCCATTTCCCATCGTAAGACAAATTAACCCAGTTACCTACCAGCTCCGTCTACCGGCCCAGTATCGCATCCACCCTACATTTCACGTCTCTCTTCTGAAATCCCATCATCCATCTGTTCCTGTTCCGTCTACAGATCTAGTTCAGGATGATAATGTTCCAGTACCCCCCATTGGAGAAGAACCCATCTACACTGTAAGGGAGATATTGGATTCCCGACGTCGAGGTGGTCAGTTGGAGTACCTGGTCGACTGGGAGGACTATGGACCAGAGGAGAGGTGTTGGATACCTCGTAGAGACATCCTCGACCCCATGCTACTCACTGAATTCCATTTACAACATCCTGAAAGACCTGCTCCAAGACCTCGAGGTAGACCCCCACGACGTCGAGATCCTAGGTCCGCTGGCGCGGACGCTGGAGGGGGGGGTAATGTCAGAAATCAATCAAGCTCGTTTCAGTCCACCACGCAAAGATCACTCTCTCCAGAATATTAATCCCACACACCTGTTCATCATCAATTACCTCATCAACCAACCCATAAAACCCTCACAATGGTATCAGTCTTTGTCAAGTCTCCAACAGGAACAGTTCACATGTCGTTGTCTCTGCTACCACTGACACTTCCAGACTCCAAGATGTAATGTATACTTACCTGACATACTAACCTCTGTATCCTGTTGTTCTGTCTTCAGAATCCTTGCCCGACTCCATGCTGTCAGAGATCCTATGCTCCTTCAAGAATCCAGTGTATGTCCTCCGAATCTGCTTACTGCTATCTGCATCTGAAAGAGAAGAGACAAAGTTATTGAACAAGTGACTACTTGACATCAGCTTATCTAAAGTGAACTTGCTTACCCGCTATCTGCCTCACTTCGACTCATCACGAAATCTGCACTTGATTTGAATTGATACTCACCGAGCACTCTGATCATCTATGAATAAAGCTTCACTTGTATCACTTACCTCTGATCTCCTGGTTATTATCCTGACACTTATAACCATGTGAAGTCACAAGTGTGGTCATTCTTCATTTCAAATCTGAGGATGATATCTCTAAAATTGTGTTTTACGAAGCCTATTGTAAGACTATGTCAGGGGAGATTTTTAGAGAAGGCTGAAAATATGCTAAAATATTTTATTGCCCTGTAAACACCCATTTGCAATCTATGACCAATGTCTGGTGAGGAGAACTGGTCTTTTCATGCTTTATTGTTGTCAATCGACGAACCTTTCACACCTCTGCCTGTATGAGACTAAGGGCGTTTTCACACCTGAAAGTCCGAACCAAAGTTCATGTTTTGATACATTTTATACATTCGGTAAGTTTTGGTTTGGTTTCACATTGCAATTATGCGAGCGCACTAAAGAACTTTACATGACATACTTGTGTCCTGTCGTCATCATCTATGTGGGATGCATCTTGACATTGATTGGTTTGTAAACAAACGTGCGTCTGACGTCAGCGTGTTGTCAATCGGCGGGTAACTTTGACAAGAATGAATGAACAGATGCATATCGTTGCCACTATACTGTAATTATAACGGCATTACTCCCTGCAGCACCAACTATACTCGAGGCAAGTTCAAATTCGCCAAATGAACGCCCTCGTTGTGCGAACATTTTATCGTCACCAGCAGGAAAGGAGGAAAAGACTGCAAGCAATCCTGCGAGAACCACCGGAACTTCCTCTAAATGGTCTGAAAGAAAATGCTTTCACACTAGAAATGAACCAAAACTTTGTTCACTTTGATCCGGACCGAGACTACTATTGGCTGCCATAGAATTCCAAAGCGGAAGAATAATAATAAAGAATGGCAACGATTTTAATAGGTGCCTATGCACTTTCAGTGCTTGGCCCCTAATTAAGGTCAGCACCAATGATTCTTTTGTCAGTTCTTATCCAAAGCAGAGTTTGCATTCTTTGAGGAAATCATTGTTTTTGCAACCTCCCAGATAATCTCTTACCCAGTGAAGCACAAACAAAATAATAATGGCCCTCAGGCAACAGGACACTGGCTTTCCTAATCTTTGAACTACATCCTCTGCATCAATCATTTTTTCCACAAGTTCAGACACCACGCCTTATCATATTTCCGTCACTTTGACCTTAAAATTCTTATTTTCTGTTTCTGGAACATTTAGTCACCACCTTAATTTGTAGTGCCTGCTCTTCAGCGATTCTGCTTTCCGAACGAGTAATAGCACCTGCCTGTTACCTGGCAACTTTGGCTGTTAATTCGCCTTTGCACTTCTGTAAGTCTACAATTCTTCATTGACATAAATGTGATGATTTCATCTCTTCAATGTTGTTTGAATTTGTTTTTGATCATTTCTTCAAGGGAGTCTATTCTCTCATTTAGGACTGTGATTTTGTTCTTTTGATGCTTATGTAATGAGAGATAACCTTTTGAATTTAGTTTTTTTTGACGATGGAATACTTATCAGTGTTGTGGAGGGGACACGTGGAAATTACCCGCTGAAATCCATTTCTCTTACAAGTTGTTCTTTACCACTTACCTTGGCTTATTAAATTCTGGAGGATACGAGTGGTCCTTTAGTTTGTTTTTCAGTTGTACCACTCATCTTAGCATTGTTAGCATCCATTGCCAGTGACTAAAGTTTTTTTATTTCCTCGTTTAAGCTTATCAAGTCAAAAATTATAAAGAATTCTTAAAGAATAGAAAAATGCTTGAGTATTTCAACAATATAAGCACTTCAGGCTAAACAAATTAGACAATCCATTAAAAGGTACACTATTTAACTTTTGGCCCTCTAATGATTAAAAAATAAAATGCATGCATTTTGCAGAACAGCATTGTCTTGGTTGTGTTTCGGCTTTGCGTGTCTTTATGGATGAATTTGGTTTGCAGCACCGGTGAATACATGGAATCCAAAAAAGATGTCATCGGAGTATGTAAGCGCCATATTTTATGCTGTTGTTTTGACTAATGGGAAAACTGATTTTTTTAATTGAATGACGTTACAACAGTTGTCAACAACGATTGCTAGTCTAATACGGTCAAACGCTGTTATTTTTTATAACTGATATTCTGGCCAAACTGACCATGGTAGTAGGCGTTATTCATTTATAGACTGTCATTGTTATCAACCAGTGGTCTACATCATTTCAAGACTCGCATGCATTTGGCAAGCCTATATCACTGAAGGATTTATTTATATAAATCAAACCTGTTCCAAATTGAACCCTAAGCCCTCTTAATCTTTCTCCGAGTCCACATTTTTGTGATGTATAATAATAATAATAATAATAATAAGAGGAAACATTTATTTGTATAGCACTTTTCATATGTGCAATGCAACTCAAATTGTTTTACAAGCATAAAAACAAATAATGGGAATACAAATTCACAATGTCAATGTTCAAATATTCGAAAACTATAAAAGGTTCACAATGTAAAATAAAGGAATTGGCAATATAGTTTCACCTCAATATTAATATAAAATAGTATAGATAAAAGAAAAAAAAACCCTGAAGAGAATCAGAAGGTAAAATAAAATAAATAAAAAAGACTTTTACACAATTTCACACCATAGTTTTATACTGATAAGCAACTTTAAAAAGATATGTATAAACTAAAAATATGAATGCTAGTAGCCTCTTTCACTTCATTTGGTAGATAATTCCACATTTTTGGAGCATAGTGGATAAAAGAAGTACCACCAGATCGTTTATGATTTATTGTATAATGTGCCAGAAGATTAGCGCTAGAGGATTTTAATCTACAATTTGGAACGTATCTCGGCAGACAGTCTGAATAAAGGTGCCAGATTATGCTAGCCTGACTACGTCAGACTTCGTACTTCCGCTCAATTTCATTTCGCTTCTGTACTCAGTCTGAGACAGCGTAATAGCTTTCGGTTTTCCTCCGGCCTGAAAACAGCCGGCCAATCAACGAACAGAGGGCGGGCTGAGAGCCGTGACGACATAGACACTGATTGTACCGTGGATGCGTAGATTTACTTCACATAATCTGCAAAAGTCGCGCACAGCCATGTTCACTCCGGTATTTCACTCGATGGTTTTGTTTTCGCATCATACATGTGTTTACAGTGGAAGTTAGATGCGGCTGAGCCTGCGCATAACACACGCCATAACCAAACGTTATGTGATTGGCTTACGGGTAACCAATGATTTTAAACTTCAGACAAGCGCCCCCCGCGAGAGAGAAAACGCTTTTCAATTATGCCATGCCAGACTCTGTCTACGAAGCAAAGCGAAGTAGCAGAGTTTGGTATTACCAGGCTAAGATTATGCAGTGTTTTATAAACAAATAAAATAACCTTATATGAAAATCATTTGAACTGGTAACCAATGTAATTCCATTAAAACCGATATAGTTCTCTCCTTTTTAATTTCATTAGTATTCTGGCTGCTGCATTTTGTATCGATCGTATTCAGCCAGTGTATATAGCATTACAATAATCAATATGAGAGAAGATAAAAACATGAATGAGTTTCGTAGCAAAATTCATCCACTTTACAATGCTGGACAGACAGTCAGACAACCTCTCTAATACAACATTGTATCACACAATTGTATCATCAGCATGTAAATGATAATTTATATTCATGATTCATGTCATATTTCTGAATTATGCTGCCCAAAGGGAGCATGTATAATGAAAATAAAACGGGCCCAAGAATTGATCCTTCTGGAACACCATGTAATATTTCATGTGTCTTTGATATACAGTCACCTATATAAACTAAAAAGTTCATTTCTGTAATGTACGTTTTGAAATAATTTAATTTCCGCTAGTTTAGCAGAATACAGTGACCAACCGTGTCGAATGCTGCACTTAGATCCAAGAGGATTAAAACCGATGCATTACCTTTATCTGTATTTAATCTCAGATCATTTACTACCTTTAGTAATGTTGTTTACGTATTATGACCTTATCGGAAACCTGACTGATATTTCTATACATTGATTTAGCGGTTGCAACACAACTTTCTAAAATCCTACTAAAAAATTATATGTTAGAAATTAGTCTAGTTATTGAGTCTCCAGGGAACAATTAACTATCAAAGACATAGTCTATCAAACAGTGCAAAAACTCTTTAAAAAAAATACTGTTGGTATAGGGTCAATATAGCTGGAAGATGAATTTAGCTGAGAGATCATTTGCAGACGATTCTCTTTATTTACTGTCCTGAACATTTCCATTTTATGTGGACAACTTCCCAATTCATCCATGGAAAAATGATCAGTATGATCAATAACAGATCTAATCTGTATTATTTTGTTATTAAAGGGTCATGAAACCCTAAACCAAAATTTTTGAGATTTTAACAGAGGTATGTGTGTTGAACACCATTGAAGACAATGTTAGCATCTGTTAGATTTAATAGTAGGGGGAAAATGGTTAAATTTTAGTTTTTATATGCTATTTTCGTCTTCCGGGTTTAAAATCTTCATTGTGTCCACGTCACAGGCTGTGACGTGGCAGAGCACTATAGTACTTTGATGACTCATCAGTGTCTCATAATTATTAATGAGACTGAGTTTTTTATCCAATGAGAAGACACTTTCTCTTAATTATTCATGACACCACGTGGAACTTTCCAATGACAGACATGTCAAACTGTGATATCGCGTAGTAGATGAGAGAGGTAATGATGGGACGCGCGTTTGTTTTCGTGGTGCAAAAGTTCCAGTGCATCTTTCCCCGCGATGCTGCCTGGGATGGACTCTGACTGCGGGTGGCTGGTTGGCCATCAACCACGGACACATCTAAACTATGGGTGTGTAGCAACCATTCAACGGGAGAATGGTGGACTTCGGCCTTGTACACCAATGCAGGTTTCGTCTTGCGAGTGATGCGGTCCCGAGGACTTTTCTATCGCTTCAGAGGTGTGTGTGTGTGTCTAAAATGTAACCCTGACCGTTTTACTTGCTTTCTGTTAAATCACTCGTTATTAAAATTTAGATATTTCGATAATACCTCAATTGTATGGAAAGTATGCTTAATTTGTGCAAATTTCTATGTCACTGTACATCTTTATTATGTGGGTTTAGGGGGCGCGTAGATCTAGGATATGTAGGCTACTGAACGTTTTTTTTTTTTTAAGCAAATTTTTTATTTATTTTCAAATATATGCATTTATAGTGTGTATATAAACAAATATATATTTTATAATGACATAATTATACATATACATGTGCATTTATATGTTTTAAATACAATTATAAGGTGTCAGTGTATTTCATTAGACTATAACTTTGCCAGCTATAAAAAAATATAGCATTTCCTCACGTTTTACCACTGATTTTTAGTGACAGTCGATGACAGTTTCCCCCCTCTCCCCTCCCTTCTTCTCACAGCCACCACGCCCAATTAAGTTGCATTTTTCAAAAGGATTGTGAGCTAGACTTGAGCTGAAAGAGGGGGGTGTCGTGACCCTTTAAGAAACTGTTGTGGCAAAAACAATAATTAAACAATCATCATTACTGCATAAGAGACACCAATAATCAAATTGTATTTTAAAAGATATTTATTCTCTTGCAAGAGGCTTAGTCACAAAATCACAGCAGCTACCCCGTGACGTGAGCAAGACCTGACACCCAGCCCAGGAAATTCCCTTCTTATACTCCTTCTTCAAGGTCTTTCCTCTGTAGTTTTCCACTCACCCAGCATGGCCAAATCCACATCACATTTAGAATAGAATGACCCCTCTAACCCCCCCTTGGCTAAATTATCTTCCATACCTAAAGAGTTAAAGGTTCTTAACCATTTGTCTTACTGTGTGTGTCTTGTTTACGTCAGGTGTACAAACATACATAAATTCCAGAAGAGAAACAATGCTTAAAACAATGTCTAAGAAAGTTAATGAAAAAAAGTAAAATATCAATTTTTCTACAACAAAACATAGCAAAATCTCCACACATAGTTAAAGAGGGCTGATCTATCCAATTATATGGCTTGTTATTTAAAAGACATAAAAAAAAAAAAAAAAAAATCATTTTTTAATTTGCCGTTGCTTTGACTGCCAGGTAGAATTCAGTTTTGTGTGGTACTTTCTCTGTTTACAGACATGACAAGAAATGCACGTATTAATGACAAATGATTGCAATTTCCCTCAACTATAAACACTATATTGCCAAAAGTATTGGGACACCCCTCCAAATCATTGAATTGAGGTGTTCCTATCACTTCCATGGCCACAGTTGTATAAAATCAAGCACCTATGCATGCAGACGCTTCTACAAACATTTGTGAAAGAATGGATCTCTCTCAGAAGCTCTGTGAATTCAAGCGTGGTACCGTGATAGGTTGCCACCTGTGGAATAAGTCCATTCGTGAAATTTCCTCACTACTAAATATTCCACAGTCAACTGTTAGTGGTATTATAAAAAAGTGGAAGCAATTGCGAACAACAGCAACTCAGCCATGAAGTGGTAGGCCACTTAAAATCACAGCGGGGTCAGTGCATGTTGAGGCTCACAGTGCGCAGAAGTCGCCACATTTTCTGCAGAGTCAATAGCTACAGACCTCCAGACTTTGTGTGGCCTTCAGATTAACTCAAGAACAGTGCGTAGAGAGCTTCATGGAATGGGTTTCCATGGCCGAGCAGCTGCATCCAAGCCTTACATCACCAAGTGCAATGCAAAGGGTCGGGTGCAATGGTGTAAAGCATGCCGCCACTGGACTCTAGAGCAGTGGAGACGTGTTCTCTGGAGTGTTCTGTGGGGTTGTTTTCCAGGGGTTGGGCTTGGCCCCTTAGTTCCAGAGAAAGGAACTCTTAATGCTTCAGCACACCAAGATATTTTGGACAACTTCATGCTCCCAACATTGTGGGAACAGTTTGGGAATTTCCCCTTCCTGTTCCAACATGACTGCGCACCAGTGCACAGGTCCATAAAGACATGGATGAGCGAGTTTGGTGTGGAGGAACTTGACTGGCCTGCACAGAGTCCTGGGGCCGGTTTCACAAAGCTATTTTAGACCGGTCTATAGTGTTAGACAAGTCTAAAATGTGCTCATAGACTAGTCTAATGCAAGTTAGATTGTTTCACAAAATTAGACGCCTTACCCCCAGGCTAACTTAGGTCTAAGACTCTGTTACCTTGGCAACCAGCAGTAACAATCAGTTACATTACAAACAGCCAAAAGAAAAGGGAAAATGGCTCATAATTTAAACATTTCTTCTTGTTACTACATTCTCCGCTAAATTTCCAAAGTAAAATGTCCTTGTAACTGTTATACTCCAACAAACACATATTTTCCGCTGGGGCAAACTGCACTGAGCGGTTGAATGCGCTTACTCCATCCGCCATGTTTTTTGTTTTGAAAAGTGTCTTATTTTACCCAGAATGCATTGCAGTGTAGTCCTACTTAAGATAGTCAGAGTCTTAAGTGCTTTGTGCAAAGGTTTGATTTAGATATCTATCTGAAGTATGACTGTCTACTATATCTAAGCCATAGTCAAAGTCTATCTTTGTGAAGCAGGCCCCTGACCTCAACCCAATAGAACATCTTTGGGATAAATTATATCTGCAAATGGTGGGCCAACTCCATATTAAACCCTACGGATTAAGAATGGGTGTCAAGTTCATGTGCATGTAAAGGTATACATTCCAAAAAGCCAATATATTGTATCAGGGTAACACAGTTTGGAAGATGGATTTATGATGTACTCACTCATTATTAAAATTTGGTTAATTTTGAACAAAACAAGTTACATAGTGTACCTTTAACTAAGCATTCTAAAGGAGTAAAGTCCAAAGAAATCTGCATCATATACGTCTACGGCACCATATTCCCCAGACTCACTTTTGCAGCTTGGTGAGTGTTAAGTTACCTAGATTTGAGTTTTAATATTTTATTAGCTCACCAAGCGAAAAATGTTCATGAGGAAAAACCGACTTCAGACTTCAACTGATGAGCCTTTGTTATCCGGGGTATAACACAGCACTTTATGACACTTACATATTTATTATGTTAGTTAAAAAAAAAATTATGTTAGTTCACACTGCATTAACTAATACAAAATTAGCCTTTTAACAATATACTAGTAAATGTTGGAATTAACTAAATTTAATAAATTATGTAGAAATGTTTAATTAATTCATGTTAAATAACGTAGTTCATTAATGTTAACAAATGAAACCTCATTTTAAAGTGTAAGCACATTTTCTTTGTACCAGTTTTCAATGGGATAAAGTGCATTCTTTAATGTCTACTTGGCAGTAGCTATGTTTAAATCCAAAGTTGCTAATTTAACTTGAAAAAAAAAAACTTTGTATATCATAAATGACTTGTGTCTGAGTGTGCAGATGAAACACAATAAATGCTGTCACTTTTTTTATTTGGATGCTTGGTATTTGGGAACACAATCAAGTGAGACTCTTCTGGGAGGTCATTATACCAAATCATTTTGATGACAGACTTTGGCTTAGACATTTCAGAATGATCAAACCAACATTTGAGATGCTGTGCAATGAAATTGGCCCGCTGGTTAGTCCAGTTATCCAATCACATCCTCTGTTGAGGGAAAGTTATGTGAGGTTTTTTTGTTGTGCGTCAAGGGATTTATTTAGTAAATGTGTTTCCATCATTTATGCGCATGTTTATGCACATGCGCATCGGATAAAAATTGTTTCGCTCAATTGAAAATTTATTTTGATGTTTCTGTCCAGTCTTTTTTTTTATTTTATTTTTTTTATCTGAAAATGTGCATAGCAATAGGTGGATGAAAACATCCAGTTAATGAACAACACTATAAATCTATATTTTAAAAATAAAAAATATAGGCCTCCTTGAACACTGAACTGTTAGATTTGGTTTGGACATTCAATAAATTATGCTGGTTTACAGTGTGTGTATGTATATATATATATATATATATATATGATTCTCATGTTTACTTTTCCACGCTGCACTTTAAGTCTGCTAATCTAGCAGCACATTATATACGTACATTACAGAGGTTTTATTTTCTGAATAGTTTCGACACAGAACTAACCACTGCCACAGGAAGTGAACTTCACGCTCAGATGACAGAATTAACATATTTCTTTATCTCTACCAAGAATATGCTTTTTCTTTTATGTCTAAAGGTTTATGTATGCAAATATAACAAGTTAGAAGTACACATGGTTGAAGTTCTCCTTTTGTTTCTCGGTTTGAATGTTGTTAAGCTGCCCATTGAGAACAACTTATTCAATTTGAAGGTAAGAGAATTTTCATTGGCTTTCGTTATTTTTTTATTGTAGTAAAACACATTTAGTTGTCAAATTACACAATCTGTTAAACTGAAAAGCTCATGCAAGACAAGCACTGTGCTTCTTCAAACAAAACTTTTTGGCATGTGATCGAGTAATTTGAGTGTGAACATGTTTGATGTCTTCAAGTTTTAGATTTACTATGTACTATGTAGGGAATAATATTTGTCAATTATTACAGCAATACATTATTTAACTTGGAGTAGTAGGTCCGATTTATTTGTTATTGTAAATGCAGGGTGAATAAAGGAATTAAGGTGTGAAGTCTGACTCATTCACAGCTGTGACCACCAAAACATACATATTCACCCACACACAACGACAAGCAGCAAATGTGCTGTCAGAGTTTGACACTGGTGCTCAACATAATAATATAAATGTATTTATTTAATTAGCAGCTGAAGGAATGATGGTTCCTGAAGGGATTCTTCTGCTTCTGTTTGGTGTGTATTGTCTGGATTATATACTGAATATGTTGATTTTTGTTAAACGATTGCCCTAATTTTTCGGTATGCTTAAGTGTTACTGATGCTGTTTTTCCTGCAGTTATTCTTACAAGCTCCTTCGCTGGATCATCGGAAGTTCAAATAGAAGTGTCTGAAGCAACAGAAACAAAAGAGGAAGGGTCAAGTGTGACCATCTCCTGTACTTACTTAAAGAAAGAGGATAATTTGGCACTACTGTGGTTTAAAGATCCAGATTATTATAAGCATTCACAAACGTTTAATGGGACTATTTTATACAGTAACAGAAAAGAACGTCCCCAGTCACCGGGTTACTCCAACAGGGTGGAATACATCACTGATTTAACATCAACATCGAAAGAAAACGACCGGATACAATGTAATTTAAGAATCACCGATCTACAAAAAACAGACAGTGGGAACTACAGCTTTAGATTCATTGGTTCAGGAAATAATAAGTACATGAGTAAAGCTATGACTCTCAAAGTTACAGGTGAGCAGTGATTTACTGAATCAGACCAATTTGTTGTTTCCTTAAAGGTTGTTTTCTTGCATAAAAAAGGTAATCATTTACTTATTCTCATGTCTATCCATATTCCATGAAACAAAAAACAGACGTTTATCAGCAAGTTCATGCTGCTCTTTTTTTTAGAAAATGAAACTGAATGTGACTAAGGGCTCCAAAAATTACAAACAGTAGGTGATACAAAATTTAATCCATTCGACCCTGACAGTATTTTTAGTCATGTAGATTCCAGTTAGCAAAAATATGTTTTAAGAACGTTTTGCTAACATTCCCATTAAGTTTTGAAAACGTTATTTCTGCATGTTCTTTAAATGTTCATAATGTCCAGATTTTTCATTGTTTAAAAATGTTTTCTTTTTTTTCTTTTTTTTTCTTGACTATGCAGAAGTTAAGGGAACATTATTTTTGATCATTTTACAAACATTATGGGAACGGGACTTAATGTTCTCTAAACATGTTTAAAAAGTATAGTAACATTTTTAAAAAATGACAAATGTCCAACTAACCCGTTTCAGAAAAAAAAGTTCCACGAACAATATATAAATAATGTTTTTGTGCTAACGTTTTGAGAACATTATCAAAGACCAGATAACTTTCAATGAACGTTCAGTTAATGTTAATGGAAAAAAAAAAGTTTGTTCTTAATTTTGAAAGAACCTCACCAAAATGTTAACCAAAGTTCTGAGAATGTTCCGTTAGCTGATGCCAAACACTGTACAGTACAAAGCCAGTACAGCACAGTACAGTACAGTACATGTGAATAATCATTTTTTTAAATCTACATAAGAGGAGATTATCAGTGATTAATGACTTAAATTACAGTACACAAACCAATTGTATGACTTTAGAAGAATATTGTGCCTGATGTTTGTCATCTTTGGAGCTCTTTATTTGTTCTACTGAGAGAAATAAAAAACAGGTTTTGGAAAACATGATGGTAAACAAATGATTTTTTTTGGGGGGGGGGGGGGGGTGAACTAACCCTTTGATAATATAGATTTCTTTGTTGGAGAAAATGTAAAGGTTCTGGATCACTTGTTTTCATTCCATATTCTACTTATTTCAGACAACCCTTGTAAGGTGCAGGTTGGACCATCAGAGCTAAAGAATCCACTCAAGGAGTCAGAAGAATTTACTGTTAACTGTTCCACGTTTGGTTACTGCTCGAATTATCCGGAGTGGCTTGTCAAAACATCAGGTCAAAAGGAAGAATCGCTGTCCTCCTCATTAACTGATGTACTAATAGAGAATGAAGAAGAAGAGGGCAGAAAGGTCACCAAACTAAAACTCAATGTGACATGGAAGGATGACAATAGAATTCTGTCTTGTCGTCCAGCCCAAGCTCAGGACAGCTTCCAGATCAGAAACATCACTCTGTCTGTGGAATGTGAGTGTCTACATCATGTGTCTGTAAACAAACACTGTAAATTTACTGCCATCCACTTCATCTCTTTTTCTTCTCCAGATGGACCTAAAGAGACAACTGCAAAAGTGAGCTCTGATTATGTGAAGGATGGAGATTCTGTCACTCTCTCATGCGACAGCAGAGGTCGCCCTAATGTCTCCTTCTCATGGTTCAAAAAGGAGAAAACAGAAGTGTCTCAACAAATGTCTGACTTGATACTAAATAATGTGAAACCAGAAGACAGTGGAGAATATTATTGTGAAGCTAAAAACAAGCATGGAGCAATGGAATCAAATATCATTACAATTGATGTGAAATGTGAGTTTTGTGTTTTATGTAAACAGATGAAGAAAAACCAACCCCAATTCATAATCTGCTGAAATCACTTGCAATCTTGTAATCAAAATGCATTTCCTGTGCCTTCAGATGGTCCAAAAGGTGTCACAGTGAAACCTCTGGTCAGTGTTGAAGATCTAAAAGAGGGAGATGAACTGATTCTTAAGTGTTCAGTTGATAAAAGTAACCCACGAGTCACTGAGTTTATATGGCACAATAATAACAATATGCTACAACAAACTAGTGATACATTAACCATCAGCAGTGTTACAGCAGACGATAGAGGATCTTACTACTGCCAGGCTGATAATGGTATAAAAAAAGAGAAGTCAAATGAAATCACAGTATCTGTAAAGTGTAAGTATTGCCATTTTCATTTTACTACAAACATGCTTAAATAATACATTAGTAATATGAAACCCACATTAGTGTTACCTAATGAAGCTGTGATTAATCCCTTGTTGTAGTATTTCAACATTTGTACATTTTTTGGCAAAATGAACTAATGTGTTTTTTTAATTACCGAAAGTATGTGAGATGCTGAGTCTCTTCACATAAATTAATTACAATTATATATTTCAACCAAAGCCTGCATGTATTTTACAGCGTGCAATGTTAAGCTTTCTAAAGCATGTTTTTAAACAGATTCACCACAAAACGTCACAATACGAGGCGAACACTCTGTAAAAGTGCACTCCATACTGACTTTGAAATGCTCAGGTGATGCCAACCCTGAGCCAGAACGGTACACTTGGAAAAATATACATGGACTGTCTTCTTTCCAGTCTTCAGTTCAAACTGGAGAGTTAAACATTAAAAATGTGACCATTAAGGATGCAGGGCAGTACACATGTGATGTTACCAACGCCATTGGATCAAGTTCAAACACCTTTAATGTTGATGTGCTTTGTAAGTCTGTTTTGTTCTAAAATCTAAAGTCAAAGTGAATAATCTCACACATCACACATCCAAATCATTGTGTCTTTTCACGTCTCCATAAACTCTGCAGATCCTCCATATAACCTCAGTTTGATTATGAAGAGTGAATTGGAAGAGTTTGAAGTATTGCCAATTATCTGCACGGTTCAAAGCTTTCCTATGTCAAAGCTCACTGTGACAGGACCTCAAGATATCAGAAATATTCAAAGCAATAGAGGGAACATCACTGAATCTGAGAACAAGTTAACTATATACTTGAACGTAACTGAGTCACATGCAGGGAAGTACAAGTGCAAAGCCAAGAATTCAGAGGGAGAACTAGAAATTGAACAAGAGCTAACTGTGTTGTGTAAGTATAATCAATTAAAATATCTACAAGTATTTTAGATATTTCAAGGACTTGAGGAACATTAGATGCTTTAATTTACTTTGAAGCCACCAAATCAATCAATAAGACTTTGAGCATTACTTTAACTAACATAATTTGGACTTCATCTTCTAATCACGTGTTTGTAGATGCACCTAAAAATGTGACTGCAAGTTCTGAAGGAGAACAGACGTTTGGGAGTGAGCTGACTCTTACATGTGAGGCTCATTCTAAACCTGCTGTGTCCTCATTTGAGTGGATGAAAAAATTCAATGGACAATTAAAGACAGTTGGACATGAACATAAACTACACTTTCGTTCTCTGACTATCTCTGACTCTGGTCAGTTCATCTGTACTGCGAAAAATTACATTGGAAAAACAAGATCCCAATCAGTAGACATCAGGGTGAAGTGTGAGTACTTTTTCCTAGTTATTTGACACACATAAGCTTTTAGAAGCAAAAAATGCCTCTTTGACTTTTCTAAAAGATACAATATTGTTTTTTGATTAGTTTAAGTAGTCTAATGAATATGCAAGCTTGTTTCCGCCACAGAAATAAAATTAAAAAGATAATTGCACCTATTTATCTCACAGTTATGATTTTTTTCCTCACAATTGCGAGATCTAAACTCGCAATTCAGGCTTCTTTTAATCAGAATTACAAGATATAAAACTGCAAGAAATAAAGTCAGAATTGTGAGGAAAAAAGTCAGAATTGTGAGATATAAACTCACAATTGTGAGAAAAAGTCAGAACTGAGAGAAAAAAGGCAAAATTGCAAGATGTAAATTCCAATTCTGAGAAAAAAAAAACCTTTTCTTATTGCATTTTGCAATTTATATCTCACAATTCTGACTTTTTCCCCATAATTGCAAGTTTATATCTCACAATTCTTTTTTTCAAGTAGTTCTGACTGCCAATAGTAGTTTCTGACGCAATTTTGACTTATTAACATGCAATTGCAAGTTTATTTCACACAATTTTGAGGAAAAAAGTCAGATATAAATTCACAGTTTTTCATGATAGTTACTTGAATGGATTAATATTACTGTCTGTTTGACTTGTTTCTACAGATACTCCATACGCAAATATTGTCCATAATAAGACAGCTGAGTGTAATTGTGAGCTTGCAGTCTATCTGACCTGCAGTGCAGATGCGTATCCTCCCGCCACTGACTACAAATGGTACAGAGAGGGGGACAACGCCACCGTCCTGTCAGACGAGCAGAACTTCACTGTTCTACCTCAGAACCCAGGAACGTATTACTGTAAAGCAGCCAATAGAATCGGAACATCACAATCCCAAAACAAGTTGTCTGTCTGCTGTAAGTATGAAATTATACATTTATAAAACAAATCAAATAATGAAATGCCAATGACTAGAGTAGCGAAATCAAATAAAAGATTCTCTAGAACTTCTTCCACCAGAGTTTAGACACTTTTCTACAACTGCCGCTTTAGCGTAACTATGGTGAGCAAGAAAGTTATTTACCTGTTCTAAATAAAAGGAAGCTCTGAATCTGTCAAGCGCTCATTTCCCTCTTGCAATGAAAACCCCCTCGTCTTGCTTCTGCTTCTGCTTTTTTTTTTTTAGTTTCTTTATATTCCTTTGTTGATTTTCATATGGAAGCTTGTTTCTGCCATGGAATAATAATAATAAAAAGTAATTGCAAATTTTTATCTCACCATTGCGTGATATAAGGGTGCTCCTATCAGGATTTTTGAGGCTGATCACTGATAACTGGAAGCAGTACTAACCGATGCATTTTAAGAATTAAAAAAATAAGAGATGAGCAAGTATTGACAACTCTATTTATTGGCAAGCAGCATGTGAAACATATTCCATTCCCTCTCTAACAGGTGATTAGGAACAACTAGAGCTCATCAAATATAGTATACTGTACTTGTGAAATAAATAACAAAAATTAAAAACAGAACAGTCTTTATCAACAGAAAGTACTTCAATGTAAAACAACACTAGTCTTCACTGTATACATTAAATATAGATTAATCATGATAAAAAGCAATGAGTGATTTTCTCTTTGTCTTTTCTTGTTTGATTAACATTATTGAGATGACAGCAGGCATATTAGGCTCAAAGTTCACTTTCCTTCTCCATGATCCACTCAGTATTGAAGCGCGTGCACAGAAAGCCGTTTGGGAACAGTATCTCTTTCGCGGCTTAATGCAGCTTTAAATAGCTGTTTTTATTATCGAGCATGTCCTGCAGTTTAGCAACAGTAGACTGTATTTTCTTACAATCACTGATCTAGCTGATTCATTAAGTTTGGGCTTTTAGTGAGGAATGAAAGCGCACTGTTGTGAAGGAAAGAAATGCACTAAAATATCACAGCCCTAGTTTCTTGCTGTAGGGTTGCTGTCATTGCAATGTCTCTGCTCTCCGCGAAGACATTCTGAGGAAAAAAAAAATCTGAGAAAAAAATCCAGAACTGTGAGATGTAAACTCGCAATAGTGAGAAAAAAGTCAGAGTTGTGATATGTATACTCGTAACTGTGAGAAAATAAATCGCAATTATATATATATATATATATATATATATATATATATATATATATATATATATATATATATATATATATATATATATATATATATATTTTTTTAATTTGCATGTTCTAAAGCGCTCCAAGGCTCTCAGCTTCTGCTTCCCATAATAACTGTGAACGCCCAAAATTATTGTCTGGCAGAAATGCCTCACAAGCCTTCTGATTGGCTAAGCATTAATCTGACCTGGACACTTTTTATTTTACAGTGTAGGCTAAAGATAGGGTTGTCACAGAGATTGTTGTGATATCTGAAGACAGTTATTTTAATGATATCCTTCAGGGAGTAGGATCATTTTCTCCAAATCCTAAATGTCTGATTAAAGCGAAATGCTGCAATATTTTGGACTACTTTAAAACTTTAACCGGGTTAGGTTTTGAATTTGAGGTTAGATTAAGTCATGGTCAGGGTTGAGTTTTGAAAATGATGTGATCATGACATCTCCCCAAACCTCTCTCATTTTAGGTTACTCTCTTAAGGTGCTCTGGCAGATAATCTTACCAATCATTCTGTTGATTCTCATTGCTGTGGCCATCTTTCTGATACGCAGGTACCTATTTATTTCTTCTTCTTTTTTAATTACTTAAGTGAAGAAAATAGTCTTAAAATAAGCTTACACTATTTATTAGTCTGTCTTCATATTAGTGGTCCTTTTAGATGTTGATTTTGGTTTGAGAGTTATTTAGGTCTATTTCTTCCAGTCATCATCTTCCAATAATTATGCTCATTATTTTGCAGGACTATCATCAAGGCAAGATTAGATCCGCAAAGTGGAGCAGATAATCCATTGTGTTTTTTCCCAGTATTCCTGTCACGCTCTTCTACAGTGGCAAACTTACTTTTATTGGTTATTTAACTTAAATTTGTTTCAGTAACTGGGTTACTTACTTGAACTCACTTTATTAAGCATTGTTTTAAAAATGCAAAATAGTATCTGTTTGTTTAATAAGAGATAAAGTCTGTTCTGTTTGGAATATTTTAAATCTCAGGGATCACAAAATAACACCCGGGAGAATCTGTCAATAGAAGAGATTCCTGATCCATTGCATAGAAGGGTTGATCAATCACACCCAACACCCAATTCCCAAGATCCTACACGAACACATGACCTCAATCCAAGGTAACAGCTGCAGAACTGATGGAGACAATAAAGGAATAGTTCACCCACAAATGAAAATTATTCACCCTCAGACCATCCAAGATGTAGGTGTCTTTTTTTGTCTGACTTGCAATATATGAATCACCAAGGACCACGGTTTCAGCTAAAAATATTCTTTGCATTTCTATTGAAGAACCTACATCTTGGACTGCCTGAAGATGAGTAAATGAACAGCAAATTTTCATTTTAGGGTGAACTATCTATCCCTTTAATGTGTCCACTTTTTGTCATAAAATGAATTAATCTTTTTTTCCTCTTAAGGCCGAAATCTAATATCCACACGGTGTATTCCGCCATTAAACTGCCACAAATTAAACAGGTTGGAGAGTGTTTTTTTTCTTTTAAATGCAACAGTATGTAATTGAAACATCAAAATAACAAACAACTGACATTTTCACGCTTAGAAAGATGTCTTTTTGTTCTTACAGGGAAAACGTTCCCCAAAACCACAAAAACCTGGAAATATAGATAATGACTCAGCTACATCTACCTTAAACTACGTCACTCTTGATTTCAAGGGACAAAATGAGCCAAAAAGGTAAATGTAAAATATAAAAGTAAAAAAATCAGAAGTAATTGCACCCCCACAAATTCAATAACACTTATCTTTAAATTGATAATGAGATGAGCTTAAAAATGTTTTAGATGATAAAATTTAAAAATGTGACTGAGTGCAATGCTACTGCTGTTAAATATATGATTGTGTTTTTAGTGCACCTGAAGGTTCAACAGTCTATGCCATGGTGTCAAAAAATAAGCAGCCAAAGGTAAGCCGTCAGAGCATTAACAAAATATTTATCTTCTATTTCTTGAAATGTACCGAGCGAACAGCTGTTCACAATAAGCATACACCAAAAAGCGTGTGAAGCAAATTTTTATACAACTGTATAGTGTATATTGAGAGCATTTTGTTTTACTATTTCTTCCTCTTCCTAGAATTCCCAATCAGAAAATCACGATTATGAGAATGTTTCTTCTGCATGTGCCTCAAGACTTCCATTCACCAATATAGACTGGGAATCTGATACCAGTGAAGAAGATGAAGTGAATTACTCCACTGTGTCTTGTTCTGCCAAACCTAATGTTAAAGAACCCAAACATAACCAGAGGAGCCGTCTTAGCAGTTCAAGCTCTGATGATGAGGACAGAACTGAATATTCAGCCATAAAAACAGAAACAGTGGGAGTTTCCAAATGAAGTATTAAAACCTTAATCTGTATTATAAATTCAGTATTAGTTATCTGTTATTATGCTATTTGAAAGTTATAATTAAGACAATTGTATACAAATTATGATTCTCTTAGAGTGGTAAGAATGCCTTCCACTCCTATTTTTATTTTTTCAGTGTGACTTGCCATTGCATTAATATAATATTGAAATATTCCGAATTATGCTTAAAGATACTATTCCTTTGTTTCAATGTGCCATATATTTGTGTGATCAATTCAGTTGTGCTTGCATGGAAAACGGATTCATGAGTTCAATTTCCCCAATAAATAGTGTGGATATTGTTTCACTATATACTGTGAAAAGTAACAATATAGCTATCTACTTTTATGAAACATGTTTGCCACTGAAAAGCACATGCTTAACATTTACCATATTGCTTAACTTTAGCTTTGCTGAGAACAACTGGTTGCATAAAACTGTGTATCCATAAATTACTTGTTTGAATAAAAGAAAAAGTCTCCCAGGCTGAATGAATTCAAGAAGGGATGACATCACAGGTTTATTATATGAGAAGCAAATAATTGTTCTGCAGTGTGATGCATTTAACAGGAAACTTCATGCATATGCATTATTGCTTAGTGAAATGTACTATTTTTGGGGGATATTTAAATAAATAAATGGTGGTTGAGGAGATTCCCCCCCTTCTCTGTAAAGCGCTTTGAGTACAGAGAAAAGCGCTATAGAAATGTAATGAATTATTATATTATAAATATAATATAAAGACAGTACCTAAGACAGTACCTATAATAATAATAATTCAAACTCTTTAATAAATTCTTTAACAAACTCAAACAAGTTTAAAGGGGTGATGAACTGAGAAATCAAATTTTCCTTGAGCTTTTGACATATAAGAGATCATAATACTATAATAATATCCTGTAAGTTTCAGAACTGAAAACTACCTTGTTAGTCCAATAAAAGCTTTTATAGACATCAGGCTCAGCAAACGACTCGTTTTTCAAAGTGGGGAACTATGACGTCAAAGAGGATAAAACACCGCCTCCACAAAAGAAGATCAACGCCTACTTCAACACGGCCTGTTTAGCCCCGCCCACCGATTCGCCCAAACATGCTAAATAACATAGGACGACATGATAATTGCTAAACCGGATCGAGCTACTTCCAAGCAATAAATATGGTTAAACTTTATTAAATCAGTCAATCACAATTTCCCGACGGATCTGCCAGCAACATGTAAGTAACCATATTCTAATGCCTGATCTGCGATCAGTGATTTCTGATGTGTAATTATTCAAGTTCAGATATCTTTCTCTTAAAATCGTTCAATAGCCTACTGTTTATGCATCAGTGACTAAACGATCAACTTCACATAATTTCTCGTAGTATTATGAAAATAATATTTTTTAAACTGTTATTAAATTATATACAGAAAGCGATCAAAGAACGATCCCTTTCCATTCGCCCAAGCTGTCAATCAAACAGCACAGCGCGAGCCGCGAGAGCTTATCTGGACACTTACCAAACTCGTGATGAAATAATGACACTGTTATACTACACAACGAAGCTCTTACTGTCAGAGCCGCCTTAACCTAATGTTAGGCCCCGGGGCTGAGAGGTTTTGTAGGCCCCCCATCCCCTCGATTTATAGAGTCTCATTTTAAAAAAGTGTTTAGTTAATCTACATTACAAAATGCATTAGTTTCTTTCGAGACCTACAACAGTGAGTTTTTTTATATTGTTTTTCATTTTAATATTGTTATTAACATATCACTGAGCACATAAACACAAGAAACTTTATTTAACAACCACACACAGCAACTAAATTTCAACTTTATGCAAATGAGAAGCGATTTTCGCGAGCGACAACCAAAGAAGCCTTTCAATGGAGCTCAGCTCTCGTCACCGTCTCGAGTGCAGTGCAGGCAAGACAGAAGAGTTCAAGGGCGATTTCACTGTTTTATATGATTTGACTGTAACTAACCACAAACATGGATATAATAAAATGATGCATGGAAAAGAAACTGTCGACAGTCTGTCTCAGTGAGTTTAATTCATACATTTATAGTTCGAGTGTTGTAGTTTTATGATGCAAGTTTAGCACTGCTGCAGTTCATTTTACAGTTTCCCCTGCATTATGTTGACTATTAGGGACAAGAAAATGTATTATTTGTCAAATTCGGATGACGTTTTAGTAATTTATGATAGTATGAGTGAGTTTAATTTGTAGATTGATCGATCGTTAGTAAATTATTTACCGAACACTGTTGTGTGGTAGCCTAATATAAAAACACTCTCCCAACAGCATACTGTTTCTTTTGAGCCTAATTCCTAGCCAAATTAAAATGATATAGTTGTATAATATCACTTGTGATGGTGTTTTGTATAGATGTGGCCAGACGAGCAGTCTAAACGCCTCATTCGCGCCGCGGGACCTATAGACGCGCGTAAACGCGTCTTTGCATTGACTTAACATTGAAATCACTCGCGCCAGACGCTCTATTCGCGTTTGGTGTGAACGCACCATTACAATAACATTAGAGCACTACCAACGCCCACAAGCGACAAGCGACTAGCGACATACAGCGACAAAATCTGACAAGTTAAAACAATATGACCTTTTCAGCTCATCATGAACCTGAACATGGGAGGCCCCTGAACTTGGGAGGCCCCTGGGCTTCAGCCCAGGTAAGCCCGTGCATTAATGCGGCCTTGCTTACTGTGTATTCACATCGTGATTGCATTGTGATTTGGTGTAAGCATTTGTGAGAGTGCAAAAATTGCGTTGCAATGATAAGATCTTTATTCACGCGATCAACAGGCTGTCATCCGCTCAGTCAGTGCTCATCATGCTGCAACCTTTCATGCGATGTAATAGATTTAAATATAGCTGCTAATGCTTTAAACGATACTTTTCACGATTTGTTAATCTCGATAGCTGTAATAGTAAAAACGTGGTAAAAGTTTTCGAGAGAGTTCATGTAATACTAGCTATTTCATATGCAAGCATGTCAGCCAATCACAGCAGTGGGCGTTTGCACTGCAGTCTCACAGCAGACACGCCCCCTTAAAACGGAGCGTTCAAATCTGAGGCTGAAATCAGGCTTGGAAAAATGGCTTTTATTTATAAATTATGACAATTTTTGATGTAAAAATCATACTAACATTATAAGGGCACCCCAGGCAACATTATAAAATAATAAAACAATCCAGTTCATGACCCCTTTAATAAATATACAATATCCTGAAGAGCTCACCCTTCAAGCACATCATTCGCATATAATGCGAAGCTGCTCAATGCAGAGCCAATCGGTGGAACTTGACGTCCAGCCCCTACTCTTTGGATGTAATGTGTGGAGCTTGACATCTAGCTCCACCTCTCTGGATGTAATGGGGTGGGGATTGACATCCAACCCCACCTCTCTGGATGTAATGGGTGGAGCTTGACGTCCAGCTGCCCCTCTCTGGATCTAATGGGTGGCATTTGGCTCTGCAGTGAGCAGCACATTACAAGCAAGGAGTGAAAAGTGAAAAAACAAAACAGAAACAAATAAAATAAAGACAACCAAAGCAACAAATGGTATGTCAACTGGAAGTAACTATATGATTTAATCAAATTTAATAGTTAGGTACAAAAGCGGAAGAAAACCGCATAATTTATAGATATGCAATTCATAATGTTACATCAGAGTGCCATGTACAGGCAGGTGAAGATGAGGCGAGGCAAAATTATCTAATACAGCTTAAACATTTAATTAAATAAAACAAAAGTGTGATATACTATAATGAGAAATAAAGGAAACAGTGTGCTAATGTACATTCAACATTAAAATAACTGAAATAACTGAGGGCAACAAAATAATGAACTGAAATGAAACAGGTGTGAGATAATCAATGAACCAATGAATCACCATGACAACCAATGAAAACATACGTAGTAACAAAGGAAACACAGGAAATAATGAAGACAAACTAATCTTGATGCTACTTAATATGCATGACAAATGTTTTATTATAGCTATTTTTCTTCTGAAAAAGATGAGACCTTGCACACCAAGATTGTTTTAGAAAGAAATTAGCATTGTTTTAGAATTTTACAGTCAAAAAATCAAAATATGTGAAAAACACCTATTTTAGCTTCAGGTTCTAAAGGGTTAATGGAGTTTGACAGTGTTAGTCTTTTTAAAAACAGTATTGAGCCCATTTTAGTTCTTTGATGAACTGCATTTTCATCAGATATTTCCATACATATTGAGTTCCTCCATGTTGGTATACTCAGCTTCACAATTATAATTCTTCATGGAATATTTCAAGAGAAAACAGAGAGCCAGACATTAATCAATAACATATTTAAGTAAGCATTAGTCATTTGATCAGAATATGTTTTCCATAGTGTAACTGTGAAAATAATATACTCACATAGGATTTTGGGTCACTGATGTGCATGGGGGAAAAAAATTAAATTTGGTTATTCCACTTAAGTATCAAAAATATCATCTTTTTTTGTTACTACTTATTAACAATGCATTTAAGTTAGGCTTAGTTTCAGATACTTCTATGGGTACAAGTGTACTGTACCTCTTTGGTGATGGCATACGAGGTTTGGAGAAAGGCTTGTTTCCTGTCACCGCACATGCATCTTTTGACCTGGGGACAGATGTTATGTCAAACTTTTTTAATAAACTTTTGCCCTTTTTTATTTCTATTCTTTATTTTATTTCCTATTTGATTTGACCTCCAGTTAAATGCTTTTCATTACCCTACTTGCTGCATGTTGACTAACAGTGATAAACACCACAGCAGCATATCAATGTGAATTTTCAAAATGATTTAGAACTGTTACATGATACATGTTTTTAACATGATTAAAGACCATCTAACCAAGCAGCAAAAGAGCAAGAGAGTAAATGCAAAACATTATATTGTATAGATAAGCCCTGCTTGTTGTATATAGTCCAATGAACATATACAAATCCAAATATGGTAACTGATATGACAACTTATTAGAGGTCATCTACTTTGTTCTCAGAATAACTCATTAGCATTTGCTAACAACACAGCTTAAAAAAAGTTTGAGGTTATAAACTTGTCATATCCTGGAAATGGACAGAAAAAGACACAAGTCTTTGAATATCATCTTCATGTAAACCAAATGTATCAAATTCAGATGTATTCTTGAAACACTTGAACCACAATTAAAAATGTAATATATTTGCATTGTTTAACAAAATATCACAACAAGTGGTATTGATTATACAGCACAAATATAGCACAAGAAATATAGTACAAGCACACTTTTCAATCAAACATTTCACAAAAAGTTTGTTAGGTTCAAATTTGAAAGATAGTTAAAAAAAAAACTTGGAAAAGTGTCTATACTATAGACTATATTGTTTGTTTGAAAATGCTACTTAGTTTGATCTAATGTAATGAATGAAGACATTTTTATATGTGACTTAAAGGGTTAGTTCACCCAAAAATGAAAAATCTGTCATTAACTACTCATGGTTCTGTAATTTCTTCAAATTGAACTTTTATTTTGTTCTAATAAGCCTTGTTGAAGGAGGTCTTTAAAGTTGTAGACTTTAGCTTTAGATAATACTTTTAAGAAGTCATCCATTCCATTATTCAAACCACTTTATTCTTATTAGGGTCACGGGGAGCTGGATCCTCACCCAGCATCTGGAGCCACAGGCGAGGAAACATGATGGATGGCCAGTCCATCGCAAGGCTCACACACAGATTTTAAGAAGTCATTTGATATTGAATGAGGTAAAAATTTTCATAATGAATGATACAATCTACCCTCATGTGGCTCAAACTTATTCTTTCCATAGGCTCAATTTACCCCTCATTGAAGGCATGTTGAGCCAAGAGACCACTTTTTTTTTTTTTCAAAAAGTGGAAAGCAGTAGAAATAACCACTTATTTTTTATTCAAAGTGGTTATTCCCAAGGATGGACCACATCCTGCAATTTATGTACATGTTTTAGTTGGACACATTACCGTCATACGCTCAATTTAAAGGCAAACTGGCTCACCTCAGTTTCTGCTATTCTCTTACCATTAACCACAGCGACAGTGATCAAAGTAATATCAAAGATAGTGTCATACATAAAACTACAAATCACTTTTTATATGACAAGAGTCCAATCAAGCCGAGAGTTCATCCGTCAAATATTTATTAATCGACGTTTATATCCGGGTGGAGAGCATTTGCCTTCCACGTAGATCACAAAACTGACGGGAGCAGCTCCAGTGGAGAGCAAAGACTTTATCTAAAACCTTCAGATGACACACAGCTCATTTCTCCATCGCTGTAAGTTATACAGAAAACCCACAACACATGGGAGATGTATTTTTGCAGCGCAGAGCGTCTCTCTCACACTGTATGACATGACAGACAACTAGTTGTCAAGTCTGGATCCATTCTGTTCACACAGCATGTGTTTTACGAGAATGCGGAAATGTATGGGTGTGCGTTCGGTTATAGAATGCGGTTGTCACTTAGAACCCATTATTAATTGTGTGTGAACGTAACTGTATTAAGGACTCAAATACAAAACTTACAACTGTATTCTGCTTCTGTGTGAACCTGGCCTTTGGGAATCTCTGGTCTGAATTAACATATATAAAGAGTTACCTTTGTTGCTTCTTGAATATGATGACTCCAGCAATTATGCAAGCAAGGAGGAACACAAGTGAAGGTGCCAGGATGTACAGACCAATAGTCTTCAGTTCAGTAAGGAATGGGTCTGCCTCATTAATGAAAGGGGCTAAAAGGATTAAACATTATTAATAGCATACTGAAAACTGAAAATATCATAACTAAAAGGCAAGTCAATGATGTAAGCAGGAGCTAGAGGGAAAAACAAAGCACATGCTTCTATTCTGGATTGTAAGAAGTTTTAGAGTGTAAGAAAATAATATGACATATTAAGACATTAAGACATGAGAGATCACACACATCATACAAGATGCTAAAATATCACTCACATTGCAAATGTAAAACAACAGAAGCCGTAAAGTCTTTTCCAGAAAATTCTGCAGTGCAAATCAATTTCTTCCCATGGTCTTCTTTTGAACCCAGAAAGGTTATGTTGGAATAGGTGACCCGATCTAAACCAGAGAGTGTTTTGCTGTCATTTGAGACCGTCATGTTCTCATAGTTCCATGTGATGGTTGGAGTCTCTCTCTGGCAGGAGTGATAGACCGAACAAGTGAAGTTCTTTGCGACGCCCTCTGAGACATCTGCCAGTTCAGGCTCAATCGTTATTCTATCATGAACACCTGAAATTGAACTGGAATCTTGTAATAGGTCATTTAAAGTGAACCCAATAGCACACAAAACAGTTTATATGTGTGTTTACTCACATTTGGCACTTTTGTCGCTTGTAGTTGTCACTCTTTTGCCACCATGATGTGTTACAGAACACCTAATAGTCAAATTTTCTGCTTTTACGACACCTGTGCGTGTCAGAGTGATTTTCCACAGGCCGTCTTTAAGATGATCATTGTCTAATTGATCAGTTCCTTCAGTACCGTTCAGAATGATGTCTGGTTTGCTGTATGGACACGTGTGGAAAGTCGAACATGTTACTGTGATGGTGTCACCCGTCCTTTCACCTCCATAAATATTGATGCTGGGCTGCAGTGGACTTTCTACACATAATGAAAATGTCATATTTAATCAACACACTCTCATAACCAGATTAAGAGTCAGGCAAATTTGAAGACCAAAGTATTTACATACCATCAACTACTATTGTGGAGGTGACATCATAAAATGCAAAGGTCTGCCATATAACATTTTCAGGGTCAATCCATGCATATAATTTCTCTCCATTGTGGGACTGTTCCAGGTTTTTGATCAGCAGACTGCAATCCCTACTTGAGTTCACATATAAATCAGTTTTTCCTCTGAACTTTTCAATGACTTTGTTTGGATTCCATTGATCATAAACTAAAGGATAACCTCTAGAGACCCACTGATACCACACAACTCTACGTGGGTCTTTGGGTGGGTTTGATGTGTAAGAGAAAGAACATGGTATAACCAGACAGGAACCTTGGAGGCCATGAATGTTTTTCGGCATTTTCACTTCCCATGCTAAAGTATCAAACAGCAGAACACCTGTGGGAAAAAAGTGGGAGCCATTAGCCTAATGGCTGTGTGTTAATTTAAGCTGCCATTTTTCAGCATTTAATTTCACTCATATTGTTTTCTGTTAGTACTAGTACACTGAACACTGTGTACACTGTACACTACACTAGTGCACTTAGTTTGAACAAGTGTCAGTAGATTCAGCTCTTTGTGACTGCTGTAAACTTTTAGTGCAAATATGTATGGCTTTTGGTTATGATTTTTAAATCTTCTCATTGCTAATTTGACCTTTGGATAAAAAGAGATGAATTGTATGAGAAAGTTACTGATTCGCTAAATTTGACATCAACAAGGCAAAATATAATCTGTTTCCATTATTTTAATGGATTCACACTATGATTTCAACAAAATTATCTGTAAGAATCAATGTAATTGGATTTTTTTTTTGTCTTTTGTCTAAATTGTCTTTTGATCGCAACATAAACGTTCTTCTATTGTGATCTCAAATTAATTTCCTTGCAAAAGAAATACATTTCTTATCATTTAACTGAGGTCAGTCACAAAATGTTATCGACATGTCAAGCATCCTTCTCTAATCTTGCAGGCATCCTGTTTACTCAGGTTGGCTGTCAATAAATGTTTATTCACTAGTGTCTATGACAATAATGTTGTAGCTTCCTTCTGACCCTGAAAAGGTCTATCACTGACACAAAAGAGCTACTTTAGCGTAAGTGAGTCAGAGTAAAAAGAAATTAGCTTAGCAGCAGTTTAGAAATGTGATTAAAAATAAAAAATCCACACAAAAGCCACACTTATTTTTCCACACTTGAAATAGTTAACCCTGGGTCATTCTAAACCCTAGGTTATCTTTCTTCATGTTCACATTGGGTTAACATCCTTTGCATATTTGGAGTGTCATCGATTGGCCGAACACTACACGCAACATGTTAATGTAAAGGCTCCAGCACGTCCATGATCATAATATATATTGTTGTGTTTTCTGTCACTATTTAATATTTTTCCCCTCAAATGCTGAACCAACTGTTTATACAATGCACTGTGTTTCTGTGAGTGTCCAAAGCAGCACTTCATTTAACACTGAACATGTCTGGCACCACTGATGCAAGGAGGAGATCCAGTCAGATGATTAAATCTAATTTTATTTCTAACAGCAGACAATCAAATAATAAATGAGAAATAGTAATTCATCCATAATCAGGATTAAAAGTTTAATAAATAAACATAACATGAAAAATTTAAATCACTTCTAATATTTCGAATTAAAATATAAGTCACACTCTTAGTATAATATTCTTGCCTAAAGAAAAGTAAAGTGGTTGAGAGATCTGTCTTTGAAAAGACAGGCTGCCAAAGGAGCGAGGTCTAGTCCAAGGTATAGACTGACCTCTACAGAAGTTGATCTCCCTCTTATGCAGTTGCTTATTGGAACAGGGCTAAGTTGCTCTTTCATAGTATGTCACATCCGAGCAGACTCTCAAGACACAAACATCTAGTGTAACACGCGCGTCCTACGGTCTTAGCATAAACCAGTTTCTAATGTCTTGGACCAGATCAGAAGACTACGTTCGCTCTTGAGCCAGTGTTGCAGCAAGACAAGGGAAATAATCACAGAAGACAGATATAGTTGAAAAGAGGTAAGTATTTTTTATATATATATATTTTGTATTAAGTCGTTTCAGTTTGAGAAAAAAACAGGAACAAACAAAACAAAACAAAAAAAACGGTCAATGGCTTCAATGAAAATTCACAATCACAGTTAAATGATTTTTGAAATAAACCAATTTAAATTAGGCTACATAATTGACCTCATGCTCAATAGTTCTGTAGTTAACTCTATTTACTTTAGCTAAATTAGGTTGTAGCTTATTTTAATTATAGCTATTTACTCTTTAATTTCCTTTGTTTCTTTCCTTTCCATGAAAATAATATACCCAGTTCACTCTCAAAATTCAAATTACAATTATGTAACTCAACCTCTGTATTCAATCTTTTTCAGGAAAATTTCAATAAAAGATGATAAAATAAAATAAAATAACAATACAGACGATTTTATGGGTGAAATGTCCAATGACACACCAAATCAGAATCAGAAATGATTCGTTTAGCTCAGTTCAATGTCCTTTACACTCGTTTCAGTGTTCAGTTATAAAATACCGATACGCAATTCCGAGATGAATGAGAGGGGGAAAAAACTTCTTGTTCACAGATGCAACAATGTCCGAGGAAGAAAAAAAAAGAAAAAAGAAAAAGGGAAAAAGTATACGTGTGGTCCTACCACTTTGATGAAACATGAAATGTTTTCCAAGTTCAGGAAAAACCAGGTTGGCCCGCCAGCTTCCACCAGTGTTGAGCACTCCCCATTTATGGCAGAAACAGTTCAAACTCAGAACTCCTCGTTCACTTTCAAGAGAATATCACAGACAGGAACAACAAAATAGAGAGGAAAAAAAAAAACCCAACCTTGCAAAGACAAGGCAAAAAAAATAACAATTAATCACAATTAATTCCATTTAAACAACATTAACACTTCAAATTATGAATTTTATCACAACAAATCCTTCAAAATGAATATATACACATTTATCAGTGCTTATTACCCCTTTTTTTAAACTCTAATAAGAACACAAAATGAGCAAAAATGAACAAAATGACGTCTGAAAATGGTGTGCACTCAATTAGCCTATAGCTCATAACACATGGCTAGCAAAACTCCACATGAGCTGCGTTACACACATTATGCTCATGAATTCAACAATGCACGTATAAACACTTTTAAGCAGTAAATAAATTCTCAATTTATCACTTCAATCACTTTACCTAAATACATTTCTCAAAAATGATATAGCACAGCATCGTTTAAGACCATAAAACACTGATTAATACACAACCATAACTAATTAAAGTAGTTTATGAACTCACTTACCAAGAATAAAGTGCTATTGATTAGAAATAATCTCAGATGAATCTGTTCGAACAGGTTTCGTCGGATGAATCAGCTCGACTTCTCATTTAATCCTTTAGCAACTTTTCAACTGCAATTGACATGCGTCACTGCTCCAGCGGCCATTTCACGATTTCTCTGTGACAAGTGACTATCACTCCTCTAACCCGTGCTATATGATGCAACCAACGGAGGGCGGAGCTTATCCGAACTGATCAAATTATTTATTTTTTCTAATCTGCTACATTTACATATTTCATCAATATTTAATTTATTAAACACTAAAATAATAAAATATTTATATGTAAATATTACTTTTGTCTCTTTTTTCTCATAGGTTTTATATGGATGGATTGGTAACCTTGGTTACACCCTCCCCTCTGGAATATATGCACGTCCCGTTGCATTTACACGTGAATTACTGGGGCAACAACTGACTCTTCTAAAGAAGAACTAAAAGCTTCGTTTAGACCCTGCAACAAGGACTGAATTACTAAGGTAAGTGGATTTCCTAACTGGGGATATTCAAACTTTTTAGGGGGACGTCTCTCTCTCTGTGAACGTCTGGGGGCAACATTGTCTTCAGGCTCAGTTCTTCTTTCTTTATTTTCAGTGTAATCAACACAACTTTCATTTGAGATCAGATTTCTTTCTCCACTCCCTAACGCCGAACTGATTGGCACTGTCTCGACCAATTGAGTAGGGTGCTCGTTCAGGGACTTAGAGGGTTGCTCTGGTTCCGGTCTTTGCTCCACTGAGACATCTGATTCGGTACAACCTGATTCTGGCTCATCTACACATGTTTCTAATCCTACAGGCTCATCCGATTCTCCCTCCACAGGTTTCCATTCATGCAAGTATTCCTTTGCAGGTTCTTCAGTGTTACTCTCCACAGGTTCCTGAGCAGGTAAGCTCTCCCCAACAGGATCAAGGACAGGTAAGTCGGATGCAACTTGAACACAAGGTGGGTGCTCAAATCCCATAATAATTCGAGTTTCAGAGCCCAATGTTCTTTCAGGTACATAACAGGAAATTTGCTCATCCTCAGACTCTGAGCATTCAGAAACAAACTCTGACTCCTTTATCCCTCCATCAGGACAAGCTCTGGTTCTAGGCCTTTGAACTTTCTCCTTTGGTTGTTCTTCGGAGTTGCTTGGCCGCAAAAACCCACAGGGCAGCAACAAATCTCGGTGCAAAGTCCGGAGAGGACCACCGTTTCTCTCTGGTTGGACAGTATATACTGGCAGATCACGAACTTTTCTGACAACTACATGAACATCATGTTCCCATTTATCAGCCAGCTTATGCTTTCCTCTCAATCGCACGTTCCTTACAAGAACTCGGTCACCCTCCTCCAATGTTGAAGCAACCACACGCTTGTCAAATCTTCTTTTATTACGCTCGGCTACCTTTCCAGCATTTTTAGTAGCCACCTCGTAACTCTCACGCAACCGATTCTTAAGATCTCGCACATATTGGGAGTGGGACTTGATGGGAGTGTCTGCTGGCAATCCGAAGGCCAGATCAACAGGTAGGCGGGGTTGTCGCCCGAACATGAGTTCATAAGGAGTATAACCAGTGGTGTCATTGCGGGTGCAGTTATAAGCATGCACCAAAGGCTTTACGAACTCCTTCCACCGAGACTTCTTTTCATTTTCAAGGGTCCCCAGCATCTGGAGGAGCGTACGATTAAAACGTTCCACTGGATTGCCTCTCGGATGATATGGGGTAGTTCTCACCTTATGAATGCCTGCAATCTTACACAACTCCTTTATTGTGTGTGACTCAAAGTCTGCCCCTTGGTCACTATGTAGTTTCTCCGGAAACCCATAGTGCACCAAGAAATTGTCCCACAAGCTCTTAGCAACGGTTTGGGCAGTTTGGTTTCTAGTTGGTATTGCAACGGCATACTTCGTGAAGTGGTCCGTGATAACCAGTATGTTTTTGATGTTGCTTTGGTCTGGCTCCAGGGACAGGAAGTCTATGCATACCAACTCTAAGGGCCGGCCAGTTTGGATGTTTACCAAGGGAGCTGCTCTTTCCGGGGGTGTTTTTCTACGGACACAGCGCTCACAAGTTTTGACCCTTTCCTCCACTGCCTGTGACATTTTCGGCCAGAAGAACCTTGACCTGATGAGATCCAGGGTCCTGTCGATGCCTAGATGACCCATGTCATCATGGAGGCTCCGTAACGCCATTTCTCTCAATGTGGTGGGCAGTGCCAACTGATAGCTAGAGGCTCCACACTCCTGCCTTCTCCTATACAGCACTCCATTTCTCAGCTCTAGTCGGTTCCACTCTTTTAACCACAAACCCATGGTAGGTGGTTGGTCTCTCTGGTTACAGGGTTTCACTCCACACTCCAATCCTTCAATAACAATCCTCATTTCCGAATCTTTTCTCTGTAGTTCCGCCAAGGAAGTTTCTGACAGATGAGGAAGATCTGGGAGACCATGTTCATCCTCACGTTGGAACTCATTCGGCAGAGCGTCCTCATGCTGAGTAAGGGATTCAACCAAGGTAAGTGAAGAGTGAAATGAACTAGGATTTTGGGATGACCCAATCACCTGGTGCCTTTCACAGATGGCCTTTATCGTGTCTGCCATGAGAACAGATGACTCAACTCCTGGCCCGATGAGATGGTTTAATGTGAACTGTTTAATCCGTTCTCTCTCCTTTTGTGAAACCAAGTCATCCAGAGGCTCACCATGTGGTCGTCGGGATAGCCCGTCAGCATCTTGATTCTGGCTACCTGCTCTATACTGCAGCTTAAAGTTGTAAGTTGACAAGCTGGACAGCCAGCGGTAACTGGTGGCATCAAGTTTTGCTGAGGTTAGAATATATGTCAAGGGGTTGCTATCCGTTACCACAGTGAATTCTGCACCATAGAGGTAGTCGCTAAATTTGGAGGTGACAGCCCATTTTAGCGCCAAAAATTCTAGTTTGTGCGCAGGGTATCTACTTTCACCCTTAGTCAATCCTCTGCTGGCAAAGGCTATGACTCGCATCTGCCCCTCCTGCTCCTGATATAAAGCTGCACCGAGCCCGGTGGTACTGGCATCAGTGTGAAGCACATAGGGAAGCTTGGGGTCCGAAAAGCCCAAAACGGGTGCAGATGTGAGCTTGCCAATTATGGAGTCAAAGGCACTCTGGCAATCTGGAGTCCATCGATCACCGAACTCTTCTTTGGGGTTGAAATAGCTTCCTTCCTTCGGTTTCTTAATACCGCTCTTCCTGAGTGGAGGATATCCCGCTGTGAGGTCGGTAAGAGGCTTAATGATCTTGGAGTACTCTCGCACAAACCTCCGGTAGTATCCGGCAAAGCCTAAAAAAGACCTCAACTCCTTCAGGTTTGTTGGCTTTGGCCATGTCTTCAAGGCCTCAACCTTCGCTGGGTCAGTCTCTACTCCGTCTCGTGAGACTATATGACCCAGATACCTCACTGATGTCTGGAAGAACCGGCATTTCTCGGGTGACAATTTCAACCCATATTCCTTCAGTCGGTTTAGAACTTGCAGCAACCGGGACTCATGCTCTTCAAGAGTTTTTGAAAAAACTATGAGGTCATCGATGAAAACCAGCACCTGTTTTCTGTTCAAGTCTCCCATACACCGTTCCATTAATCTCTGGAACGTGCTCGGTGCATTGGTAATCCCCTGCGGCATTCTGTTGAATTCCCAGAATCCAAACGGGCAGACAAACGCGGTTTTACACTTATCAGCTTCTTCCATGCCGATTTGGTAGAACCCTGATTTCAAATCGAGCACGGAGAACCACTGCGAGCCGGTTAGTGTTGAAAAGACCTCCTCTAGGTTTGGTAAGGCGTACGCATCCTTAATCGTTTGCGAGTTGAGCTTTCGAAAGTCAATACATAGCCTCACAGTACCATCCTTCTTACGGACTACCACAATTGGTGACGCAAATGGAGACTCAGACTCGCGGATGACACCGGCCTCTAGTAGTTCTTGGAGGTGCTTTCTTACAGCGTCAATGTCTTGGGGATGGATGGGTCGGGCTCTGTGCTTGAACGGTGTGCTGTCACTCAACTTTATCTGATGTTTGACCTTTTCAGTGCTGCCGTAATCAAGGTCGTGCAGGGAGAAGACCTCAGGCATGGAGTTTAACAACTTTGATATCCTCTCTTTCCAGCTCGTGGGCAGGGAGTCACCAAATTCGAAGGCAAGGTTAGCACAGTCGTTTGATGGATCCTCAGTTTTGACATTTGAACTCTGGTGCTGCTGGTCCATGACCTTCTGAACTGCATGAATCTCTGCCAGCACAATTTTAGGAGGGACTTTTATGTCGGTTTGAGTTCCATTTCTCAGCAAAACTGACAATTTAGAGAGACGGTTTCGAGGTAAGGTGTGCAAACAGTTTGCAATCAGTAGGCCACTTGGTAAGGGGACAGATGGAGGCTCGAGAGTCACCCACTTCTCTGTGTGGGGACCATGTAGGTGGACAAGTCCATCCAAGACCACTGTGCTTCCTGCAGGCACAACTTCAGGAGAGTTTCCCTTCAACTTCACGTAACCCAGAATCTCACTGCTGGCTTGTCTCCACCTGGCCTCCAAGACTTTAAGTACTGCTTGGTAACCATGGAAGCTTGATTGAAAGTTAGCCGCATTCTCTTTGGCACACTTGCTGTAAAGCACATCTAAGGAATTGGTTCCGACTAGAATTTGAGAAAGACTTGTTAAATCTGGCACCACCAAGGCCAAGGTGGGGACTTCAACTTCAGTTCCTATGAAAGCCTTGGGAAATTTCAGGGTTAACTCAATGTACCCCAGATACGGTACTGCCTGTCCGTTTGCTCCTTCTACCTCCAACAAGTTTTCTAATGGCTTCAAGGAGTGGTCTGACAAATTTTCCTCATAAAATGACTGAGGAATTGTGGTCACTTGTGACCCTGTGTCTAGAAGGCAATCTACTTCTCTTTCTCCAATGGCGACCTTGGCTGTGCATTTTATCCCCACTAACCCCTTTGGCAAGCGTTTCGATGGCGGTGCACCACAGTTACTCACGTCAGATATCTGTTTGTAACATTCAGGGCGACAGTCTGAACGTCTGGTCTCCATATGCCCCGCTATAGAGACCCTTTTCAGTTTAAAGGCTGGGCAGGCCTTCCATGCAGAGAGTCCCATTGGCTTTGTTGCTCTCTTAGCTTAAGTCGCTGCTCTTCGACTTTGGAAGGATTTGGAGCGTTCTCGCAATTGATAGCCAGGTGCCCATCCTCTCCGCACCGGAAACAGTACCAGGGTCGTGGTCTGTTAACTCTCAGCTGGCCCATCCTGGGACTTCTGTCCGTTTCTGTGTTAAGCGTTCTCTGAGTGTTAGAAGTTCGAGGCATCGTACGAGTGACACTTTGAGTTTGCAGCTCCGCAATCTGATGTTGGAGCCTAGAAATTTCCAACTCCTCTGCATTGTTTTGTTTCAGTCCCTGGGTGACCGATGCCTTTACCGCAGCCACTTGAGTGCATAATTCTTCCACCATCTTCTTTAAAGCGGTCAACTCAGCCCTTTCAGAATGACTCTTTGGATTCTTTCGATCAGGAGACTGCTTTAAGGCAGTGACTTGAGCTTGGATTTCTGCAACTTGTTTCTTTAGTAGACTGGTTTCAGAACCATCCGAGCTGGGCACATCACACGAACAGGCTGACACTTGGTTGGAGACTGCACGCGACTTTTGGTAGGAATTAGGGGGCTTTGTCATCCCAAGATGCTTTCTCATCCGTTCCTCCTTAGAGGCGTGTTTGTCTTCCTGGGTTCGAATAAGCACTGCTAATTCAGCAAAGGTGGGTGGCTGTACTTCTCTTTTGTCAAGCTGAAGGTCGGCAATGAGACGATTGTCCCAACACCCTCTGCAGAATTGTTTCAGAAGGTAACGGTCATGGTCACTTTCTGCTATGCCACCTCGTCTGATTGCAGCACTCAGAATAACTTGCAAACGATGCAGATAGTCTGACGGTTTCTCACTCTGATTTTGTAGAGTGCCCATGAGTTTGGCCAACAGCTCGTCTCCATCCTCGACAGAACCATATACGGACTCTAAGAGCTTAAGATACACAGCAGGTAGGGCTGGAGGGCAAACATGTTTTACAATGTCAGAAGCTGGAGGTAAGAGGCTGTCTAGGATTTTCCGCGTTCTGTGCAAGTCAGAAATGGAAGGGTCACTTAACAGGAAGTCGACACTTGCACGCCAGGTGTCGAAATCTGGTTCGTTGGGGGGGCGCGGAACCCTCCCTGAGAAAACCCTCAGACGAATAGAGGTTTGCTGTGACACAGTAGCTTCACTTGTTTTCACTATGTGTTCAACCACCATTCTCTGAACACTGGGTGGGTCCACAATATTTGTGGGGAACACAGGGCATGTTGTCACAGTAATATCATCAGTGGTAGTTTCTGGAGAAGGGGCAGACACAAATGTCGGTTTATTCTTGGTTGGGTTTTTAGGTTCTGAGCTTTGAGTTGGTGTCACTTTTGAATTAGTCAGGGGGCTACTTATTGACGATGGGGCGGTGGCCTCTGCACTCTTGGAGTCACTGCTAAGATCATGGCAGCTCGCTTGCTGCGATTCTGTTGGAGCTTGATTTTCAGAATGGGTTTCTCTGAGTTTCTCCAATTCCTCTTGAAGCACACTCTGGAAGGACCTTCCACTTTCCTTAGCAATGGCCTTCAATTCCTCAAGATACCCTTCAGTGGCAGTGCAGATAGAAGGTTGAGTGTAGACAGTGGCTAAGGCACGCACTCGGAAGGTAACCCCTGGGTCAGAGAGACTCCCCAAAGTTAAAGGTAAGAAAGGGAGCAGATTTTGGATTGCAGAGTTGTGATTGTATTCTATGATGGCATTTTGGTGAAACTCTGAATCTGGGTCATCAATGATAATATTACGGCTAATTGAACCATATCTTTCTAGGTACATTTCCAGCTCATTGTCTGTTTCGGTTAACGTAAGGCCCTCGACTATGAGCGCATTTGCTACGTTAACGTTTTCCCGCTTCACGATATCCATTGTAACGGTTGAAAATGTCAATAACTTGTTTCTCTTGGTTTACTAATTTCCCTTCTCTGTTTCTTTAACAGTTACCCTCGCTGCAAGAACTGGCTCCTGGCTGGCTCGCCAACTTTTATGTAACACGCGCGTCCTACGGTCTTAGCATAAACCAGTTTCTAATGTCTTGGACCAGATCAGAAGACTACGTTCGCTCTTGAGCCAGTGTTGCAGCAAGACAAGGGAAATAATCACAGAAGACAGATATAGTTGAAAAGAGGTAAGTATTTTTTATATATATATATTTTGTATTAAGTCGTTTCAGTTTGAGAAAAAAACAGGAACAAACAAAACAAAACAAAAAAAACGGTCAATGGCTTCAATGAAAATTCACAATCACAGTTAAATGATTTTTGAAATAAACCAATTTAAATTAGGCTACATAATTGACCTCATGCTCAATAGTTCTGTAGTTAACTCTATTTACTTTAGCTAAATTAGGTTGTAGCTTATTTTAATTATAGCTATTTACTCTTTAATTTCCTTTGTTTCTTTCCTTTCCATGAAAATAATATACCCAGTTCACTCTCAAAATTCAAATTACAATTATGTAACTCAACCTCTGTATTCAATCTTTTTCAGGAAAATTTCAATAAAAGATGATAAAATAAAATAAAATAACAATACAGACGATTTTATGGGTGAAATGTCCAATGACACACCAAATCAGAATCAGAAATGATTCGTTTAGCTCAGTTCAATGTCCTTTACACTCGTTTCAGTGTTCAGTTATAAAATACCGATACGCAATTCCGAGATGAATGAGAGGGGGAAAAAACTTCTTGTTCACAGATGCAACAATGTCCGAGGAAGAAAAAAAAAGAAAAAAGAAAAAGGGAAAAAGTATACGTGTGGTCCTACCACTTTGATGAAACATGAAATGTTTTCCAAGTTCAGGAAAAACCAGGTTGGCCCGCCAGCTTCCACCAGTGTTGAGCACTCCCCATTTATGGCAGAAACAGTTCAAACTCAGAACTCCTCGTTCACTTTCAAGAGAATATCACAGACAGGAACAACAAAATAGAGAGGAAAAAAAAAAACCCAACCTTGCAAAGACAAGGCAAAAAAAATAACAATTAATCACAATTAATTCCATTTAAACAACATTAACACTTCAAATTATGAATTTTATCACAACAAATCCTTCAAAATGAATATATACACATTTATCAGTGCTTATTACCCCTTTTTTTAAACTCTAATAAGAACACAAAATGAGCAAAAATGAACAAAATGACGTCTGAAAATGGTGTGCACTCAATTAGCCTATAGCTCATAACACATGGCTAGCAAAACTCCACATGAGCTGCGTTACACACATTATGCTCATGAATTCAACAATGCACGTATAAACACTTTTAAGCAGTAAATAAATTCTCAATTTATCACTTCAATCACTTTACCTAAATACATTTCTCAAAAATGATATAGCACAGCATCGTTTAAGACCATAAAACACTGATTAATACACAACCATAACTAATTAAAGTAGTTTATGAACTCACTTACCAAGAATAAAGTGCTATTGATTAGAAATAATCTCAGATGAATCTGTTCGAACAGGTTTCGTCGGATGAATCAGCTCGACTTCTCATTTAATCCTTTAGCAACTTTTCAACTGCAATTGACATGCGTCACTGCTCCAGCGGCCATTTCACGATTTCTCTGTGACAAGTGACTATCACTCCTCTAACCCGTGCTATATGATGCAACCAACGGAGGGCGGAGCTTATCCGAACTGATCAAATTATTTATTTTTTCTAATCTGCTACATTTACATATTTCATCAATATTTAATTTATTAAACACTAAAATAATAAAATATTTATATGTAAATATTACTTTTGTCTCTTTTTTCTCATAGGTTTTATATGGATGGATTGGTAACCTTGGTTACACTAGCATCTAGCATGGTTTCACACCCATACGTGTCAGAAAGTTGTTGATCTCAATACATGGCACAAGAAAGAAACGGCCCCCATCTGCAAGATGTTTAGCCTAGATAACATTAGCTTACCACTATAACTGAGACATTTCAGCTACTTGTGGTTTGTTGGAAACGTTTTGGTTTCCGCCGCCATCTCACATCAAGTACAAAAGGTCACTCGAAGTCAATCAGCTACATTGAGACATAAAGATTAATGAAAGTGCAGAAATCCACTTTTATTAATGAAAAATCCACGAAAATGACTAAAAACACTGTATTCTGCTGCCAGGCCATTAGATGACGATGAGACACTTTAGACTGAACACGTATGCATGTGCATGAGATTTGCATTTTTGTTGTTCACACGGAGACCGTTTTCAAGAGTTTGCGTTTTCAGCCACCCAAAACGCTGTTGTCGTGTAAATGAACGGCCAAAACCCATACAAAGTTTTACATTTTTAGTTGAAAACAGTGTTGTGTAAGGGCCTTATGTTACAGATATGAAACACAGTGTGAAAAGCCCTAGAGTTTGTTTTTAGCCATAGTACTTGACATAATTTTTGTTTGTATTTAGTACGTGATCTGGGTTTTGTAGTTTTTGGGAAGCCTATATCTTGGTTTGTATTCCTTTGATATCCCCACCTTGTAGGCACATGTATCTCCTACCCTCGAAATGCCACACAGACACAATTTACTTTGCATAGGCTAATGCTTCTGCACATTGGCTTGTTGAAACTATTGATTGAATTGAGGATATTAGTGACTGCCTTATAGCTTCCAATTATTTTATTCCTGAAAAAACATGAATGACTCTGAGTTTGAATCAGACGTAGGCTATAATTTTGATTTTGACAAACGTTTTCCCTGTGGGTGTAACATTTTGTGAATGTGGTATTTGAGTGTACTGAGAAGACTAACCTGAGAAACCTGATTTATGTACATTTCAATTCATGTTTATTTCTGTTAAATTATATGAATAAATATAACAGAATATAACAGAAAAAACAGACACTGTACCTTGGAAAAGTAAATGAAGTAACAGCTGTGCTTTCATGTTCCTTTGTCAATACAAAAACAAAATCCAAAATTACATGCTAATGGTTACAATTAATGAATTTCCAGCATTCTGTACAGCATTGCTCAACTCTAGTTTACCACTTACATTTAAGTTTTCTTAAATAAATTTATATTTTTTCCTCTCACTTCAGACTTCTTCTAAAGCGTTTTTTCATTCTTACCTTCTTAGAAGTCCTCTGTAGAGGACTGGGAAAAGATCCTACTTCCAAGAAGAGAAAAATAATGTTTTTCATAAAGCTCAGCAGATTTGTTGCTGTGAGGCTTATGCCCACCAAGATGAAAAAAAGATTTCCTTGTCGAGGCTCATCACACCAATGCATTTGTATAGTGACATAGGTCAAATATAGTATTTCCTGACAGGAAACATCACCATTTGTGACTCTGACAAAAGGGTCTGTTTTTTTACGATCTTTAAAATACACAAGTACAAAACGTGTTCTGAACCTGCTATTGTGTCAGATAAGGATTATACAAGTTTTCTTTCACTATTGTTACAAAGACACAAAACAGTAAGTAATCATACAGACAGCACATTCTCATATAACCTGACAGCACAGAAGCACTTGCAGCACAAAGATTATTCCATTTATGTACTTTATTTAACATGCTGTCTTAAAGGGGCACTTCACTGCTGGCGAAATGGCCTTTCAATAAAACTTGGCTACCTAGACAGTAAAATGGAGTGGACAAATTATATCTGTGCTACCTGACTAGAGAAAACAGAAACATTATTTTGACAAATAGGTAGAAAACTACAACACCCATAATGCACTGGGCATATTGCTGTCAAAGGTCACTCAGACCTGTCTGCTATTGGATATGCTTGACCAGAGTCAAATACTGCCTTGCTTTAGTAGGAAATACTTCTTAGCAACTTTTAATCATAATGGAGTCGACTTTTGTTTCCTGTTTCCTTTTGTTTCTAATTTCCTTTGACTAATTGTTCCCAGTGCAAGAATTCAAAACGTAAACATTTAGCGAGAGTGAGTCACTTTCGGTTTCCAGTGAAGGATCCAGTGCGTTGTTTGAATGTTAATTCAGCAGTATCTATTCTGTTAAAGTGGATGTTGTTGTGAGGACTTTTATTATGACGGGGGTAGAAAGAAGAAATTGAAAAAGTAAAGGGAAGGGAAGGAGAGAAAAAGTTAATAAAGAGAAAGAGGCTAAAGAAGAACTCGTCCATGTCCGAGGGTTTTACTTATATATTCCTAAAGTTATCTTTGGGACCTGAGAACACCCACAAGCAACTATTACACTAGCATAACACACTATCACATTTCCATAATGCCAGTCATAACATTCATTTCAACTGGATCACAAATCATTCACAGTCATTAATGCTTGGACCTTGATGACTGCCACTTAATATATAATTTATTTATGGTTATTGTTACGTGCTTAAAGATGTCATCGGGATGATTGTGCAACATTTATGTGAGATACAGCTGTTGCCATGTGTGCGAGTAGCAGAAACAACCAAGATGACAAGAATTAGCGTTGAAGACGGTTTAATTGAAGAGATGCAAATTACGTTACATAACACATTATAAATGTGAAAGAAAGACGAATACTTAGAGAACCAAGAAAACAAAAGTGTCGCCAAATCAATTAAATAATCAAAACATAACTCCCATAACTATTTAACGCAAACCTCTTAAACTACATACCAAAAGAAAAATGCAGAAACAAACCCGAAACCTTCAGCACATACGACACCTTTAATGAACTACTCTAAAACCGAAAAGTGGATGGTGATCACTCTCCAACTAACTAACAAAAACAATGCTATCTACCGTTGTTTTTGAAGATGGATTAGAGGCCAACAGTCAGTAGAAAACAAAATCAGGAAACACAAACGGAAATCAAGTCTAAATGCTAAGTGGTTATTATGACCGCCACTAGCATAGCTAGCGAAAGCGGTCATATAGGGATTGTCAAAGTTTTTTTTTTTTTTTTTTTCGTCATCTACTGAATTTTTCGTCAACGATACCGAAACACCGGGGAACATGAAATTTGGTGGGCATGTAGCCCCACTAGACTTTTACGGAAAAATGGTCCCCGGGGGCCACTCCCCCCCCCCCCGCGCTGGGCCCCCCCAAACCCAAAAAATGCAGTTTTTCCTAAATAACTACCTGAACCGTGGCACCGAGGATGAAGATCATTATCTTCATGAAGACATTTTTATGGTATGTTGGTCTTAAGGGCCCACATCAACCTAGCCCATAATCACTCATTTGTGATTTGCGCCCCTTCCCATAAAAAATGAAAATGCAATATTATTCTGCTTTAATCGCCCCTATCTTCAGTTGAGATGTTCAGAACTGCACCATATTTCATGTGTATGATTAACTTGACATCCTCTGGGGGTATGCTAAGTTTCGTAGAATTTCATCCATGGGGGGGTATAAAATAAATTCATTTATGTGCACATTTAGTGACTGTACACTCATCGGCCTGTAGATGGTGGTGTTGAGCGAAGGGTTGCTGGTTTAGGATGATACTGTCACACACACACATGCAGGAATACAAACAAACGCAAGCATGCACACACTGACATCCACACGCACAGACACACACCCATACACACACATACAAATCCACATGCACAGACACACACACACAAACACACACGCACACACACATGTACGCATGCATACATACACGCACAGACACACACACACACACACACACACACACACACACACACAGACACACACATACACAAACACACACACATACACACACACACAGACAGACATGCACATACTACTACTTTTTTTAGGTATCAGCCATATACCCGATTTACCAATACCCAATGTGTTATGCTTGGGCAGTATACTATTGAGGTGGGTGGGACATGTTTCATGCCATGTTAGATCACATCCTGAGAGTCTACGCTTTCAGAAAATATATAGTTTATATAGTTGAATCAGTTTTCTCTTCATGGTACAGACCAAAATGTATTATGTGTACTTTTTGTGGAAAGCCAGTGCAGGCCTGAGCGGCGGTCATTTTTTGTACCGCCATGCAGTACATCTAGTTACCTACAACACACCACGTTTAACCCAGGGATCGGTCACACGCACACACCTGCACTTAATACGAGTTTTGAGTGATCTAGCGCTAAAACAGTGCATTCTCTCAGAACAGTGCAGTACATTACATTAGCAACAAACCCGAAGGCATGTTACTTTTGAAACCACCGCATAAACATGAACAATAACATGATCATGGTTCGATAGACAGTTCAGCTCAAAGGCACGGGTGTGGACTGAGATCTGGCGCTGATCTCCTCACTCCTTGTCAATGGGCCTTTTAAACCAGCGGAATGCCAGCGGATTGGTGGAACGTCAGTTCTGATGTGTGACGTTGTGATGTCACGTATCTGATGGACGGCCAATGATCACAACCTAAGAATAACGTATAGAAATAAACAGAAACAAAAGCACAAGAGGAAAAGAGAAAACATACAAAATTCAAAAACACATGTGGAACGTAACAGTTATGTTCTCACATAAACATGTTGGAAAGCATTGATAAAACAATACATGCAACAGACTCAAAAACAGAGAGTGATTATATTTCTGAAAGTATACAATCAGCTGAGCATATTTTGAGCATTTAAAAAAAAACACTGTGTTGAACCTTGTTTTGTATATTATCATCAGACATTTCCATACATGTTGAGTTTGTCCATGTTGGTGTAATTGGCCTCATAATCATAACACTTAATGTAATATATGTATATATATATATATATATATATATATATATATATATACATACACTTACCTAAAGGATTATTAGGAACACCTGTTCAATTTCTCATTAATGCAATTATCTAATCAACCAATCACATGGCAGTTGCTTCAATGCATTTAGGGGTGTGGTCCTGGTCAAGACAATCTCCTGAACTCCAAACTGAATGTCAGAATGGGAAAGAAAGGTGATTTAAGCAATTTTGAGCGTGGCATGGTTGTTGGTGCCAGACAGGCCGGTCTGAGTATTTCACAATCTGCTCAGTTACTGGGATTTTCACGCACAACCATTTCTAGGGTTTACAAAGAATGGTGTGAAAAGGGAAAAACATCCAGTATGCGGCAGTCCTGTGGGCGAAAATGCCTTGTTGATGCTAGAGGTCAGAGGAGAATGGGCCGACTGATTCAAGCTGATAGAAGAGCAACTTTGACTGAAATAACCACTCGTTACAACCGGGGTATGCAGCAAAGCATTTGTGAAGCCACAACATGCACAATCTTCAGGCGGATGGGCTACAACAGCAGAAGACCCAACCGGGTACCACTCATCTCCACTACAAATAGGAAAAAGAGGCTACAATTTGCACGAGCTCACCAAAATTGGACAGTTGAAGACTGGAAAAATGTTGCCTGGTCTGATGAGTCTCGATTTCTGTTGAGACATTCAGATGGTAGAGTCAGAATTTGGCGTAAACAGAATGAGAACATGGATCCATCATGCCTTGTTACCACTGTGCAGGCTGGTGGTGGTGGTGTAATGGTGTGGGGGATGTTTTCTTGGCACACTTTAGGCCCCTTAGTGCCAATTGGGCATCGTTTAAATGCCACGGCCTACCTGAGCATTGTTTCTGACCATGTCCATCCCTTTATGACCACCATGTACCCATCCTCTGATGGCTACTTCCAGCAGGATAATGCACCATGTCACAAAGCTCGAATCATTTCAAATTGGTTTCTTGAACATGACAATGAGTTCACTGTACTAAAATGGCCCCCACAGTCACCAGATCTCAACCCAATAGAGCATCTTTGGGATGTGGTGGAACGGGAGCTTCGTGCCCTGGATGTGCATCCCACAAATCTCCATCAACTGCAAGATGCTATCCTATCAATATGGGCCAACATTTCTAAAGAATGCTTTCAGCACCTTGTTGAATCAATGCCACGTAGAATTAAGGCAGTTCTGAAGGCGAAAGGGGGTCAAACACAGTATTAGTATGGTGTTCCTAATAATCCTTTAGGTGAGTGTATATATATATATATATATATATATATATATAAAAACAGGGACACAGAGGTCAGTCAATAACATATGGACAGCATTTAAATAATAGAATTTGAATATGTTACCACAGTTTAATAAAGTGATGGTAGCAGTAAATAATATACTCTCTTAGTAGGATTTTGGCTCACTGAGATGCATGGATAAAAAGAATAAAAAAAATAGATATATACAGTATCTCCATTTATCATGGTAAATTTTAGGTTAAAGGGATATTGAAGTGGCACAGGAACTTTTAATATGACAACCTGCTAATAGACTGAGTATTATTTTTAATAGTAACATTATGCTGTGTAATGGGTTTAAACCTTGAAAGACACAAATGCACTGTACCTCTTTGGAGATGACGTATGAGGTTTGTATGTTTGAGACACTGTACATGTGTTTTTTGGCCTGTGAAAAGAGAAGTTTCATCAGTGAGTGATGTTTAGAAGCAAGAATGTGTGAGGCTATGAATTTTATGAAGATATTTTTATTTTATTTTAGAATACTTCCTTTGTTCAGTGAGCAAAAACAGCTGTAAAACATTTGTCAAATGTGTCGACAGTGTGGTGCACTAACAGCATTTCTATATTTTAATCTTTAGCATACCCATTTTTTTTCTTGCGTACTGGCACTTCTCACCCCAGAACGTGATTTAAACTTTCAAACTGAGTCTCAAGATCCCCTAATCTCAAGATAACCAAATTTGGGTATGAGAGAAAAGAGAGAAAATTCAGCAGAAACCATGCGATTTTGACATCTTGGTGGCACTAGTCGGTTTGAGACAGAGATATTCTGAAGGATTAGTAAAAGTAAAAACAAACAAACAAACAAAAAATATACAAACCTGACGCCTTTTATATACTCCAGCCAGTATGCAAATGAGGATGAACACAAGTGATGGAGCAATAGCATAAAGCCCGAAGGTCTTCAATTTGATCCTTTGAACACCTGTTTGTAAATGATTAATGAAGTTTCTATTTGATCAGCCATATTACAAAATGGATTAGTCTAACAGGCACAAGCCAAACTCAATTACATATACAATCAAAGATCATCCAAAACATCTTGGCTGTTACTGTATCAGTTTATACTCCTTTGACGCGTATGATCACACCGGTTTGATTAGAATTAGTGTATCACGTGATCAACTGCTAAATTCAAATGTGCTTTTGTGCGTTGGTTGAAGCTGAGCCAGAGACGGACTCAGCACTTGTCATATATCGCAACTATTCAGTGTTTTCAACCACAATGTTTATTTAAGGTTTCAGACATTTAAATACACATAAGTGCAAAGAGTACATATTAAAAATGTGTAAAATACACACTGATGTCTATGGAAGCAGCAATAATAATCCTTTGTATTATAATTTGAAAACGTCTAGGTTACGACTGTAACCACTGTTCCCTGATGATGCTATGGGGAACGCCCTCCACATGAACTGGAGTCTGAAAAGCTTATCCAATCACGGCAATCGATATTGACCAGTGACAGCCTATGACATCACTACTAGTGCGACCCGGAAGTATAAGAGGGGCGCCTAGAGAACATGTCATCCACTTATTGTTTAAAGGGACTGTTCAGCAGGCATCCCCTCAGCATGGCTAGCGATGCAGTGTCTCGTTCCCTGTTCTCAGGAAACCGAGGTTACAGTCGTAACCTAGATGTTCCCTTTCGAAAGGGAACTCGCACTGCGTCGATGACGCTATGGGGAACAATGTACAATCCCACCATGCTGAGGGGAGTGCATGACAATTATGGCTTGTGACAGAAACGTCAGAAATGGCAGTTACAGTGAAAATGCCAAGAAACACTCCCCCTTCTGGTCATATAAAGGCTGTCAGTAACATTATTCCCTATGGTCAGTGCCCAAGCTATAAGGCTCAAAGAGGCCTCAGAACAACAAAAGGCCTACCGAGGCCACTCAAATGCTTGGAACCAACAGCTTCCATGGAAGGGGTTCCTTTAAGGGAATATGGCCAGGGGGTCCGAAAGGAGTCCCGTCCAGTCACTTTCTGAGGGGAACATAAAGTCAACCCCACATGCCACCAGGGAGGCTGACCTGGTTAAATTTACTGACCTAGTCTTGCCAACAACCTCTCTGTTTCCTAAACAGAGTCTCTCACAAAATCCAATAGTGAAAAACTGCAATTAATGGCTGTAGTTCACTCACAAACTGGATCATAGAGAGTGACTCTACTCGAGGGGAGTGACTCTACTCGATCCTGGATCTACACAGTGCTTCCAAAGCCATGTGGAGGCTGGGCACTCTAAAAGGGACCCTAAAAAGGGAAGGCGCCTCCAGCTCTAGGGCTGATCTAACAGGGAGGTCTCGTAAGAGTCCTTCGACCTTCCGACCAAACTTAGGGAGTTAGGTATTCAAACAGAGCGATCCTCAGATAGATTTTGGAACACTATGCTCAACCTGATAAGTATTGACCAGGCTGTGGGCTAAAATCAGGGAGGTTCCATAGGACCTGTAATGTAATACTTAATGCCTTTGCTCCCCATCCAACTCGTTGGGGAGCCACCTTCCAGGAGGCCTGTTAAGGCCTAACTACTTGATAGTGAAGATATTAGCATAGCTAGCCTTCAGAAGCCTATGTGTTCTCACAGACATTTCTGGCAAGGAAAGTACATTTCAGCAAGGAAAGTACAATCTTACGCTACCGGAGGATCGAGGAGGCCTAATGTAAGGCCTACAGCATTCAACCGTATGACTTGAATTATTTTTTTCAAGGGGCTCAGAAGAAAAATCCTTTTTCAACTTAAGGCCTTGCTGCCAGCTACTACACTCAATGATGTAAAGGGTGGAGACCTGAGCACACAGCTTCTTACTCTCTAAAGAGAAAGACCTGACAACGCCCATTAGATATCTGCATGGGATGCTTTTTGAAGGTAGCCTGCTACCTATGCTGCTATCTACCCTGTTACATCACTAGCATTTTTACCTAATGCAAAAGGCGGGCCTTGTCCAGAAGAATCTTGTAGTAAGAGGAGACCAGTACAAGGAAAAACTAGTTTACAGGAATACAATCTCCTGATGGTCTAAGGAACCTACACTCAGATACTGAGAGGCTTGAGGCGAGAATGCTTAGCAGACCGCCACCAAAAAATCCTAGATACTAAGCCTAAGCCAGATATCGAGGCGGCCCCATGAGGGCCGACACATGAATATTACATGTCTGATGTTCAGAGCTATGATCTCAAAACGACTCTCTAAAGTGAGAGGAGAACTACTGCTCTAGTATAAGGTGGCTATCAAGCTCCCTTGATTTTGTGGTTCTATCTGGAGCTTGACAGAGCTGTGGCCTCAGTAGAAAAACTCCAGATAAGGAGGAAGCCATCTTATGCAGAAATGTCTGTTAGATGGTCGGATGAAGGTGGCATGACTAGAATTTTTTTTCATATAATAAGGCCAACCTGTCCACTACCACAGATTGGCACTACCCACTATATAAGCCTGATGACTCTAAATCAGAGGAGGCCTATGGGAAGGGTATACATAGCCTACCTATATATGGAAACTTCAGGGCCCTATTTTTATTCTATAAAACCCTACCTAACACACCCCTTAATACTGTCTAACAGGGAACCGAGTTCTACTGTTCAACCTTACTAAAAAATTCTCGTAAAGGGAGGAGACCTACAGAGCTCAACCTGCTGCCTGTAGAGTGATGGCCTAAACGATATTCACAAAATGGAGGCCTATCACCATAAAAAGCTTGAAAGAGCGCACTTACTACCAAACGACGCCAGACCTACAGAAGGGTTCTAAATTGAAGGAATCACTCATCACAGGTCCAGCCTCAGGGCTGATGCAAGAAGCGCCTGGGAGTGAGGAAGTGTGCAGATTCGGACCACAGTGTTATGCAAGATTTAATGCAGCTGAGTGCACCCTCGCCTCTCTGAACTTTCCCATCACCATCTCGACGGAGGTGCCGAAAAGTTTAGAAGGCAACACTGGTGCATCGAGAAGAAAAGCTTTCTTTCTCCCCAATGTCATCCAGTTCAACCACAGATGCCTCTCTCTGGCCACCATCGCCGCAATCGAGTTCGTCCGATCGCGGCAGCTATTTGTTTGCTGGGCCAGAGAGCTAATCTGTAGTGCATTCACTGTGTCTGGGGAAAGACCCCGACCTTGGTCCAAATCTTTCAGCAGATCATTGTGGTATACTTGCAACACAGCCATTGTGTGCAAGGCATCACCAGCCAGACCCGCCATCGCGTACGCCCTGCCATTTAAGCGCGATGTTTGTTTAAAAGGCAGAGCCAGAGCACTTAGTGTCGATGCCTCATGAGCCGCGAGATAGTTTGCGAACCTCATCACTTGATGCATTGACACATACCCCTGTTCGCCCATCCCCTCAACATCAGCATAGTTTACTTGCTGATGTAGATAAACTCTGTAGATAAACAACTCTCTCAAACTCCTCGGCGAACTCCCTCTGAAACCCTCGAGAAGAGGGCCAGATGAGAGCGAAGTTTTCTCAAGGGAAAACTCACAGTTGGCACAAGGAAGTTCCCTCAAGAACTGATCGTGCTTGCTCTGAGCCCAAACAGTAAACGCACGTTCTGTGTCATCAAGTGTCAATATCTTAGACACGGATCCACACACTTTCTGAAGCGTTTTTTCACAAGCCATGATTACCTTTTGTTTTCAGGTGGAAGCTACAAACAAAACAGTCCCTGAAGACAAAAAGAGGATGACATGTTCTTTAGGCACCGCACTTATACTTCCGGGTAGCGCTAGTAGTGACGTCATAGTCTGTCGCCGGTCAATATCGATTACGTTGTGCGTGATGTTCAAGGGTTACTCTTTTGGCGTAAATCGATGCGTACGGCCGTCTGCCGGAAGCTAGTTATTTTAGTCGATAAAAGTTTTAAATATTGATATTTTTCTTACACGAACACTTCGCTTCACTTCAGAAGACCTTTATTAACCCCTGCAGATCCGTGTCAAGCACTTTAATCATGAATAGATGTGCTTTAGTGCACTACCAAAGTCAAACAGCCATTCACTCCCATTATCAAGCTTGGAAGATCCAGGACATTTTTTTTTATATAATTCCGATTGCATTCGTATGAAAGAAGAATGTCATATACACCTAGGATGGCTTCAGGGTGAGTAAATCATGGGCTAATTTTCATTTTTGGGTGAACTATCCCTTTAATTGTGGTGAAAACTAACATGGCGGCGCCTGTCGTGCATTATTCTGTAGAACAACTAACATGATCATTATAAAGGTTTTTAAGCAACAAAACACATATATTTCACTTACATATATTTATTATATTCGGAATATCAGATGATATAGTTCATGATATAGTTAACAAGTTTGTGATTATTTTGAATATAAAAATCAAAATAAAAGCAATACATTTGTCATACAGCACTATTGTGGCTGTGGTGTGTCACGTGACAAGCATGATGCATCGCCATGGAAATAATAAGATGATAGGTTCTAAAATAATTGTCACCTTAAAAAACTCATGCTGAGGGCTCAGCTAGAAAATTTTAAACTTACGTGCAAAAGGGTTAACACTCAGGAAGGCAGTATTATTCTGTGTTTTACCACCCCAAAAGTTGGCACTGCAGATAATTTCAACTTTCTCTTCATATCCAGTTGGAATGAAGGTCACAGCTGACATTGTTTCCCAGACGCCTTCACCCATGTGATTGTGGCAGATAGTTTCTTGGGTTGTTGGGACGCTCCAGCTGATTTTGGGAGGGTGAGAGGGGCATGTGTGGTTGACTGAGCATTTGACGGTGACACGTGTCCCGGGATCGATGTCTTCAGGGAGGGATGACATCACAGGATTGTTGGGAGATGCTTTTTAACAAGAAACACAAATATGTTATATTAGTTCTGGGAGGTGATGAATGAATTACACTTGGTGTAAATGCAACTTTTCACAAGTAGTACAAATCCTCACCCTGCATTATAATGAACACATAGCTGTTGTTGAAACTGTATTTCTCGTTTTCTTTTTCTGCTCTGAAGCAGAATGGCCCGTTGTCATGAGTTTGCACATCATCCATCTCCACAGTACAGTTCTGTTCATCCGGGTTTCCCAGGAGCCTTGTGCGGCCTTTGAAGTTGTCTAAGATGTTGCCCTTATTAGTGTGGAACGTGTAGCCATCTTTTTTGGTGACCCAAAGAAACTGGAGACTGGTGACATATTCCTTTTCCATCTTGAAACTGCATGGTATTACCACACAGGAACGAGTCAACGCTGTGATCTTGAGCATCACGTCCGCCTGATTTTGGTCTAAAATGACATATGATCCCATATAATTAATGAGTTAATTAATGGGATTAATTGATATTACAGAACTGAAAGTATTATTGTTTATTAATAATTATGAGCGCAGAACAATAGTATAAATATGAGAGTAGCGTAAGGTCGTGAGTCTACCAAAGCCAGCATATTTTTTCAATTGTTTTAAATGGGAGCGCCGCATATTTAAAAATGCCAGCAGTATGACGTGGTGCTGAGCGTCTATAGGCTTTATGCCGAACGACACATGAACAAACAGGACAACTGGTCTCATAGCGTCTCCTTACTGGAAAAAAGTGTTAACAGCAGTACTAACTGAGAGCGATATCAATAGACTTTTAAGGTAATCAGCTAACCTAGCTAGTTCTTTTTAAGATTGTTTTTTTTTTATGTGATTTTAATATTTAAATGTTATTGAGAAGAAGATCTTTTTTTTTTAGCTGTCAATCTGCATTATGCTCATATTTGCTCACTCCTTTGAAGGTATCTTGAGTAAAACAAAGATGCAATCTGTTTTACAGAATACAAAAGTTTGTTGCGCACATCCCCCATCTCACACTGAACGCTTGCCGTTTTTTTTCTTGCGTTGTGCCAAATTCTGTGACCCACTGGAATAAGTGACCTTAGTAGGCACTGTATTTGAGCTAATCCCACCTGCTCCTAATCCCAGTCCTAACCCTACCATCACTACAGCACCTTCTAGGGTCACTTAATTCTGTGGGTCACTGAATTCTGCACTGGATGCCAAGAGTTGAATTTTTTTTAACTTTGGGTAAAGCACAGCGCTCATCACTGTCACTTTTTACCCAGCCATCCAATCACAGTGGAGGAAGGGCAGGACAAATACAACACGACGAACCATCACATCTTGCTTGTTCAATGGCAACAGACGACAACAACAAGCAAAACAATGGAATAAATAATTTAAATCAGATAACACTTCTGTGAACATTCTCAACTGAATAAAACGCTGCACCACTGAAGTGCTCTCAAGCGCCCACAGCAAGGTGATTTCAGAAGAGCGCCTGGTGTTTTGGCAAAAAACTCTTTGTGTGGAGTAGAGGGCTGCATTGGGATTGAGTCCCGCCGGGTCCCGCGGGACCCAACGCAAATCTTGCGGGAGCGGGCGGGTTGAACTTTGCTGCGGGCGGGAATGGGCGGCTAAAAAAAAACACTGCAGGATCGGGAGGTAGCTTAGCAACATGATGGAGATGTCAATAATGGCGCTTTTCCACTACACAGTACCAGCTCGGCTCGGCTCGACTCGCCTTTGTTTGGTTTTCCACTGTGTAAAAGTTGTAACTGTATCTGCTTCCAGGTACTTTTTTTCGTACCACCTCCGGCGAGGTTCTGGGCGAGCTGAGGCGATACTAAAATGTGAAAACACGGCAGACTGCTGATTGTTCAGAGAGAATCATCACTATTCACTGTCATCATTGCACGCGCCAGACAGAGTATCCTGAATAAAAAACAGCAAAAACGAAAACAAAACCATCCAAAAACAGCATACACTCGATTTCCTCCATTGTCCTGTGTGTATGTGTCCAGAATACATGCCGGCCAGGGAAACGAAACAAACAACCCCATGAATCTCTTTAATAATAGCAATACAAATACGTGTTTTTTTTCCTGCGGGACGGGAGAAGACACAAAATCAATGCATCTCTATTATTGTGCGGGAATAAATTCTCAGAGTTTTGCGGGTGCGGGCGGGAGTGGACATACATATTGCGGGAGCGGGCGGGAGTGTAACACATACGTTGCGGGAGCGGGCGGTAATGGTCAGAAATTCGGTGGGCGCGGGCGGGAGCGGGATGAAGAAAACAGTCCCGCGCAGGGCTCTAGTGTGGAGAACACTTCTGATACTCTGTAAAAGAATGAGTAGAAAACAATAAGTAAAAACATTTTAGGCTGCTTTATTTATGGTTGGTTTTGGTGTTAGTGAAGTGTCACATTTGAGTCTTAGGCTAAAAACATATTAGTATTAAATGCAGTAACAAGCCTCAATACTCAAGGGTACTGTGCTATTAAACCAGAAGTGTGTCCGAAATCACCCACTATACCCTTAAATACGGCACTATTTGAGGGGACAGACATTTGTAGTGGTGTCTGAAACCATAGTGGATATTATCGAGTGTACTCTTTCAATCCCACAATGCACCACAATCACAAGTGCACAACTGATGTACGCTGAAAGGATATAAAATATGTCTCTGGATTATGTATATTACCTGGTTCTCTGAGAATGGGAACGAGACACATGTCATGGTGTTGACGCAATGGAAACGTCAATACCTACGCCGCCATACTGAGAGTACAGGTCACCCCGAGAGGATCTAAGAGACCCTGGGGTTGACTCCACATTCACACAATAAGACCTGATGAAAGTGTGCAGGGGGGGCCATCCTGCCGTAGCACAAACGTTGCATAAATACACAACTCTTGATAGCACCTTAGAAGCAGGAATAATTCGGGTAGTATGGGCCTTAACTCCAAGAGGCGAAGCGACCCCTTGTGCCTTATACGCCAAAGTGACCACATCCAAAACCCAGTGAGATATGGTCTGTTTGGAAGCAGCGGAACCCCGGTTGCGCCCTCCAAAAGCAGACAAAAATTTGATCAGATTTATATCACTGGCCTGAGCAGTGGACGTAAACCCTAACAGCCCTGACTGGACATGACTTGGATGAAATGATGAAGAAGGCACCTTAGGGACGTTATCCGGCTTAGGGTGTAGTATCTCCTTGACCAGTCCAGGGGCAAAATCCAGGCTGGAGGATGTGACGGACAAGGCATGCAAGTCTCCTAGCCATTTTAATGGGATAATAGCAATCAACAAAGCCACCTTGAGGGTAAGAAGCTTCACAGAGGCTGACTCTAAGTGCTCAAAGTGAGCATCTAACAACCCTTTCAATACAATAGATCTGCAGTGGTCCAATACAATGGTCTGCGGACAGGTCTCAGCCATCTAGCACCACACAAGAAACGGGACACCAGGACATGTTTCTCCAATGAAACCCCTTTAATTTGGTTGTGGCAAGATGAAATAACGGCCACATAAACCTTAAGGATAGCGGGAGTCAGCTGAGAGATAATCTTGAAGAAACTCCAGTTCTGAACCAGCTGGGCAATCAAGCTAGGCTAAGATGGCATTGCTCACGCATGATGAGAAAAGATACCATTTAAGAGCATACAGCTTTCTAGTAGAGGACTTTAGAATGGTATTAATAACAGACCAGAATCTACTGTATGAACTGGATCTCTGGTTGGGGGTGAAAGATTTTCCCCCGAGCCTGGGACAGAAGGTCCCTCCTGGTTGGAATCTCCCATGGAGAGCCTCTCCCACAGAACTCCCTATTTATTTAAATGAGCAAATACAGAAATCTCAAAACCTTCCTGACAAACAAAACATTTAAATAATATATTCTGCAATACAATCTGACATGAACTATCTAATAAATGTTGTTTCTTATGATTATAGGTCCCGTATTATGCCTCTTTTAACAAGATGTAAAATAAGTCTCTGATGTCCCCAGAGTGTGTATGTGAAGTTTTAGCTTAAAATACCCAACAGATCATTTTTTACAGCATGTTTAAATTGTCATTTTTTGGGGCTCAGAAAAACGTGCTGTTTTAGTATGTGCCCTTTAAATGCAAATAAGCTGCTGCTGCACAACACAGGGGGCAGGGCCTCACGAGCTCGCGCTCAGTCTCTCAGGACAATTTCATCTCACGGAATGATGATAATATCAGAAACTCTCAGTAACGGTGTTCATTTCGAGTCGGACAATAATGCCTACAGAGTCAGAGTGCTGTATAGAGATGGAACAGGTATAGTTTAGTAGTTTAATTACGGTTATAACGTATTTGTCATCTGCTTGTATGTATCCATTATTAATAGCCTACAAGCTGTTTCGACCAGGTCCGAATGATGATCAAACATATACTGATGAGTTTAATAAAGTTTATTGTACATCACACAAAAGATGAAGTGTCAGTTTTACTTCAGAAAATCACCATAAGAGCTGAGTAAACACAGTAACTTATAAGAAGTGCGCAAGTAACGTTACATAAACGAATTTCGGTAGAGTTGAGGGAGCATTTTCTTTAAAAACAAAATAATTCCACCTCGTCTTCAGCGGCTGCCTCAGATTTCGGGAGTAAATAGAGAGTGCTATGTGGATTAATATGACATTTAAATAGAACTTATCAATAACACACAAAGCAGTTTATATGTGTGTTTACTCACATTTAGCACTTTTGTCTTTTGTAGATGTCACTGTTTTGCCACCATAATATGTTACAGAACACCTTATAGTCAAGTGTTCTGCCTTTACGACACCTGTGCGTGTCAGAGTGATTTTCCACAGGCCGTCTTTAAGATCCTCATTGTCTAATTGATCAGTTCCTTCAGTATCGCTCAGAATGATGTCTGGTTTGCTGTATGGACACGTGTGGTTAGTCGAACATACTACTGTGATGTTGTCACCCGTCCTTTCACCTCCATAAATATTGATGCTCGGCTGCTGTGGACTTGCTATAATTCACAGACACATTATACTTAGTACTGTACATTATATCATTTTTTATATACTATATGTAATACAGTAGCTCCAAAGTTGGACACTTAAAATGTCTGAATTTCATTGCATTAGATAAAAACAGAGTGGCCTCTGCAAACAAATGATACTAGTGTTTTTTTTTTAACTAACTTTGTAACCTTTTTTGAGCAACTTTTTAATTATTTTTTAACAAACTTGGGTCATTTTTGAGGATGTATGAAGTCAGTTCCTCTCATGTCATGTCAGCAGTATAACCAACAGTAGGGCTGCACGATAGCTAATGATCAAAATGATAATATGCACAATTACTTTGCTAAAAATAATAATAACTATTAATCACAATTATTGTCATTTCAGAAACTCTGAAAATTATTGGACTTTCACATCAGCACAAATCAAGAGAGGCATGGTTTATTTGACCTCATCTGGCAAACAGCAAAAATATTTGTGTGAAAGAAAACAGACTGGCTGTGTTACAGTTTCATTTGAGTAAAATATCACAGTGGAAATTGCCAATTCCTACTTTCATGTTTGCCTGTGCTTTCAGATCAATAGCACTTTTTTCTCAGTTCAGAAAGAGTATGTGCGCCGTGGTTGGGAGGATTAAGTCAAACACTGAGCAGAAAATGTATCCATTAAAAACCAAAGCTCAGATTGGGGCATTTAAACTCTTGACATCTGGCAACCGCAAGCATGAAAGCTTGTGGAGTAATTTTACCAATGCAAGAAAATGCAAGACAGTGTCAAATGAAAATGAAAGTTTTCAGAATAAATAATCAGCAGGCAAATATTGCAGACAGTTATGCCTAAAATATGATTTATTGTGCAGCCCTTAACCACCAGTGTAGTTCATCATATATTAACATAATAAACGGTATGAAAGTTTGCAAAGTTGGACAACTATGGAAGTAAAACAATGACAAATATTTTTTAAACACACACAAAAAAAAAGCTTGTTGAACTGCACTACTTGAATAAAATGCATTGCATTAACCCTGCTTGCATTTTAATGCATTGTATTTTTAGGGCTGCAATTCAACATGGTTGTATATTTAAGCTGTGAATATTTTAATTATAAAACATTTCACACACAGTCTCATTATTAAATTAAATAAGCCATATCCACCTTTCAGATTTCACTTCCAAAATATTTATTCTGTTTAAAAATACAACCTATAATTGCACAATACAGAGAGAAGCAGACAGGTAAATAATTCAAAACAGTTTTATTGAACAGAGGCACGGAGTGGAACAACAGGGGAGACTGGCGAGTATGAATTGGAGAATCAGAACTGGATGAACTTACTGTAGCTGAACGATAATCTTGATATCTTGTTTGCAGGTGATGGAAGAGGATTCGGCGGGCTGATGGCAGGAAACAGAAGACGGGAAGCGGATGATCAGAGAAGTAGTTCAGGTGAGAAATCTTCGAGGTAGGACTCGACAAGTATTCGAGTAGAGTCTTTAGGTTCACCCAAGGACAAGACCAGACAAGGAAGTAAAGGAGAAGTGCCTCTTTATAGTGTGTTGATGATGAAGTGCAGGTGCGGTGAATCAGAATTCTGGGGAGAGTTAACGAGTGGGCGGAGCGTGCTGATCTGGGGCACGTTCAAGTTCAAAACGGTGTGCAACGTTTTGCTACGGTTTCCGGGATGAACGTCATGTTTCCTGGAAACGGTGTGCACTGGTGTGCAACGGGGTTTGAGATACGTTTTCTCTTGTTTGGTGGGTGTGTCAGAACTGCAGTCCAATCAGCAGCAACATGTATATAAAGCACGCGGTATTAAAGTGAACTCGCACAATGGGTTCAAGGAAAGTAATTTACAAATGTGTTCGATGCAGCTCGGTATACGCAACAACTGAGGATATTAGAAGACATGTTTGTCGTAAGTTTTATTGTAAACATATAGGATATAAACATAATGATGTAGTTGTTTATATTTTTAGCTTCATTGCAAGTGTATGACATTTGGTATAGAAATATTAAGTGCTATTCCTAAAAATGAGAAAGAAAATACAGGGTATTAAAACAGCATGAACTACAAATAAAGTCAGTATGTGAGGCTAAAATAGATGTTTTAGTCTGAATTAGGTAAGATGTGTGCTTCCATTTCAGTTTCCACAAATCCCTTCACTCGATTGGGATGTTCTCTTTTGTTCTGGGTGGCAAGTGCAGTAACTGTAACATCGGGCATATTTTGTAGTATTAAACACATATTTATACCGACTTCATCAGGCTCCGAAAATTCTTCACAAAGAACACAATGAATGGCCTTCTCAGTTGCCATAGTTGCAACTCTTGCGTCATCAGAACAGTGTGTTCAACGCATCACCGTTTCTGTTTAAAAAACGTTGTGCAACGTTTTGTCCGGCTGAACGCAGCCCTGGTGACTCTGTAACAATAATATTCGACAGGCAATTTTCGGTCCATTTTATTTCGCTTTACAAATTCGCTTACACAAATTCAGTGGTTCAAATTCGACAGAAATTTCAACAATTGACTTCCGGGAATGGCAGAAATATCAGTAGATTGCCTATTGAGAATCTCCATAGCTGTTAGTCTTCCTCACCAGCAGGTGGTGCACGCGAGTGTTGACAAAGACTAGAGCAACAGGTGAGAGTCATTCATTCATAAAAACGGATTTACAGAAATGGAGCAAGTGGTAAGTATTTCTGATGATTAGGGGCCAGTAAATATATATATATATATATATATATATATATATATATATATATATATATTGTAGCGGCAGATACAAGCTCACACATCACTGATCCAATGACATAATTCACATATCACCAAGGCGCACGCATGTTGGACATGTCCCCTTTAAGAAGAGGTTCATGAGAGTTTGGGGGTTGGGTTAATGCACGTTTTTCTGACGCATAGAGTTAATAAAAAACTCAACTGTTGTTGTTCTGACACTGCAATCCTGCCTCTGTGTATTTTTGATAGCACAAAAGCTACAATATATATATATATATATATATATATATATATATATATATATATATTGTATATGGCCTATTGTATATAAAAGCTGATAAAGACACAAAATATGTGTTTACATTAAAGTCTTAACAGTTAGTTTTGCTCAAAGCAGCTTTTCTTGTAGGCTAAGCAGCTTTCTCTACCGTGAACGAGATTATAATGGTTATTCCCCGATGCTGATGTACAGATAAAACGTTAAATCTGACATAGTAGACATATATTTATCTCTGTTGTTTTGTTTTCTTAATTTTATATCGCAGCACTGTGCTGCAGAACTGGAGATTCCCTCAATACGTCATTCATTCCTGTCCTGCGGTCAGGACACTTAATGCTTAATGGACTAATGCAGTGATATAAAATACCAAACTCGCACCTTATTGGGGATGTAGGCTATACTAGATAGGAACAAGCAAGCGGACTCAGAATAAGAACATAATACGCAAAGTTTCATGCTAAGCGATTCTCACTGAAATACTGGCGGAAAGTTGGCTTGACACTGGATATTCGCACATTTAGGGACCGTCTCTAAAGTTGCATATGATATTGGTACACACGTTTCTAACTTCAATAGCATTTGAAGAGAATGACTTACAGTCATAAAACCAACTGTACTTCCATAGACAACCAGGAAGACCTTTTGTCTTTATTTTGAACAAAATATCTATTGCTTTAACTATATTTCATAAAGTGTTTGATTAAAGCTGCAGTCCACAGTTTTTCCTCTTTGTCGCCATCTCTGTTTGAAATCTGCAATTGCAGTTATTCGCGGAATAATCAACTTTATGTGCGTTGTGCCTCGGCATGGCACAGCGCGGATGAATCCAATGTTTTGAGGAAAATGTGCAGCTGTCAATCACCGCGCTGTGTGGATACTGTCATTCGGAATCACAGATTATACTTTTTGGAAATATGACCAACATAAGAATTTTCACCGCAAAATGTTGTTTGATCAAGTTAGTAACATCCACTTTTGTTCTGACCAACTAAGGGGAAAAATCATTGCAGTAAATCGCGCTGATTAAATCTAATGATCGCTCAAACCGTGCAAATTATACTTTTCACATGGGCCGGTTGCAGTCTCTTTTTTTCGCATTTTACAACGGGTGAATCTCCAGTTGTCACTGGTGATTGTCGTTTTAACCTTTCTGGATCCGCCATCAAATTGATAAGTTTAATCATGTCAAGTGCTGTGAGAAAAGGCTATAAATCTCCACCTCCAACATCCTCACACGCAATATAGCCTTCTAGCCGAGACACCTTCTTTATGTGTACAGATGTGACGTAATGACACAAAGACATGCTCGAATTTCCCGCGGAAATCCACTAGTACCACTGGAATTAAAAACATTATTACAAGCTTACCATTTTGAATCGAGCTACGGCAAGCAGATAGTTTTGAACACTGGCTGGTTATGTACTTGATCAAAAAATTATTTGGGATAATTTTTAACCCAAAAAAGCTACGGACTGCAGCTTTAATATTGTTTATTTAAAAAAAAAAAAAAAAAAAAAAAAAAAAAACATACAAAGACATGTACAAATGTCTTGAGTATATAGCCTACTTATTGGGGCAAAGTGTCTGGCCTTTATTTTTAAATGTTATTTTAACAAATAAACTGATTAGAAGAAAGTTAATTTGGGAGAAGCATTTTATTGTGTCTGTTGTTTTTCAAAGTTGTAAATAAAACAGATTATTGGAGCACATTTTACTATATTTTTGAGTTTTTCTACTTCAAAATTTCATGTTAAATTCAATGTGTTACTTCCTCGTAATTGTTTGTGAAAGTTACAAGCCATTTCCAAGTCAAAATTTATTTTTCTTTTTTTCAGTGCAGTTGGACAATCCCAGATATAACAATGAAATAATATTATTTCAAGAATATTTACATACCGTCAACAAGGATTGTAGAGGTGACATCATAAAATGCAAAGGTGCGCCATCCAACATTTTCAGGATCAATCCATGCATATAATTGTATTGTTTTTCTCCATGGTGGGACTGTTCCAGGTTTTTGATCAGCAGACTGCAATCCCTACTTGATGTTCTATATAAATCCGTTTTCCATCTGAACTTCTCAATGACATTATATGGATACCACGGATCATAAACTAAAGGAAAACATTTAGAGACCCACTGACACCACACAACTCTACGTGGGTCTTTGGGTGGATACGATGTGTAAGAGAAAGAACATGGTATAACCAGACAGGAACCTTGGAGGCCACGAATGTCTTTTGGCATTCTCACTTCCCATGCTAAAGTATCAAACAGCAGAACAGCTGTGGGACAAAAGTCAAGAAGAGTCATTAATGGCTGTGTGTTCATTGAAGCTGCCATTTTTAGAATTTCATTTCACTCTTATTGTTTTCTGTTAGTACACAGGACATTATACACGAAACGTAGTAGTTTGAGACAAAAGATTCAGCTCTCCGTGACTACGGAAAACATATAAGAAGCCATACTATTGGGATTTAGTTTTGTTAATTGTCTTTTGATCTCAACAAAAACATTCTTCTCTTGGTTTCTCGACTAAATCTCCTTGAGAAAGCACATTGATCACAATTGAACTGATGTCAGTCGTGACGTATACCAACATGTGTCAATCCCTCTGTAAGCCTGCAGGCGTACTGTTCCCTTGAATTGGTGAGCAATGAAATTGACTGCATGTTCAGTCAAGATAGTGTCTATGATTTACATTTACATTTTACATTTACATTTAGTCATTTAGCAGATGCTTTTGTCCAAAGCAACTTACAATTTAGGACAAAATTAAGCAAGTCATCGTGAAGAGGCAAAAACAACGCAAGAAGTGCTCAAAATACGAAGTTCAGGCATTGTTCAAGTCAAGTCAAGTCATCTTCATTTATATAGCGCTTTTAACAATGTAGATTGTTTCAAAGCAGCTTTACAGAGATAAGCGTATAATTTAAGGTAACGGAGATTGTTTTGGCTTTATAGCGGTTCTTTAATAAAGTTATTTTCCAGCTAAAGTTAGTTTTGATTGATTTGCTTCCGTCGCAACGATCATTTGTTGATCATTAAATTAGGGGTCGCTAAGACGACACCATTCTCTCTACACAGACTTTAAACGTGAACCTGTGAGAAACGCTGATGGCGTTCACATGCGCATTTAGAATTGGTTCTATAGTTATGTGCGTTTGAATATATGTGCACAGGTTTGGAATTCCCTACAAGCCAAGCCTAAACAAAGTACTTGTCTTTCCTTATAAATTTTGATAAAGAATTTTATTTTATTTTGTCACTTCGGGGTAGGAACGCGAAACGAATTTTCCCGACAACGCCTTATCTGTAGAGTAGTAACGGGATCCTCCATAGGGAGAGACTAGTTAGCACTTCAGAGTAGCATAAGCCTGATAAGGGAGGATTAAAGGAAAAGGAAAGAAATGTTTTTTTTTTTTTTTAGGTTAAGTGTTCATGGAAGAAATTAGTTTTCAGTTGTCTTTTGAATGTTGTCAGGGATTCTGCATTCCGGATGAGGGTGGGGAGAGCATTCCAATAGCATGATGATAATGTTGTAGTTTCCTTCTGATTAGGAAGAGGTCTATCACTGACATATAAAGCAACTTCAGCTTCAGTGAGTCGGAGTAAAAATGTCTGTTTTATAGCATTATATTATTTTATTCCTGAATAAAACATGAATAAGCCTGCGAGTGTGAAATTTATAATTTGGTTTTGACTGCTATGTGTAAGTTAAAGTTTTCTCTCTATTTGTAAGATTTTGGGAATGTGCTACTTGATTCAACTAATTAGACTAACCTGGAAAAAGCCTCAATTTATGCACATTTCTGTTCAATTATATTATTAATTTCATATAAACTTTTATTGTGACACAACATAACCAAAATGTGCCTAAAAGAGAAAAACAGACACTGTACCTTGGAAAAGTAAATGAAATAACAGCTGTGCTTTCATGTTCCTTGGTCAATATAAAGACAAAATCCAAAGTTAAATGGTTAAATAAATGAATTTCCATAATTATGTGCATAAATATGAAATATTTCAGTTTTTCATAGTCTTCTAAAGCACTTTAACATGCTACATACTTTTTAGTAGTTATCTGTAGAGGATTGGGAAAATAACCTACTTGCAAGAAGAGAAAAAGGAAAAAGGAAAGGGGTGTTTCCATAAAGCTCAGAACATTTGTTGCTGTGAGGCTCACGCCCACCAAGATGAAAAAAATATTTCCTTGGTCTTATCAAATGTCGAGGTTCATCACACCAATACCAATATAGTGACATCAGTCAAATATAGTATTTTCTGACAAGAAACACCACCATTTGTGACTGTCTGTTTCAAGATACAAAGTACAAAACGTGTTACACGGCTAGTTTTTAATTCTGAACCTGCTGCATATTCTACAGACTTGGTTTACTAATAAAATGTTCTTACAGTTTGAATGAATTACTGTAGTTGACCTTTGACCTCTGAATGGCCTCTTGTACACAAAGGACGCTTCAGGCCCATAGGCCCACATAGGCCTATATTATGATCACATGCCTTACGACAGTAAACCTTTTTAGAGGGGTATTTTTGACCTCATTTAATCTAACAGTAAGAGGGAGTGATTTCTTTTGACACCCATGTGTTGCTGTAACACATTTTTATCAAACTCTAACATTCAGTATAGTTTCAAGAAGGACTTTGCTGTAAAACCAACATCATAAGATTAATTTCTATTAGATTGCTAATCATCCAGAGGGGCATTGATGCTTGTACCCCAATGATTGCTGCTTGCATCTATATTATGTATTTAATTATAGTATGTAGTATATATGATATAGGCTTAGTAATATAGTTTATAGAATGCTTGTTTGCTTTGGTATTGCCACCCCACACAGTCCTGATGTCCTCACTCACTGCAGAGCCAATGGGTGGAGCTTGACGTCCAGCTCCCACTCTCTGACTGTAATGGATGGAGCTTGAAGGTACAGCCACACCCACACAATGACCTGGGCTGCATTTCCCAAGAGCATCGTAAGTAGATGTAGAGCCATTGGCACCGATGGTCTCTAGTATGATCAACATTGCTCACAATTCTTTTGAGAAATGCAGCCAAGGACGTCATTTGGCTCTGCAGTGAGCGGCACATTACAAGCAAGGAGTGAAAAGTTAACAAAAAAAAAAAAAAGACAAAAATAAAATAAAGACAACCAAAGCAACAAATGGTATGTCAATTGAAAGTAACAATAATTATAATTTAATCATATTTAATAGTCAGGTAAAAAGCAGTAGAATTATTATATTTTTTTTTTAATCAGCATCATTACATATACAATTTATAATGATACATGTGTCATGTCCAGGCAGGTGAAGAAGATGAGGTGAGACAAATATGATGTAATATTTTAACATTTATTAAATAAAACAAAAGAGTGATATCCAATAATGATAAAGAAGGGAAAAGGTGTGCTAATGCACATTCAACACTAAAAGAACTGAAATAACTAAGGGCAACAAAATAATGACCTGAATATATACATGTAACAGGTGTAAGATAATCAATGAACCACTAAATCACACTGACAAACAAAAGAAAACATACTTAATAACAAAGGAAACACAGGAAATAATGAAGACAAACTAAAAGTCCTCGAACATGAAACTAAGACAACAGAATGTGACACAGAGCAGTTGTTTTCTTATCTAACCTGCCCAACAGAACTGGAATTCCATAGAGAGATGCATATCGTATAAAGTAGGGATGTGCAAGACTAGTCATCTAAACGGTACAGCTGCTACTAGTCAACACTGAAAGCAATAGTCGATTACACAAAGGATAAGAGGAGGAGTGACAACAGTGGAAGACGAGAGAAGACCAGGCCTGGGACTTTTACGCTCCATTTTGTCTATGTATGGGCGACAGTTGGCTATGAAACACCTGCCGTTTACTTTCATTCATTTATTATAAAACTTCCATTTACCATTCACTTGTTCCCTCTTCTACCCTGTGCCTTGAATTTTGATACATTAATATTTAAAATCATTGTAAATATCACATTAAAATAAAACACTTGGAAAAATAATACTTTAAAAGCTAGCGATTAATCTTTTTTTTTTTCTTTACCTCAGATGTGTTTTCTTTGTGTCAGTTAAGGAGAGCATGGAAATTGCCGCTCAAAAAACAAAAAAGGTGCGGGGGTATTTTGAATAAACGATAAATGTGCCTTTGAAGAGTGCAACATGTTGTGCAGTGCCAGGTTGTGGAAAAACACAGTCGCACCATAGATTTCTGATGCTGGATTTGAAGAAAGACTGAAATTTAAAAAAAAAACTATGCTGTGCTTTCTATATTGGATCTGACAGGAACGGTGCAACACACTTATGTGAATAAAAAAAGTTTTCACTCTGTCACTTGTTACAGATCATTTGATATGTAGATGTTCTGTTCTTTGTCTCTAAATTGTTTATTGTCAGCAGTGTTGGGTATAGTTACTTTGGAAAGTAGTTAATTAGGTTACAACGTTACCATCAATTAAAAGTAATCAGTTACGTTACAGCGTTATCTATTCATAAAAGTAACGCGTTAGAGTACTCATGCGTTACCAAAAATTAAAAGCCGTTTGCAGCGGCTCACACATGACAGACACAGCCCCCAGCCCCTTTAAATGCACTTAGAAGTCGTGACTCCTGACAATGAATAACGTCAGTCATCCGACTAAATTAACACTGCAGGATAACAATAACAGGAAAGACAGTCAGCAATAGGCTATTCCACATGGCGTTTTATTTATTTATTTATTATCACAGAACATATTAATCAAAATTCGCACCTACCCAGCCCGGGTAGCCTAGGCTACTGTATATGAGCACCATACAAGATAACTCCTGATTTTTTCTTTAAATCTAATGCAGTTATCAAAGTGTATCAAGTGTGCTTACTTGTAAACACAACCTGAGGTAAACAGGCTTGCAGATTTAAATCCATTTAGAAATGAACAACCAGTCAACGATCTAACCGAAATTAACAGCTGCCTGTCAAACAAAAATGATTACAAGCCGAATTTAATTTTTGCCAACTTTTCACCAACGCAGTGTGCATTTTCTTTTCCTTTTCGTTGACAAATTGAACATGATGTGCGTACTTCCATAATCCAAACGCTGTCTTCTCTGCCATCTTGCCGGGAGTTCAAAAAAAAAAAAAAAAAAACACACACACACACACACACACACAGGGTCAGAGGCGCATGCAGGGCACAGACGTATCATACACAGCCATTGACTTTACGATCACAGCGCTTCGGCTCCGCTGATATACCCGCAGGTGGCAAAGTAGACCTAAGCCTACTGTCTGACAAAAAGCAGGCTGCAGTCGGGATTTTCCTTTCCTTAAAATAACGGATTACTTTTTTAAAAAAAATAACGAAGTTACTGATTACTTAACGCAAGAAACTAACGCGTTAAGTTACACATTTCACGAAAAAGGTAATTAGAGTACTCTAACGCGTTACTTTGTAACGCGTTACCCACAACACTGATTGTCAGTACATCAAACCAGTGACTAAACAGTCGTCAAGTTCACACTGTTTCTCTAAGTAGAATGAAAAAAATCTGTTATTTAAACTGATTAAATGACATAGAAAGCGAATAAAGACCCTTTACAATCGCTGGAGCTGTCATTCAAACAGCACAAGTTTATCAGTGACTGAGTTATGGACTCTCACCAAAACTCACGTTATAAACAACAAATCTCTTATTTACATCGTGTTTGCACTGTTAGTTATGATGAAAGCATTCGTGAGAGTGCAGAAATCAAGTTACAATGACGAGATCACTGCATTCACATGCTCAACATGTCTGTGATCGGCTACAATGCTCAACACTACATCCTTTCATGCCACAATCTAAATATAATGCTACAATAAATAAAAAGTGCTAAAAGTTTCAGAGAGTTTCACGTGTAATATTTAGCTATTTCATATGAAAATTGTTAGCCAATCTAACGAGTGGGCGTTTACACTGAAGTCTTACAGCAGACACAGCCCTTCACCCCTTTTTAAGCTAAATTAGAAGTGCACCGCAGGAAACTGTCACAAACTGGCGGTGTACAAACACGAATAAGGCTAATTCAGTTCAGTTTCTTTACTTGAAATTCATTAGATACCAGTGATGCGCGGGTCAGTGTATAAACAACCCGCACCCGACCGACGTTTTCAACTAACCCGCCCGCAACTCGGACCGCGAAAAAAAAAAAAAAAAGCGGGTCTTCCTGACCCGCATTTTTAAAAAGTAGTAAATGCTCATCGTAGCGTCATTTGGCCATAGACGTAGGAACTAGGGGTGCGGGGGTGTGTGTGTCTTTCTATTTCTGTATTTGCAGAGCTTCCACTCCCCAGTCTTAATCTTTTCTCTTGCCGCCTCCATCTCTACCTGCAGACTGAGCTTGTGCGTCATCTTTGCGCCAGTTATTCAGCTAATAAAGTGTATAGTGTGCCTATGTATTTCATAGAAAATTGTGTCTAGTACTATATAAATTACAAAGGTTTAATTGGCATCTTTATTTCAAACGACCCAACCGACCGCGACCCGAATATCATTAAAAACTATTTTTGGATGACTCGTAACCGTGGGTGATCGCACGCACCCGCTCATTTTGGATCAACCTGTGCATCACTGTTAGATACACAATGACGAAGGCAGGAGAAAGTACACCACATCTATTCACAGAAGAGACAATGAAACACAAACAGAACAGAACTTCAGTAAACGTGATAATTGGAAATAATGAGCCAAGACAACAAACGACTAACTCAGACAGAAGGTGGTAAGACACAAAAAGTCCAAACTAACAGAACAGTGACAGAAACATTATAAAATAATAAAATAATGCAGTTCATGACTCCTTTAATATGCATGAAAAATGTTTTACTATTAATGGAGTCTGACATTGTCAGCCTTTTTAAAAACAGTATTGAGCCCATTTTAGTTGTTCGATGTATAGAATTTTCATCAGATATTTCCATACATGTTGAGTTCCTCCATGTTGGTATACTCAGCTTCACAATCATAATTCTTAATGGAATATTTCAAGAGAAAACAGAGAGCCAGACATCAATTAATAACATATTACAGTATGCATTTGTCATATGATCAGAGTATGTTCTCCATAGTGTAATACTTTGTAAATAATATACTCACATTGTAGGATTTTGGGTCACTTATGTGCATGGGGGATACAAAATGTTGTGGTTATTCCACTTAAATATAAAAAATATCTTAAATATATATATAAAAAATTTTAAAAAAGCTGAAACATCTACTTATCAACAATGTCTTTAGAGACGGGTTCAAGTGTACTGTACCTCTTTGGTGATGGCATACGAGGTTTGGAGAAAGGCTTGTTTCCTGACACCGCACATGCATCTTTTGACCTGGGGAAAGATGTTTCAGATGAAAAGTTTTTTCATGAACTTTTTTATTTCTATTCTTTATTTTATTTCCTATTTGATATTAACTCCAGTTAAATGCTTTTCATTATACCCTAATTGCTGCATGTTGACGAAAAGTGATAAACATTAATCTCTAAAGCACATTCACGCAACAACGTCTGCTCTCACATCAACACAACACACATGCACCGTGGTGCTCTTGAAAGCTAATAATTGTGACATCGCACAGTGTATGCCCGCCTTAAGGGGTTCGGCTGACAAAAAGGTTTGGGAACCTCTGGCATAAAGTAATGTACACAAAGAGTTACCTTTGTCGCCTTTTGTATATGATAACTCCAGCAATTATGCAAAAAAGGAGGAACACAAGTGAAGGTGCCAGGATGTTCAGACCAATGGTCTTTAGTCCAATAAGTATTGGGTCTGCATAGGGGATAAAATAATTGATAATTATTATAAGTCACATTGCTCATGTCTGATGTAGACAGGGTGCAAGTAAAACAAAATGAATGATGAGACATGAATAGATCTCGCATCATATGAGTTGCTAAAAAAAATCACTCACATTGCACACGTAAGACAACAGATGCCATAATGTCTTTTCCAGAAAATTTTGCAGTACAACTCAATTTCTTCCCATGGTCGTCTTTTGAACCCAGAAAGGTTATGTTGGAATAGGTGACTCGATCTAAACCAGAGAGTGTTTTGCTGTCATTTGAGACCGTCATGTTCTCATAGTTCCATGTGATGGTTGGAGTCTCTCTCTGGCAGGAGTGATAGACCGAACAAGTGAAGTTCTTTGCAACGCCCTCTGTGACATCTGCCAGTTCAGGCTCAATCGTTATTTCATGATGAACACCTGAAATTGAACTTAAAACTTGTAATAGGTTCAACTGTGAAATTTAAATTGAACATATAGCTAATATCACACAAAGCAGTTTATATGTGTGTTTACTCACAATAAGCACTTTTGTCTATTGTAGCTGTCACTATTATGCCACCATGATATGTTATAGAACACTCAATAGTGGAGCGTTCTGCCTTTACGACACCTGTGCGTGTCAGAGTGATTTTCCACAGGCCGTCTTTAAGATGATCATTGTCTAATTGATCAGTTCCTTCAGTACCGTTCAGAATGATGTCTGGTTTGCTGTATGGACACGTGTGGAAAGTCGAACATGCTACTGTGATGGTGTCACCCGTCCTTTCACCTCCATAAATACTGATGCTGGGCTGTGGTGGACTTGCTTCAAATAGTAGAAATGTCACACTCTTATAACCAAATCAAGTCAGGCAAATTTGAAGAACAAAGTATATACATACCATCAACTACTATTGTGGAGGTGACATCATAAAATTTGTAGGTGCTAGAACCAACAGTTTCAGGGTCAATCCATGCATATAATTTCTCTCCATTGTGGGACTTTTCCAGGTTTTTGATCAGCAGACTGCAATCCCTACTTGAGTTCACATATACAGTAAATCAGTTTTAAAGGATAACCTCTAGAGACCCACTGATACCACACAACTCTACGTGGGTCTTTGGGTGGGTTTGATGTGTAAGAGAAAGAACATGGTATAAGCAGACAGGAACCTTGGAGGCCATGATTGTCTTTTGGCATTTTCACTTCCCATGCTAAAGTATCATAGAGAAGAACAGCTGTGGGACAAAAGTTGGAGTCATTATGGCTGTGTGTTTATTTAAGCTGGCGTTTTTAGCATTTCATTTCACTCATATTGTTTATTTTAGTATAGGACATTGTAGTATACTGAACTTAGTACTTTGAATAAGTGTCAATCGATTCAGCTCTTTGCAACTACACATTTAGTAGGGATGCACCACCTTAAATTATTTGCTGAAAATTTTATTTTTGTTTTTTTGGCCATAAGAGAAAAATGGCTGAAAATATATGCCACCCCTCCCCGTCCCTCACTGTTTAGTCCTTAGGCAGAACCACACATTACAGTGGTCTGAGGACAACCCACCCCAAAGACTAACCCTACGCCTCATTATATAAGCTCAACCTTAACGAATTCGGACCCCAACCAACCACTGAACCTTCACTTAGTGACACTAAGCTCCACCCTAACACCGGTGTGAGACTGCTGGCTTGGCGCAAGCTGCATCCCAATTCAGAGGCTGCTTTCTTCAATTGAATCACAGCGCCGCATTCAAAGGCTGTCCCAATTCAAAGGATCCTTCAAATGCAGCCTCCAAATACGGCCTTCATTTCCCGTGCAATGAAGGATACGACAGATTGATCCTTCGTGACCTTGCCTAGCCCAGAATTCATTGCGAGCCAGTGACGACAGAAATTGCCAAATGACACTTTTAAACGTAAGTATTGGGTTTCAGCTTACTCAAATATCTAATGATACAAATATAAAATAAATAAATAAATAAATAAAAAGTTCTAAAGCGACAGTGATGGAAAGAGTACTGATTTTTTTTTTACTTAAGTACAAGTACTGTTAAATTGCTTAGATAATACTCAATTACAAGTAAAAGTACTGGTGTTAAAAATTACTCTTTTCAAAAACTACTCAGAGTGCTAGTTACTTTTTAGCCTGTGATATTTAATGAATTATGAATAACTATTGAATAAAATCAGAGATCCACGTATAAAATAGATACTTTTTTGCCTTATTGATGAAGTATATGAATTAGTGTTGTCACAATACTGAAATACTTCGATACGAGTCCTTGAAAAATTATATAAATATTATAATATGAACGGATCTATACATTTTAGTTTAAATCAAACTTAGGCTATAATTTGGTTTTGACTGTAAAATTGTTTTCAATTTATGTACATTTCTACATGATATTATATTTGTACATTATATTAATACATTCAAACATGTATTGTGACAGAACATAACCAAAGCATCTTTAAAAGAGAAAAACAGTAATTATAGTAATTAAAAGTAATTAAAAATATGTACCTTGGAAAAGGAAATGAAGTAATAACTGTGCTTTCATGTTCCTTGGTCAACACAAAGACAAAATCCAAAGTTAAATGTTAATAATTATATTATATTTTAGTTCTCTTAAAGATATTTACAATTTTTCCTCTATCTTCAGTCTTCTTCTAAAGCACTTTAACATGTAACATTCTTTCAATTTTTTTCATTCTTACCTTCTTTGTAGCGGATTGGAAAATGAACCTACTTCCAAGAAGAGAAGCTCATTTGTTGCTGTGAGGCTCACACCCACAAAGATGAACAAAAATATCTCCTTGGTCATGTCGAAGCTCACCACACCAATGCACTGACATAGTGACATCAGTCAAATATAGGATTTCCTGAACCATATATGGACCAACATTTGTGACTGACAAAAGGGTCTGTACAAACCACTTCTGAACCTGATTGTGTCAGACAAGGATTATGTTTTCTTTCACAATCATTGTTACAAAAATTATTATGGCAGCATTTTGGTTAATCACAATCAGTGACGAATTACAGTTTAATTACTGTAGTTGACTTCTGATCGGCCTCTTGTACACAAAGGATTGACTGGTTTCTCTCTCTTGCAGTATATAGTATCCTCTATTCTAATGAATTGTAAATGCTCACTGACAAACTTTGGTTATCTTTTTTCAAACATATGATTTAGATCGGTTCCTCAAATCTGGCCCCACCCCCTCCACACTCAAAGTATACGTGTCGGCCATTGCAGAAAATCACGTCCCGTTGGCAGGCCAATCAATTGGGAAACACAACCTGTTTGTTAAGGTTGTTAAATCCTCGCCCGTGTTCAGTCCTGTCATGGGACCTCTCCACAGACCCTTCGGGACCCTTGCTTTGAGCTACTCGAGTCAACTGACCTTCAGTCAGTACAAGCATACTTAAGTGCAATTTTAAGTATATTTCTGAGAAGTAAATAAAAAAGTAGACTGAAAGGTATACTTTCTTATTTTTTGTTTAAAAGAAGTATACTAATAGCACACTTGAATAAACATATTTTTCGTAAGGGTATCTGTTTTTATATACACAGGCTTTCAGTGCCAAGAGGTCTACAAGTCTTCCTCATAATATACCTGTTTACAGACGTTTGCTTGGCACTTGTGAATGTTCAAGTGGATGGAACATTGTGTGTGAGTTTACTGATGCACTTTGGTTGACTTGTCAGTTTGGTTTTATGTCAGTGTGATGGTAATGGTCACATACCACTTCCAGTTTAGAGAGCTAGTGTTTTGCTGTCAGTTAAAAATAGCTCTCTGAACTGTGTTTGTGAGAAGAGATACTTTCTCTGTCTCAATAAAAAAGAGAACCAAAACAATAAAATCTGGAAATACCTGGAAAGAGCTATATGGTAGCATTCCCATTTATGTCAGCACATTGAATTGTGTTCCCCCATATATATATATATATATATATATATATATATATATATATATATATATATATATATATATATATATATATATATATATATATATATATATATATATATATGCCATGTTTACTTATGGGCACTCATTTCCAGGTACAGTTTGAGTTTGTTTTTAATTGATGCTAATTTTTAATTTGCCATGTTTGCTAATAGGCACTCTTTTCTGGAAAATGTTTTATTGATCTATTATTATTATTAGTATATCTCCCCCAAGCCAATCACCTGAACCATAAATTATATGTGGCTAGAGTAAGTACAGTACTCTGCTTATCTTCTTTAGAGAGAGAAAACAAATAAATCTGGAATTATCTGGAAAGAGTTGTACATTAGCATTCCCATTTATTTCATCTCACTGAAGTATGCATTGTTGGTGCTGCTGTTTTTTTTTTAATTATTATTATTTTTTTGTCTTTATTGCCATATTTGCTTATAGGCACATTTGTTGCTGTGAGGCTCACACCCACCAAGATGAAAGATATTTCCTTGGTCTTATCAAGTGTCTGAACTCATCTTACCAATGCACTTGCCTAGTGACATCACTCAAATAAAGTAAAACCACCATTTGTGAGGCTTACAAGAGGGTTTGTTTAAAGATCTTTATAATGCACTATAGTGGTACATTTAAATACAAAGTAGAATGTTAATAATTGTTAATTCTAAACCTGCTATTTTGACTGATAAGGAAATATAAATGATTTATTTCACAATCACTGTAGGCTACAAAGATGAATATTTCTGAGAACATTCGTTCATAAGCACAATCTAATTCAGTAACACTATACTGTCAATACTGTTAAGGGTCATGAAACCCCCCTCTTTCAGCTCAAGTCTAGCTCACAATCTTTTAGAAAAATGCAACTTAAATGGGCGTGGTGGCTGTGAGAAGAAGGGAGGTGAGTGGGTGTGGTATGGCACGGCAGGGGAGAGGGGAGAGGGGAGAGGGGAGGGGAACAGTCATCGCCAGTGGCCCATGCATATCGACTGTCACTAAAAATCAGTGGTAACACGTGAGGAAATGCTGGATTTTTTTATTGCTGGCAAAGTTAAAGTCTAATGAAATACACGGACACCTTATTTTTGTCCTTTCAAAAGTAACTGAATGCCCTGCTACCAGTGAGGATTTCTTTAAGACTGCAAGGGAAGCTCGGCTTCCCCTATAATGTCAAAAAAATAATGGTCAAATATGTTCTATTGTGTTAAAGGAGAACTCCGGTCAATTTTAACATTGAGCACACTTTTTTGTAAATTTGGAGTGCTGTCAATACAGAGAACAACGACAAAAATCGGTGTTGCCTACACCGTGTTATCCTCTTTTTAAAATTTGCACCCTGTTGACTTCAATGGGGCAAGTTTTAAACCTGCTTTTAGCCTCTTAACATCCTTGATGTGTCATTACAAGTGCACAGCCAATGTGAGTGATTCCTTCAGAGTGAACACGGGTGAATCTGACTGCAGTACTGCCCTACAAAGGCAAAAGACCTTAAGTCGCTAGAGTGTGGAACTGAGAAAAATGACTTTAAAGATTTTTAGTTGTCCCGTCAAATTAATTATAGGTAGGACACTGGAAATCTGGCAAATAGATGTTTTAGTAATGGAAATTATATACATAAAAAAATTTGAGCTCAAACTTGACTTTTGACCACTATTTTAAAGTTACTGTACTCTGCCTTTGTATTGTCAGCAAAAAGTGAGAAGTCATGCCAAGGCAAAAGGCAGTAACTTCCACATTCTCAATATTTGGTTGCTGATCACCATTAACAAAATCATTATAGTAACACCTGTATAAAATCTAGTGATCATGGCATTTATTTTGTATGATTTACAATTATTTATAGCCATCTACTTATTGCTATCCTGGGCTTTGGTTGCATTCTGATGGCATTATTAATACATTTGACATGACAAAATATGTCCATAGATATATTAGTCCAGCATTGGCTCGACCGTGTTTAGGGCGGGGCTGAAGGCGCCGGCGAAGTTTTGGCACTCTGCCAGCTAGATGCATGAGCGTTTCAACCTATGGTTTCAACCAGGTCCTGTACCCGAACTGAGTGAGGCGGGGCTTTAATTCTTGGTTGTATTCATCTGATACGGCAATGCGTAACGTTTTTCTGTCAACTCTGCATAATCCTTCGCGATCGTTATCGCACGTTTGTCGACGGCGGGTTCAGACCATACTAAATGTTCTGACCGCAGTTGTGCAGGACAAAGCTCTGAGGACATTAGAAGTTAGAGGGACTGATGGCAGCTGTACAAAGTACACAGGCTACACCGTAATTTTAACATTAAAACAAAGGCAGATAACAGTACAATCTGGTAGGTAGCATTATTTGATAGAACACCGGCACAGTAACTTCATATTGACACGCGGCTAAACAAAGGCAGAATACCGTAACTCAATTTCGAGCGTTCCAAAACAAAGCCAAAGAGCCGTAACTGATGTTACGGTGTTCTGCCTTTGTTTCTCATGGGCTTTTGGAAGTTACTGTTAAGACAATTCATTATTTTCTCGAAAAAACAACGGAATTGATTTAAGATACTTATCCACATGATAAAGGAGGTCTTGAATGTGCCAAAAATATAAATAACTCATTTTCGACCAAAAACGAAGTTACGGTCTTTTGCCTTTGCACGGCAGAGTAGATGTGAAAGATATGAATAAAAGTGATGTTATTTCAGCCAGCGCTCATACCTGTATTTACATCCTGTTTTCGGTCGAAGTCCATAGTAATCGATTGTCGAGTTCACGCGCATAGGTTTAGTTACCTATGATCACGCGCGTGAACTCGACAATCGATTACTATGGACTTCGACCGAAAACAGGATGTAAATACAGGTATGTGCGCTGGCTGAAATAACATCATTTTTATTCATATAATATCAACCAACCGCCCGCAGCCGGAGTCTAGCCCGGGCAGCATCGCGGGGAAAGATGCACTGGAACTTTTGCACCACGAAAACGTACTCGGTTACTAACGTAACCTCGGTTCTCTCTAGAAGAGGGAACGAGTACTGCGTTGAAAACGCTAGGGGAAAATCTCTTTTTCCACGAATACTGAAGCAAAAAATTATCCTTTAATTTTGTAATAATGTAAAACGCATTGCAGCAGCATGCAACCATGGGCGAGACGGCTCGCTCGCTCATTGGTTGCCCTGCGGCAACTGCATAGTTTGAGCATGAGCTTCGCGCCCTCCTTGCCACTTCCCGCCGAAACGGGCGTGGCTTAGCCCTATAAAGGAAGCTCGATAAGGCTGATTCACTGATTTTATTCATCGCCGAAGCGAACCAGAGTGAACCGTACGCACGGCTAGGAAACGCAGTACTCGTTCCCTCTTCTAGAGAGAACCGAGGTTACGTTAGTAACCGAGTACGTTCTCTTACGAGAGGTCTCTCGTACTGCGTTCAAAACGCTAGGGGAACCAGTGCAAAACGCCGTGCATACTGTGATTAATCACCCATAAACCTGGAATCCAGGATTTATAAGCACAAATCACTAGAGGGACTCACAGAGAGTCCTGGGACAGGAAGGGAACCCCTGTGCCCCTATATGGTAGCGTCCATAGACGCGGTAACATGACATCACATAGACAAGGCGCTGAGCCTGAACTAATGTGGGAATTTGTGGGTCTTACGCAATACCGCCCATATGGTAGCCGGCAGCGCACTGCGCTCGCGGCTTCAGAGTCCTAATCAGACCACTGACTGATTATACCGACAATAGTTTAGCCTGTAGAGCGGGAACTTCTAGGTTATAAAACCTGATAAATGTAGAGGGCGAGGCCCAGCCTGCCGCCATACAAATATCTTGTAAGGAAATCCCACTAGACCAAGCCCACGATGAGGCAACGCCTCTCGTGGAATGCGCTCTGACACCCAACGGCCACTGAAGACCCTTGGCAGTGTAAGCTAGCGCTATAGCATCGACTATCCATCTGGACAGGCTTTGTTTCGAAACAGCCATTCCCTTGGAACGTCCACTAAATGAGACAAATAGCTGCTCAGTCTGTCTAAAGACAGAAGAGCGAGACACGTAAGCTCTCAAGGTCCTAACAGGGCAGACAAAACTTGAGTCCCCTTCCTCGTCCGACACCGGCAGGGCAGACAGGGAGATAACCTGAGCCCGAAACGGTGTGTTGAGGGATTTTGGCACATAGCCATGCCTAGGTTTGAGTATGACTCTCGAGTCACCTGGACCAAACTCTAAGCATGCTGCGCTCACCGAGAGCGCGTGCAGGTCACCTACGCGCTTAACTGAAGCGAGAGCCAACAGAAACACTGTTTTGAATGACAGGTGTTTGAGGCTAGTCATTTGGATGGGCTCGAAAGGGGGACCTTTCATGGCCTCCAAAACTGTAGAGAGGTCCCACATAGGGATCGAGGGGGGCCTGGGGGGATTCAGCCTCCTAGCTCCCCTGAGGAAGCGGATGACTAGATCGTTCCTCCCTAATGACTGACCGAGCGTTGTTTCAGAGAACGCTGCGATAGCCGCCACATAGACTTTGAGCATGGAAGGGGCTCTGCCCTTATCCAACAGCTCCTGTAGGAAGGAGAGAACCTCTGTTACCCCACAATCGGGGGGTGAAAAACCCCGAGCCGTGCACCAGCTGGAGAATACAGACCACTTTGCAGAGTAAAGCCGTCTAGTTGACGGTGCTCTAGCCTGAGTGATAGTGTTTAGCACCCCTACTGAGAGATCAGCGGGTACCCGTTGAGCGCCCACACGTGGAGGGACCACAATAGGCCCTTTTGACACGACGTCACGCAACTTCCGTTCTGACTCAAAGCAGTGTATGTTTACTTCCGCCGCCAGCATAACGCTACGCTATGGAGTTTACTCAGTCCCTTCAACACCTGCCAGAAATACATCTAGATGATGTACATCGTCTTGCAGACAAATTTTCACTCACCACACGGTCCAAACTTGATAAAGGATACAAATTCTTCATTGAGCAGTACCTGTTTGCATATGAAGGTAAGCATTTTGTATTGTCCCGCCCAACTTACGTTAGCGGAGGAGTTAGGATAACGGTAGCTGCTAGTTGTTAGCTTTCTCTTCTGCAGTGAAAGTCCATAATTTGTATTGTTAGATAAAAGTCAGTAACGCATTCATGGTTAATGTTGTGCCCTTTCACCAAAACATTGCATTGGAATAGTTTCGAATGTAGTTGTCGATGAGGTGACAGTGAGAGGGCGCTGTCACAGGTCCATGAGGAAAAATGAGGAGGCTCATCATCTTCAGGTTTTTCTGATTTTCATGTTCTGCTGCGGTTGCAGACTTTGCAGTATCCCACAAAGTTCTGTTACGGAAAATTCAGTATTTCTTATAATCATTTGTTTTTAAACTGTTTAATCATATGTTTCTGTGAGGTTTTCCAGCAGCTGAGGGGGGACAGGAAAGAGCAGGCCAATAATACGGATGGGCAGGAAGATAGTGAAATACCTGAGCACGAGAAAGAGTTTGGTTAGAAGAGTACAGGGTTATTTAACTAGTAAAAGAAGCACTAGGCCCTCTCCTGATGTAAGCGGGAGGCAATTTAGGCCATAGATGAAGGCCTTTGGGTGTCTCAGGGACAAGAACAGTGTGACCTGCACCAGGGGGTAGAAACCAGTCCGAACTAGCTGAAGATAGGGGGTATCTTTCTGGAAATTTACAAGAAACCTGTTAAGGAGGAGTTTTTTGCCAAGAAACTGTATAAAATGTCTATGCTTTATTGAGTCTACAGGTATTCTGTTTCAAAGCTGGGTAGCTGCGGCTTTTGTGAAAAGAATCCTCATTGAAATAAACCTTTTCTCTTTTTTACAGTTTTGCCTCTTGAAGTTTCTTACACCATTGATGCTGTTTGTTATTAACTTTTGAAAATTGCCATTACAACTTGGTGTCAGAACGTGGGATCCTGTGCGGATCTTCTTCTCCTGGTCCTGAAGAACGGAATTGGACGGAACTGCAAACCCGGCGGCATAAGGCGGCCGTCTCATACCCCGACGGTTTGAGATAGTGAACTCAACAGGTTAAGGGAGAGAGAGACAATTCCGCATTCAGGATCTCTGGGTAAGAAACGGCATAATTGTTTTATTGATGTTAAGTGCAATTTGATAATTGTGAGTGAACATGAACCATATTGGCTGAGTTTTCTTTGGGTACGAGCGAGAGGTGATTTGTTAATCACAATTTTTGAGGGAGAAATTGATCTGACGGAAATCAGACCGGTTTCTGCCACACTTAGCTCGTTAGTGGACAGGAGTACCACTGGTGATTCAGGTAATCACAGGTGCTGATTAATTAGTTTTGCTCAAAATCTCTGTAACCCGAAGAAATCTTGCAAAGGTGGACGGAAGAGCCACGCCGGATTAATTAGGTGAATCAGAATCAATCGAGCGCTGGAAGGTGCTCATGAGAAGATTTTGAGTAAAACATAATTACAAAAGCACGGCATATTTGCTGAAACCCGACCGGTTTTGGGTGAAATAAAATCGGGTCTGTTGAAGACGTTTGACAGATACTAAGACACGTGTCGAAAGAGTAAAATCCAGAAGGGAAATTCAGCCAAAAATGGGGTCATCTAACAGTAAATTAGATCATTTTTGTACACCAATTTTCAGTCAAATGAGAAATAATTATGGTAGTAAATGTATGGTTGACATACAGAAACTGATCAAATATCACGATTTCCCCGAGGCGGGAACCTTGAGTAAGATAAGACTTAAGGTTGTGAAAGAATCAATAGAAAAGAACGAAGGAAAACAGAATGGTTGCTGTGTGTGTGTTAAACATGTGTGTAAGAACTGTGAACCGACTATAATGTGTTGGGTGGAAGAGGCTGACAGACGAGAGCGAAAGCAGATACGAAAACAGTTACTGGGTGATAGTGAGAAAAATGTGAAGGATGCTGTATGTGTGAAAACAGTTCCACTGGAACAGAATGCTACTAATGAACCGAATGTATGTGTTTTTCCACATGTGACCGAGACGGCGACTGCTCAGCCGCCGGCCTACAACACAAATCACTATCCCGTAGCTGAGACTTGGGCTCTCAGGCTGGATCTTGATCTGGACCGCTCTCAACCAGCCCCGAGAACAGCCCAAGAAGCACGACTTGCAGAAGCACGAGCACAAATTGAACTGGCAGAGGCAGCCCAAAGAGCAGCGCAGGCAGAGGCCGATGCAAGAGCAGCGCGAGTGGGGGCAGAGGCCGCTGAGCGAGTGGCACAAAGACTAACAGCGCAGTTTCAGGCACTGTTACACGGGCGTTTGAGTGCAACGCTGAGGCACGCTATTCACGCTGAAGAGGACAGAAAGGAGAAGAAAAAACCCCTCACAATGGTGGTTATGCAACAACGACAACCTAAACAACCCAACAAACCTGCATCTTCCCGTTCAAACCCTGCTGGTCGAAACGGACAGAAAGGAAGAGCTGCTGGAGGAAAATGGAGCTGTTATGTTTGTGCCACAAATGCCCACTCGCTCCGAGACTGTACAAAATGCAGAGTGTGCAAGAAGGACGGACACTGGAGAACTGCGTGTCCTACCATGAAGTCGGATTGAACCGAGGGGGCTGGAGAGCGGGACGGAAAGAGTCCGGTTCTGGGAAGCCATTCTCTGGCTACAGCAAAGGGAAGTGAAAATATTTTTACTAACACACACACACACGACGCACACACAAACACATACACTGATTTTCTTTCTGCTACCTGCAATGAAAAAACTGCTTGCAAATCTTTTTGTGTGTCTGATGAAACTTTGAGCAAAGCTATGACTGATGATTTGAGCAGTGTTGTGAATGATGAGCGTGTGAAACTATACAAAAGCACAGGGTTTTCTGAAATGCCAATTTACCCGTTACTAGTCAAAGGGGTAGTTCTTGAATTTTTGGTCGATTCTGGTATCAGTCTGTCCACTTTGCGACCATGTGATTTACCATGTGTTCCAAATTTAACCGGGAAAGTGTTTGAGAGCACTTCGGCCTCTGGCCATTTGATTTCTGACCGGTTAACAGAGCCGTTAGAGTGCGAAACAGAGGGAGGACGCTTTTTCAAACATGAGTTTGTGTGGTCTCCCGGCTGTCCCGCACCTCTGATAGCTCGTGATTTAATGTTTAAATTAAATTTGTCCCTCTGTGCTGATTCTTATGGAATTAGCATTGAGGAGGCACCACAAATTACTTGTTCTAAATTTGAGCCGAGATGGGCTTGTGTCGGGCAGGTAACAGATATTGATTGGGCAGAAAAGATTTTGAAATTGGCAAAAGATCGTACAGACCCAGTCAATACAGAGTTTATGACAAATGACAAAATGCATTGTACATCACATGTCGTAACAGAGCGATGTTCAGATTTTGAAAAGATGTGGTTTAATTCTGTGAAGAATGAAAGTGTGAAATTTGACCAGATGTGCTGGAAAGAAAATGTGTGTGTGTGTTGTCTGTGTTGAATGAGAGTCAGAAAAGTTGTTATCTTATAACAGAGAACACTGTGTGTCACTTATCTGTCTCGAAGGCCATAAGCCAGCAGTGGAGAGATGTGGGTCTTTTTGTGAAAGAATGTTTATCATCCACAGACTGAGTGAAAGTTGATTCACACACACAGCAGAGAGCAAAGGTGTGGGGGCATTTAAATCCAACTGTGACTGCTATTGGGAAAAATGTGACAAAACAGGGGGAGGGAGATATTTCTGCTTCAGAAATTGAGATTTCTTTGGCACAAATATCACCAAACTTGTGGGCAAAACTAAATATGACGTAGGGCTTATTAAAGGATGTGAGCCAGTTGTAGTAACACCAAAATCAAATTTCAGACCATGTAAGGCACAGTATCCCCTGAAACGTGAAGCAATAGAGGGCATAAAACCAGTGTTTGATGCTCTATTGAAAGAGGGTGTAATTAGACCTTGTGATGATTCACCAGTTAGAACCCAATTAACCGCACTACTCTCTTATGTTGATGACCTTTTGATCTGTTCAGTGAATGAGTCTGTTTGCAGGGCTGACAGTGTGACGCTCCAGCATCTTGGAAGGGGAGGGCCACAGGGTCAGCCTTTCAAAGCTGCAGTTTGTGAAACGGGAAGTGACCTTCCTGGGCCATGTTATCAAACAAAACAGCAAAACATTGTCACAAAAGAGGGTGCAGGGCATAAAAGACCTGCCAAAGCCAGTAACAAAAAAACAGTTGTTGTCATTTTTGGGGATGTGTGCTTACTGTCGTACATTCATTCCCAATTATGCCATTTTAGAACAGCCTTTACGAGCCCTTACAACAGGGAAAGGGCTGAGGTCATGTGACAAACTTGTTTGGACAAGTGAAGCTGAAGCAGCATTTGATAACATGAAAGTACAGTTGTGTATGGCTCCTTCAATGGGCCTTCCGGTTGTGGACCGTCTGTTCACGCAGATTTGTCGATGAAAAGCATGGTTTTGTGACTTCTGTTCTCCTGCAAACACATGGTGACTGAGACCTGTGGCCTATTTTCAACAAAACTCGACCCTGTAGCCGCAGGACTGCCACATTGTCTAAGGGCAGTGGCAGCGGCTGAATTGGCTGTCATGGCCTCAAGAGAGTTTGTAGGCTATGCGGATCTGACTTTAGAAGTCAAAAATTCGGTGTCCGTGATTTTGCAGGAGCAGAGAACAACACATTTGTCTACAGCTCTGCCCTACAAAGGCAAAAGACCTTAAGTCGCTAGAGTGTGGAACTGAGAAAAATGACTTTAAAGATTTTTAGCTGTCCCGTCAAATTTATTATAGGTAGGACACTGGAAATCTGGCAAATAGATGTTTTAGTAATGGAAATTATATACATAAAAAAATTTTGAGCTCAAACTTGACTTTTGACCACTATTTTAAAGTTACTGTACTCTGCCTTTGTATTGTCAGCAAAAAGTGAGAAGTCATGCCAAGGCAAAAGGCAGTAACTTCCACATACTCAATATTTGGTTGCTGATCACCATTAACAAAATCATTATAGTAACACCTGTATAAAATCTAGTCACCATGGCATTTATTTTATATGATTTACAATTATTTATAGCCATCTACTTATTGCTATCCTGGGCTTTGGTTGTATTCTGATGGCATTATTAATACATTTGACATGACAAAATACCTCCATAGATATATTAGTCCAGCATTGGCTCGACCGCGTTTAGGGCGGGGCTGAAGGCGCCGGCGAAGTTTTGGCTCTCTGCCAGCTAGATGCATGAGTGTTTCAACCAGGTCCTGTACCCGAACTGAGTGAGGCGGGGCTTTAGTTCTTTGTTGTATTTATCTGATACGGCAATGCGTAACGTTTTTCTGTCAACTCTGCATAATCCTTCGCGATCGTTATCGCACGTTTGTCGACGGCGGGTTCAGACCATACTAAATGTTCTGACCGCAGTTGTGCAGGACAAAGCTCTGAGGACATTAGAAGTTAGAGGGACTGATGGCAGCTGTACAAAGTACACAGGCTACACCGTAATTTTAACATCAAAACAAAGTCAGATAACAGTACAATCTGGTAGGTAGCATTATTTGATAGAACACCGGCACAGTAACTTCATATTGACGCGCGGCTAAACAAAGGCAGAGTACCGTAACTCAATTTCGAGCGTTCCAAAACAAAGCCAAAGAGCCGTAACTGATGTTACGGTGTTCTGCCTTTGTTTCTCATGGGCTTTTGAAGTATACTGTTAAGACAATTCATTATTTTCTCGAAAAAACAACGGAATTGATTTAAGATACTTATCCACATGATAAAGGAGGTCTTGAATATGCCAAAAATATAAATAACTCATTTTCGACCAAAAACGAAGTTACGGTCTTTTGCCTTTGCACGGCAGAGCTCGTTGGTTGAGATATCATACGATTCTGTTAGATATGCCAAATATAACTGTCAAAAGGTGTACAAAGTTGAACGCAGCGACCCTTTTACCCACAGAGCAGAATGGTGAAGAACATCACTGTTGTCTGTCAGTGTTAGAAAAGGTGTGCACACCGCGTCCAGATTTGATGGACGTTCCGCTTGATAATTGTGACAATATCCTCTTTGTGGATGGATCTGCGTCGAAAGATCCACAAACAGGACAAAATAACGTGGGCTATGCCGTGACGACTGAATTTGAAACTGTAAAATCTGGAAAATTACCATGTCACTACTCTGCACAGGCAGCTGAATTAGTCGCTTTGACTGAAGCATGTAAACTGATGACTGATAAGTGTGTAACGATTTACACAGACTCGCGTTATGCTTTTGGGGTCACGCATGACTTTGGTGCTCTATGGGAGCACAGAAAATTTTTAAAGTCAGACGGACGACCAATACTGAACGCTACATTAGTATCTGACCTTTTGGAGGCCATTCTGCTACTAGACAAGATTGCAGTTTGTAAATGCGCAGCGCATACTAATGATAAAAGTTTCGTATCAACAGGCAACGCCAGAGCAGATATGGCTGCGAAAACAGCGGCAACAAACCAGACTGAAGCTGATACCAGTGCCGCCACTTGCGTCTCGCTTGACATTAATCTTAACAATGACATTTTTTTGTTTACAGAGCATGCAGCATTTTTCCACAGGAGCTGGGGAAAAACAAATGGAGGACAGCAGGCTGCAGTTTTGTTGATGGTGTATGGACATCTGTTGGTGGGAAGCCGTGATGCAAGTGAAAGAATTGTGGTTTACCAAAGGTTTAACGATATATGCTGAGAATTTTTGTAAAAGATGTGTGATTTGTACCGTATATAACATTGAACGAGGCATCAATGGGCCATTTGAATATTTAATGATCGATTTCATTGAACTTTTTCATTGAACTCCTTGTGGAAAACAGAAATATTGTACTGCCAACTGTACTGAGGTAAATGAGAATGAGGGAGAGAGTAAAAACAAATTTGAGCCCATTTGAAATTCTCTTTGGTAGACCACCATTCATGGGTGTAACAGGGGAAAGAAGGAGGCTTCCATCGACAGATGTGTGTGAGAGTGAAATGTTGAATTACTGCAAATAGATGTCGTGTTTGTTATCTAACAGTTCTGTGCAGGTGAAAGAAATGCCAGGGGCAAAGTAGCAGAGACGTTCCTGCACAAAACCAGACCGGGTGATTACGTGGTGATTCGAGACCTCAGGAGAAAGAGCTGGAGGGCGAAACGGTGGCTAGGACCGTTCCAAGTCTTGCGGATCACGCATACGGCGGTGAAGGTGGGAGAACGAGCCACGTGAATGAATGCCAATCACTGCAGGAGAGTTCCACCCATATCAGGAGAGCAACAGGAGGAGGAACCCCAACGACAAACAACAACAACGGCGAAACCTCTCGTGCTACCAGGGCCACCCGAGATCGAACAGGCCTCTGGAGAGGAGCTGGCCTGGATGAGAGACGAGGGGACAAGCAAAGGTCAGATAAATCCTGAAGTAAAGAAAGCTACAGATCAAGACAAGTTGCTGGATGTGTCTTCAAATGTCACATGCGTGAAAAGCTGTCCCTCTAGTGGCGGCTACTGATAATGAAAAGAAGTGTCTGATTCCTCAGTAAATGACTGACGTGATGAAAACCGCTGTGGAGCTAGAAAGAGGAAAGACACCAACGAAACAGCCTTCTGACAACTGTGATTACATTGAGCAGTACAATAACACTGAAATTGAAATTCAACCTTTGAGGGTAACGGTTGCCCAGGGTTATGTTTGTGTTTGTTTCAACAGACCGAGACCGTTTGGGAAAAAGGACTGGTCAGGGTGCTGTTATCCAGCTTTAAGGAATGTGGGAACTTCTGTGTATCTGTGTATCTTAAAACAAGGTGGTTGAAGTTAACAAAGAAAATGTTTAGTGAAAACCTTTAGAATATGTTGAATGATTTTCTTTACAACTTATGGAAATTAATGTGCCGCCAGTAATAATGATGAAGAATATGATTTGGCTATTGTGATTGAATCCACACTGGTGGACTGTAAAAGAAAACAGAGAACTGCTTATCAGTGGCTCTGTTTACATTCCTGATGGGGACACACTGCTTCAAGGGTGTGCAGTAAGTTGGAGCCGTTTGGAAGCTCAATGATCAAACTATAGGCAAAGAGAGTGTTTTAATTATGGTCAGCGGGGCCATTTAGCCTGTAATTGTAAATGGACACTCAGAAAAGAAAGTGATAACGTGAAAGTGACGTGTATTAATGTGGGGTTTTGAAAGTGAAAAGAACATGCAAATAAGAGAATCCTTTTGAAGGAAAGAGCTAGTGAATTGATGAATGCAGGTTGATGTAAAATTACAGAGAATGACAAAATATGAGTTGCAAAATACATAAAAGTAACGAAAGGGATGATTGTGTTTTGAATGAAACGCTTTGATAAGGTTTTAGATGATATAGAGAGACAAATCTAATGAGTTTTATCACAACTTGTAATAAAATGTATCACAAGCAGAGAGGGCAGCCTCAACATTTAGTGTGAATACTAAAATTAAGATTGATAAACTGCAAGAGAAAACACTGAAGTCAGGTGTTAAAGTATGGTAATTGAGAACCTGACAACTAAAATTAAGATGAAATGCGAAATGTTATTAAGAATTAGAATAATTATTATTCTTTCTTTAAGATAAAATAAGCAGAAGTATTACTGGATTAACAGTTGCTAAATGTAAAATGTGTAGAAAGGCATCTGATTAAAAAACAGTTTGTTAGTGTTTTGAACGTGGAGGAATAGACAAATCCGACGAGCGTTCTGTGTAGGCTGCCATCTTGTGGCGACGCCATTACTGAGCTGTTACTAGTATGTAAACAAACCTCCGTGATAACGCAAACGCACCCTCGATGACAGCTACAGCCAGGCAGTATGACTTGTTGGGTTGATGATGTTAGACAGTGGCCTCCAGTCACAGATGAAGGAACAAACGATCTTACAGATTATTTATGAAAATAGCTTGGCAATAACTATGCTAGCTAGGCAAGCTAACGAGGAAACTATTAAAATATCTGTCCATTTGGCAACAATAAATAAATGAATGATATCAAATAAACGAATTCATGTTTTTCATTCGTGACCATTATTTATCTCATTTTCACATTTCAAAAGGAAAGGGTAAGGTACAGCTAACTGCTAGCGTTGTTGGGTCTCAGAGTGAGAGTCACAGTCAAGCAAATACAGTAATGTTACTACTGCCCCAACGCGCCCCTTCGGTTGTTTTAAAGGTATTCAAGAGTATTTTCTCCTTCGCCTGGCATCCGATGATCAACAAAATGCCAACTACAGGTCACTGATAGAGGGTCAAAAAAATTATCTGAGCTCCGTATGGGTTGGTCAAATAATGCACACTCTACCAGATGATAAATACATAGTTCTTAAAGGACCTGTCCGATTTTCACAGACCATTAACAACACTTATACTGTTCAAATAACTCTGCAGAGGAAGAATAGTAAAGTTGTAGATGTAACGTTAGTGACGGTCGTAAATCGCGGGCTGTTTATTCCAGTGGACGCAACCAAACCAATAGGAGGCAATGGCGCAACGCTACCCAGCAACAGCTCAGTAATGGCGCCCGCTTACTTCCGGTAGTTTCGCCGGATTCGTCTATAGTGTTGACCATGAAAGAACGAGGAGCTGATGTTTTGCCTTTCAAAGATAAGCTTGTGATTTGCTGAAACAGTTTGCTTGTCTGAATCTGGTGTGTGCTGTGGCTGAAACAGCCAGTGCGACAGAGACAAGATCTGAGAGGAAATTTGTAATGTAATGTCTAAATTCCCTGATGTGGGCAAAAGACAAATATAAAAATTATGTTTATTTGAAAATAGATGTAAATTCTGGCAAATATGCCTTACTGCTGGGCTAGAGTTAAAAGTTTAAGTGGTAGATAAAGTTTGATTTTAGAAGTTTATGAGAGTACAGTGTGCCAGTCCTAAATGCCTCAGAGTCTCTCTAATTCAATGTCAGCTAAAAGCTGTTAACTGAGCCTGTGCGATTTAGGGATTGAGAGATGAGTAATATGATATTTTGGCTTTTGAGGAACAGCAGAGATAAGTGGGACTGAGAAAATATTGATAACATTAAGTTGAATCTGCAGACTAACAACTTGATACTGAGGAATACTGTTTCAACACAGTTTCAATGAAATTGATGGCATATAGTACAAATTTGTATACTTTGTGAAGAGTCCTGAAACAAACAGTGAAAAGAGCCGCCTCAAGCTACTGGTAGTGAGTGGGTGGGGTGGCTGATGTCTGCATGGTCAGGGTGGTTTTTCAGAATAATTCAAACTGTCTTGCCAATTGTGGGTATGGGATTATTAATTCTGTTTTGTTTACCATGCATTATGAAGTGTGTTTCCAGCTCAGTGCAGAGATTGATCAGGGCGGGGACAGTTAGCAAAGTGACGTCAGTTCAAGCAGTAAAACTGACTCTGTACCAAATAACTGATGGAGAGCAATGTGATGATTATGACAGCGATGACATGTATGCAGACATGAGTTGAATGTGTTTTCTTTCTTTTTTTTGTTTGTTGCCTTTCTGGGACCATGAAAGGGATTTTCTAAACTTTGATTGTTTAGGTTTTGATATCGTTGATTGACTGTTCTATTTACTGTTTTTTATTATTATTATTTCTTGTTTTTATTTCCTTTTTCCATTGTAAGAATGATGATATGTTCAGAAGGTTAAAAGCAGCGGTCATCCGTGTTACGAGGTGGCGTAAAAGTGGAAGGGTTTGAAATGAGGGATTTTTATGTATACTATTTCTTTGCATCTTTTTAAGAGTCAAATCAACCAGTGTTTTATGAATTGATATGTTTTTCCATACTAATGTGATCTATACTGTTTCTTGTTTATACTGAGGTGACTGAGGGTCCGATCTATATAGTGTTGGGGATGCAATAACAGTGCTTATTCATCTAGCCCGGTTTCAGAATAAACCTTTACTTGCTTGCTATAAAATTAAGGGCCTATCCTTACAAAAACAGCCTAAGCTTTTTCATTCTAAATTTTAATGAAGGTTACATGAAGAGTATAACTATGATGTGAAGACTTGAATCAATTCTGTTCTTGAAATGTAATGATGTAATGATTTTGATCAAGAAATTAGAAGACAAGGGTGAATTTTTCGTTAATGCGTTTATCAGAGAATGATAAAGAGGAGGAATTTGTTACGGAAAATTCAGTATTTCTTATAATCATTTGTTTTTAAACTGTTTAATCATATGTTTCTGTGAGGTTTTCCAGCAGCTGAGGGGGGACAGGAAAGAGCAGGCCAATAAGACGGATGGGCAGGAAGATAGTGAAATACCTGAGCACGAGAAAGAGTTTGGTTAGAAGAGTACAGGGTTATTTAACTAGTAAAAGAAGCACTAGGCCCTCTCCTGATGTAAGCGGGAGGCAATTTAGGCCATAGATGAAGGCCTTTGGGTGTCTCAGGGACAAGAACAGTGTGACCTGCACCAGGGGGTAGAAACCAGTCCGAACTAGCTGAAGATAGGGGGTATCTTTCTGGAAATTTACAAGAAACCTGTTAAGGAGGAGTTTTTTGCCAAGAAACTGTATAAAATGTCTATGCTTTATTGAGTCTACAGGTATTCTGTTTCAAAGCTGGGTAGCTGCGGCTTTTGTGAAAAGAATCCTCATTGAAATAAACCTTTTCTCTTTATTACAGTTTTGCCTCTTGAAGTTTCTTACACCATTGATGCTGTTTGTTATTAACTTTTGAAAATTGCCATTACAGTTCCATTGTGGTTCAGTGTGTTTCTCAGCCTGGTGTCAATGAGTGTGTGGCGCCAAACTCTAGATGACAATCTTACATTTAAAAACAGAAGAGGGTTGTTAGGGACATTAAAGGCTGATAAATATTCTGTGTTATAAGTTATAAAAAGTTGGTGTTCAGAGTTCATAGACTTGCTTTAATCCTTAAGTTTGTTCAATTACTCCAAATAAATGTAAAATTGTTGTGAGCAAAAACTTATTTTCATGTTTCTATAATCAGGTTACATTTCATGCGAAAGAGGTTCCTGTGGTAGTGAAATGCATGTCATGTACCTGCTCTGCTGGGAAAGCACTGTGCAACCACATTGTGGCATTATTGTTTCAAAGTGCTCACTACTGTACCATGGGATTCAAGACAGTGCCATTGCCACTGTCATGCACCAGCTCACTGCAGACCTGGCACCGGCCTAGGACACATGTAATACTTTAACATTCATTACATTTAATGATGTTGGACTAGAATTTTGTAATGACGTTTGTCAATTAATAATTTCTCATCAATATATTACAGGGAATTGCTCCTGAGGCAACAAATGACATGGTAGTGCGTAAACCAGTGCCAAAGACTAAGGATCATGCCCGAACTGGAGTGAAATGTACACTGTACAGAGCATATGGTGGTAAGTCTGAATGAACACATGTCCAAATATTTTAATGGATAATAGAACATTGATTAGTATCTTTTCCCTTTAAGCCTTCAGTTAATATCTTCTGCAAATTATGAACATTTCTTAATATGTAAGGGTTTGGGGCAGCTCAAAACATTTTCATGTGTATTTATAGAGAGGTGATATGTGTTGGTGTCTGCTAAAACATGAAAGGTCAGGTGACAATGATATGTACATTTAACTTGACATATCTCACTTTTTTGTCAGGGCCTCTTCCAGATCCTCACATCATTGCCAGTGCTGAGAAACTTCAAGACAAACGCCCACAACCAGGCATTTGCAAATTGCTGCACGGCCTCGAGGCCCTTAATTTTGTGGACTCTAAATTTGGCCCTGTGCCATTTGGGTCTTTGCTCTCTTACCAGTGCCCTCCCAAGATAAGTAGAGACATTATTAAACACCCTGGTGCCCCTGGATTTCCTCAGTTGCCTTTAGAAGGTTACAATTTTAAATTTAATTTCCAATTTGAGCCCAACTACAAGCAACAATACCACTTAGAGAGCCTTAAGGTGTCAAGGGAGATGTCTGCTGCAATTGAGGAAGAAACACGACTGCAGTCAGAATGCCAGTTGTGGACCCAGGTACGCAAACCCCGACTTACAGCCAGCAGATTTGGTGAAATATGCCATGTCCGTGGAGAGTCTACTGCAAAATCCTTAGCTGCTCGCATTCTGAGAGGAACTCCTCAGACAGCTGCTATGTAAAGAGGGCTGGACCTGGAACCTGACATACTGAGGCAATATTCAGAGTTTTGTGATGTTTCTGTGACGCAGTGTGGGGTCATCATCCACCCTGATGCACCTCACCTTGCAGGCAGCCCTGATGCTAAAGTCTTCAACCCCAGAGAAACACCTCCATTTGGGTTGGCAGAGGTAAAGAGTTGTGATGTTGAAGATGTTGCTCAAGTTAAACACCTGATCACAGTTCGAGGCAAGGCCTGCCTTAAGAAAAGCCACAAATATTATTATCAGGTTCAAGGCCAGCTGGCCTTAAGCGGACTTCAGTGGTGTGATTTTATAACAGATACCCACACTGACTTCACAGTTGAAAGAGTATTTAGGGATGAGGAGATCATCAACTCAATGCGACAGAAGCTGGATTATTTTTATCACAACATCTACATGGATGCATTATTACGTTGAGGCAGAATTTTCAAATGTAAATAGTTCTATGTACATCTGTGATGCATGCAATTCCTGTTGTAAATACTTTTTCAATTTACAACTTCAGTCAATGTTGCATTCTATGTAAATATATATGGGCTTTATAGTCTGTCTTGGTCACTTTTTGCTTATGTTCCATGGTTGCAAGGAACTGCTTCCAATCTTGTTTGTAGCTTTGAGCTGCTATGGAAGCTTTTTATTAGTTTCATTCACCTCACTTATATGCTATTATCAAATATGTAAATAAAAAAGTTTTAAAAATATTGTTGTTCTTTTAATGGTTAAGGTGTAAATGCATTTTACTCTGGATAAACTTTTTACAGAATGCTTCACAACATTGTTTATTAATAACATACAAATCCCTATGTTCAGAGAAAAGATAGTAAATGTAACAAATTTACAAATATATTACAAAGCACTTGTATTTACAGTATATCTACACAGTGTCAAATTTAAAAATATATTACAAAGCACTTGTATTTACAGTATATCTACACAGTGTCAAATTTACAAATATATTACAAAGCACTTGTATTTACAGTATATCTACACAGTGTCAAACAGCTAAAAGTACTGTAGAATTAGTCTCACCCAAGAAAGGAAACACTTCAGACGGGTTTGTCCCCTTTGATATCAAGAGGTCCCTGATAGTTTGAGAGTAGGCAACAGATGGCCCACAGCTGATTGACTGAACCTGCCATAGAAAGAGGAACAAGCCCATCCCAAATGTGGTACTCCTTCACCCTGCGTATCGCCCTCTCAACTAAAATTCTCAGACGGGCAATAGCCTGTGTTTTCTGGGTGTCCTCTGTGCTGAGCTGATTTGATGTTTTCAGTGGAGGGATGATGAGGGTTGCCCCCACCTGTGACAGCATCTTTTCAATTTGGAACCCCTTGTCAGCCATTACTCCATCTTCTGGTTGAAGTAACTGCAAGATCTGTGATTGGCGAGTTATTTCTATATCGGAGATGGAGCCTGTGTACAATTTAGATACAAATGTGATAACCCCACATGGGGCAATGCCAATTAGACCTTTAAAGGTGGTGTGGTTTTTATAGTTGGAAAATGTTTCCGACTGTAGTAAGAGAGAAGATGCTGTTTCACAACGGATCTCGGTGCAGTCTATTATCACTCTCACCTGAGGGCAGTAGAGCTTAAACTTGTCAGGCATTGTGGCCTGCACTTGCTCTCTCGTCATCCACAATGGTAGCGAGCCAAGAATCTGGTAAAGGTAGCTTGTCCATGTTAAGATGATGCGACTAACCGTAGACAAGCTGACCTCGAAGATGGATGACAGGGTTTTCTCCTGAAGCCCAGCTGCAACACGACAGAGAAACATGAACAGTTCATCAATGAGCGGAAGTTTTCGCTGAGGGCTCGGTGTCTCTTGTGCTGTTCGCTGTACCTTGGACCAGTACAAAAGCCTTGAAGCAGAAGGGTAAACTGACTCCCAAAACACAGTGAAGACCTCCTTTGAGCTGAACCTAGTGTAATAACGAAAGTCCTCATCTGTGACACAGAACTTGAAAATCAGAGGCTGCTGCTGCTGCTTAACTGTCAGCTGCTGGATTTCACGTTCTAGTGACAAAACCTGAAGCTCCAACTCTTGAATTCTCCTTGTGGCAGCATCCAGTTTACCTTTAAAGCAAGAAAAAACATACACCTTAATGTTTATCATTGAGTCATATACTAGTTTTCACTTCGTCTTCATTATTGGATGTTATTTGTTAGTGAGCTTGACAGTAATTATTGGCTTTTATGAAATGGAGAGACTACAATAACTAAGATTACAATGTAATTTCTGTAATAGTTCTCAATCATCCAAATCATTATCATATTGTGTGGTATTATTCAGAGTAACTGAGTTTCCTGTAAAAGCATTTTACAGTAAGCACAGCTGCTCTGCCGACGAACCCTATAGTTACAAAGTAATTTATTGCCACATAGAAAAACCTGTTAATCTGTTTTTGAATTACTAACCAGGAGAAGGATGGTAGGAATAGTCATGATCTTTTGCTACTCCACCCGCAGGCAGTGCCTCCTCTGTGAAGTCTCCTACAGGCATCTCCTGAGATTCATCTAGGACTGCAGCCCTAAAATGCTTCCTTGCTCTCTGGTAAACCGGCTGTCGAGCTTGTGAGGCTCTTCCTAGAGATGTGAAATAGATACACATAAATGTCAATATGGATATTTAGTAATAATTTCTCAGAACCCAAAAAGTATGTATAATACCACCACAAATGCAATTATAACAAATGGCAATTTAAATGCCAACAGGATGATTTATTATAGTTTTTATATGGACTAATAAGCTGTATAAAAAAAAATACAGCTATTAATAAACATTTCTTCGTTTATTTCATACAAGCATAATTGTATGTAAACTGTAAATAATGTAATAAATTATGATTTATTGTTATTTTAAAGTACTACCAGGCTTAATAGTGTCCTACCTTTACCCCAGTCATTCCAGGGGAATCTAGACGGCGTTGCTCCTTTCTTAATCCTGGTTCGTCCACTGGCTGATGTACATATATCCTCTGGGGTAAAGTGCTGACTACACACGTAGGTGCTCCCACGGAGGATTTTAAAACTCGGTCCCTCGTCTCTTTTGATCGCCCTAACCCAACGGGCACGTATTTCAGCGTCCACTGGAAAATCGTGGAAACTTAAATAGGGAAATTTATGTTTGTTGTTTGAACAACAAGGAACACTACAATAGCATCTACAAGATGACTGTGCCATGCTTATTGGATGGGAAACTGGTGAAAAATGAAAACAGGAAGAAATAAATGATAAATCACATCAGCATATGGAAATGGTTTGACATTTAGCTTTGATAAAAATTTAACACTTGTTAGTAAACTTGTGGCAACACACGCTGACCGCGATTTATCTTGTTGCTAGCTAGTCTAACTTTCCCCTCCACGACAGTTACACGTTAAAGAATGCTATACGTTACTGGAAATTATCATTAACATTATCAAAATACGCTAAATATAAGAACCAATAACGCTAAATACGTAAACATTATTATTGTAAACTTTACCTTTCGTGTTGTTAGTTATCACCTTTTGTATTCTCCTGAAGTAACGTTAACCAGCGCGCGCAAGTTAAAACGGAAGTACGTATACCCTGCTTTGCGGAAAAGCGGAAGTTTTCTGACGTCATTGTGAAAAGGGCCTATTCCGGGTGAGGATGCCAAATGGAACCCCTGGCCTGCGAGAGGAGGTCCCTCCTCAACGGCACTGGCCACGGGGCAGTGTCTGCTAGCTGCATCAGGATTGGGAACCACGGCTGGTTCATCCAGAGCGGCGCTACGAGCAGCACTGGGCATTTCGTTTCCCTGATCCGTTCTAACACCTGAGGCAGGAGGGAGACCGGGGGGAAAGCGTAGAGCGGACAGCGCGGCCACGTTCGGGACAGCGCGCTCTCGCTCTTGGAAAAGAACGCGGGACAGTGAGCGTTTTCGTGGGACGCGAACAGGTCCACCTCCGCTCTGCCGAATCTCTCCCACAACAGCCGGACTGTTTGCGGGTGTAGAGACCACTCGCTCGTAGGAACGTTGTTCCTGGATAGTCTGTCTGGTCCCAGATTCTGGATCCCTGGCACATGCACTGCTCTCAGCGAGCGCAAGTTGCGCTGAGCCCATAACAGGAGGCGTTCCGCCAGCCTGTTCAGGTTTGGGGATGTGAGACCGCCCTGGTGATTTATATAGGACACCACAGACATATTGTCCGAACGGACTAAGACGTGTTGGTCCTTGATTTGGGGATGAAAACGCGTCAGCGCATTGTCCACTGCCATCATCTCCAGGCAGTTGATATGTTGGAGCTTTTGCGTTCTGACCACAGGCCGAAAAACGCTCTGCCCTCGAGCAGCGCTCCCCATCCCGATGTGGAGGCGTCTGTCGACACCACTATCACTCTCGAGGAAGTCCCCAGGCTTACACCTGATTGGTACCAGTCGCTCGTCTTCCAGGGTTTTAGAGCTTTCACACAGCTCTGATCGACCCTGAGATGCAACGAGCTGGATGCCCACGCTCTGCGCGGCACTCGCTCTTTCAACCAGAACTGCAGAGGGCGCATGCGGAGCAAGCCCAGCTGGAGAACTGACGATGCTGAGGCCATAAGACCTAGCATCCTCAGAAATTTCCTGAGCGTGACGGTCGCGCCGCAGCGAAAGAGTTTCGCCCTGCGCTGGATGTCTAGTACGCGCTGTGGTGACAGCCGCGCTATCATAGACTGCGAGTCCAGAACTGTGCCCAGGAACGAAGTCGTTTGACTGGGGTTCAGTGAGCTCTTCGCCCAGTTGACTCTGAGACCAAGATTCTCGAGGTGATCGAGTAAAATGGCCCTGTGCTCCGCGAGTTCTGATCGCGATTGAGCTAGAACCAGCCAGTCGTCCAAATAGTTCAGCACTCGCATGCCTCTGAGTCTGAGGGGTGCGAGCGCTGCGTCCATGCACTTCGTAAATGTACGAGGTGCCAGGGACAAGCCGAACGGCAGGACTGTATACTGGTATGCCTGGCCCTCGAAGGCGAATCTCAAGTATCGCCTGTGACGTGACGCTATCTGTATTTGAAAATACTCGTCCTAAAGATCTATCGACATGAACCAGTCTCCTCTGCGAACTTGCGCGAGGATTTTCCTGGTCGTGAGCATTCTGAAACTGCGTTTCACTAATGCTTTGTTCAGTTGTCTTAGATCCAGTATGGGTCTGAAACCCCCGTCTTTCTTGGGGACCAGAAAATATCTGCTGTACAGCCCCTCTCCGCTTTGAGCTCGCAACACAGGCTCTATAGCCCCTTTGCTCACCAGTTTTGATATTTCGTCGCGAAGTAGGTGTGCTACTTCCGAATTCACCATAGTCTCGACGCGCGCTGTGAAGTGGCGAAGACGTCGACAAAACTGTAGCGAGTAGCCTCTCTTTATAATGCCTGGCACCCATTCCGAAACCCCCGGAAGCGCTGCCCATGCATCTGCATGGGTGGCTAAGGGTTGGATGCGAAGCGCGCTCTGTTCGTTGGGCGACAGAGGTGCTTCGGTGTGCTGCAACATAGGCGCAATGCCTGTGACATTCGAGGCCCTCCCCCGAGTGGGGGAGGGCTGAGCGGGTCCCGAAGGACTCATGGGGCCCTATCTTGCACCCAGCGCAATTGACTTTGTACACCGACGCATGTATCATTCCTATTTTGCACCCGCGCAAAGCGCGCTTTTCCCTCCACAGAAGCACGTCGCTAAACTAGGGAATGAACTTGCGCTCCCTGGGCGGTTCAGCGCAAAAAAGGAGGCGTGTTCCGGCGCAAACGTTCCTTCATGCTATTTTGCAGGTTTAGAAAACAATTGCGCCACTAACCAGGAAAAAATAGTTTAAAGTCAGTGGCGCGTTGCGCATGAAATTCATATGCTATTTTAAGGGCGCATGCTTGGCCATAATCAATGTAGCGTGTGCACAACGCGCATACACTTTGATTCTCTCATCTACACAGAAGCAGCAGTTTTCATTTTTGCAAAGATCGTTAAAATAGGGCCCATGGTGTCTGTGAGTAAGTGTGGGCGCGGGGAAGCGGGCACATTTACTGCTTTGGACGCGCTGTCTGCCTGGGTTTCGTTTCGTTTCGTTTTTACAGAAACCCTGTGACATGCATGACATAGTGTTTGTGGGCACTGGGGAGTGGGCACGTTCACTATGTTGTTTGCGCGATCGACCTGAGTCGATTTTATGGGCGCGCGCCCTGTGTGAAGGGCTGTGCTTGTGTGTAGAGATGGGCACTGTACAGTGGGCATCAGTACTACATTTATTGCACCATCGGCCGTGGCCGGAATACCAGAAAATACACTCTTTACAGGATTTATCTGGGTAGCCGTAAAAACGGCTTTTGTGTGTAGGCAAGCGGGCAGCTGTACAGGCTTGCGCGTTGCAGAAGACGCTGAGACAGTCGCAATTCCTGGAACTGAGACAGCGGCGCGCTTGGGTGAGGGTCCGGCCGCAGCGGGACTTACACACACCGTCGCACGCATTCCTAGGCATGCTGGGATGTTTTCGGGGCTTCCGGTTTCACCGCAATCCTCGGCCGCGGACCACGCGGAGCAGGGCGGCGGTTGGCAGAGCGAGAGCGGGGTCTCAAGCTGCGTTGTTGTCGGTGTTGTGACGAAGCAGCAGGAGGAGGAGGCTGTGGCTGAGAGCTCCGTGGGGTCGGTTTAGCACGACTCGCTGAAGAGCTAGAGCGCTTCGGAAGGAAGTGCTTAAAAGCTTGCGACGCTTTTTGGGCCTCGGCGAATCTCTCTACAAACTCGTTGACAGAGGATCCGAAGAGGCCATCAGGAGACAGCGGGGCATCGAGGAACGCGGTGCGCTCAGACTCAGCCATATCCGAAAGCGTTAGCCACAGGTGTCTCTCAGCTACAGTGGCGGAAGCCATACACCGTCCCATGGCTTGAGCAGCGGACTTAGTAGCGCGGAGAGTGAGATCCGAATCGCTTCGTAAGTCCGAGAGGCAGATCGCATCAGGTCCCATCTCGTCCAGCTTGCGGAGGAGATCTCCCTGGAAGATCTGCAGGGTAGCCATGGTGTGTAGCGCAGACGCGGCCTGCCCAGCGGCGGAAAAGATTTGCGCGAGCAGCTTCGACGTCGTGCGGCAGGCTTTGGACGGCAACACCGGTTGGCAAGGTGGGTCGCTATCGCCTGTTCTACCGGCGGAAGAGAATGGTAGCCTCTGTTTTTAGCCCCGTCCAGGGTAGCGAATGCTGGCGAAACCGAGGAACGTGTTCGGGCTGAAAAGGGAGCGCTCCAAGCCTTCGCATGCAGCTCAGGAAGAAAGGGGGCGGGCTTGGATTCCGGAGACGTGCGCTCACCGGGGAGAAAGCTACCATCCAGCCGGGTCCGAGAGGGGGGCTCCGGGGCGGACCACTCGAGGCCGAGGCTCGCCGCGGCCAGCGAGAGTACGCACATCAGCTCCCTCTCGATGTTAGCTCTTCTGTTAGGTGTACGAGCAGAAAGCGCGAGATCCGCAGAGCTCGCCCAGTCTTCGCTGCCCGAGGCTAACAGAGAGCACGAGTCATCATCCCCCGACGCGGCTTTAGAATCAACTTCCTCCGCTGAGGCGGCGGCAGACGGCGGTCGCTGAGCGTCAGGAAGTGATCCAGGCGAAGCCGGTGAAGCAGGCGGGCGAACCGGCGAGCTTAGTCGGGTTGGAGAAGGCTCCGAGACCCGCTGAGAGCGGCGCTTCTTGCGGCGCGGCAGTGCAGCGGGAAATGCAGGCTCGGAGAATACTGCCAGGCGAGTCCTCAGAGTCACCATAGGCATAAGCTCGCAGTGAGGGCAGCCGCCGTCAGCGAGCGCGAGCGCTGCGTGGTCTTCACCCAGGCAGGAGACACATTTAGAAGGCATCTTGAAAAAGACGCGAGCTCTTTTACGAGTGTGTGACGCAAGGCGAACACACACACACAAACACAGAGAATGGTAAAGGATATGGGCGCCGGAAAAGCGCAGCAGGAACGGCAGTCGAAGGCGGCATGGCCGGCAGCTTCCGTGACTCGTCCCGCTGAAGTGCTATCAGACGACGCGTTGCTTCTTCTCGTGATCCAACGATGCGTGCGCTTCGCTGAAGAGATGAAAAATCAGTGAATCAGCCTTATCGAGCTTCCTTTATAGGGCTAAGCCACGCCCGTTTCGGTGGGAAGTGGCAAGGAGGGCGCGAAGCGATAGGCTCACTCGATAGGCTTATGCACAGGCCTCACTCGATAGGCTTATGCAGTTGCCGCAGGGCAACCAATGAGCGAGCGAGCCGTCTCGCCCATGGTTGCATGCTGCTGCAATGTGTTTTACATTATTACAAAATTAAAGGATAATTTTTTGCTTCAGTATTCGTGGAAAAAGAGATTTTCCCCTAGCGTTTTCAACGCAGTACGAGAGACCTCTCGTAAGAGAACAAACGCGCGTCCCATCATTACCTCTCTCATCTACTACTCGATATCGCAGTTTGACATGTCTGCCATTGGAAAGTTCCACGTGGTGTAATGAATAATTAAGAGCAAGTGTCTTCTCATTGGATAAGAAAACTCAATACATGAATAATAATGAGACACCGATGAGTCATCAAAGTACTATAGTGCTCAGTGACGTGGACATGATGAAGATTTTAAACCCGGAAGATGAAAATAGCGGAAAAAAACTAAAATTTAACCATTTTCCCCCAACTATTAAATCTAACAGATGCTAACATTGTCTTCAATGGTGTTCAACACACATACCTCTGTTAAAATCTCAGAAAATTTGGTTTAGGGTTTCATGACCCTTTAATGATAGTTTAAATATTGTGATACAAGTTTTCACTTATACGTATACAGCAACACAATTTACTGTTTGCTACAGTACTGCATATTCTACATATATAGCAGTTTGCTAATAAAATGCTCTTACAGTTTGAATGAATTACTGCAGATGACCTTTGACCTCTGATTGGCCTCTTGTACACAAAGGCATTGACTGGTTCCTCTCCCTTCAGTCTATAAGTGAGTGGCGCTAAAAGTGTTTCGTTTTCCCAGAACAGATGAACGTGAATGAAAACTTTTTATTACGTTGGAGTTTTTTCATCGCAGTTCTGAATTGAAATGTCCGGTGAGTGGTGCCAAAAGATTAATGCTCCATTTCTAAATAACGTACACCTACACTGAAGCCTAAACCCAACAGTGTTGACAAAAGCAAATGTGACTTAAAACGCAATCGTAACCACAGCATTTTAGCTTGTTTTTGAATTCTTGACTTTGAGCTCTTTTATCGTGACTCGTCTTTCATGGAATTCGTACCCAAGCTCTCCGCATCACAAGTATACTGTATCAGCTGAGCTACCGAGAAAGCTTGATATGTCAGTAAAACCGAACATATGGAGCAGATTAATGATGCAAACTCCAAAATATATTCGTTTACAAATCATACAAAGTGTTTTAAGGTAATAACATAATTGTGCAAGGTGCCACATGAAAACAAGTCTTTATTTATCCATAATCTGCCCCTGTAATCATAATTGTGTGAGAAAACGATTAAAAGTGCTTGCTGTTTTACTGGAAACTGCAGTGTAAGTCTTGGTACGTATTTTGCGTTTTACAAAAATGTTGCCACTTGTATGTTTTTTCAATGAGCCTGTGTTGCAATCCTGAATACTTACAGACACACTTTGGTTATCTTTTTTCAAACATAATTTAGATGGTGATACTTTTAGGAAATGTGATAAATGTGATTTTTTAAAAAAAAAGTTGCACATTTATTCACCCAATTTTTTGTGCAAGCAAGCAGTGTTGGTTTGTGTAGAGGACTGTCTCTGTCTGCAACGGCAATTTAGCAGCTTTGAACAGTATTGACACCATCAAAACCAACCATGATCTTTGGTCTATTAATGACTGTGTAGCAAAACATGGCTCGCTCAGTAGAGACTACACCACCCTGAAATAACGGGGAAATAACCAAAGAATCAAGCACATGAAAATACGTTCCACTCAGAAGAGGCAACAGGCGTGAGTTTCCGTTTAAACAGACAATCTTTTATTAGAGATAAAATTATTGACCAGCAATAAGTTTATCACCAAACTTGTATTGGTCAAAAGAAACAAAGTAAAGATTTTTTTTTTTTTTTTTTTTATTCACCGTCGCTGCAGCGACTGAGGCTTCCTCTGTGAAGAGCAGGCTAGTATGGCTGCACCCAGCACATAGAAAGAAATAGAGACACTGCAATAATAACCCATGTTATAGTGAAGCCTGTGCAACAAACCAGCCTGCTTCAAGGGAATGCTCAGCTCCTGCAAGATACAAAGAAAACAAAATGAAACACATTAGAAAGGAAATAAACCAAACGATACAAATAGGCAAATTAATAAAAGATAAACACATTCAAAATCAATTTACTAAATAAACAAATATACCAAACAAAACCAAGAAAAATAGTCCACAATACTCAAAAAAAAGAAAAAAAAAAGAAAAGAAAACCCACAAAACAGATAATGAAAGTAAAACAAACAAAAAGGAGGAACTTCATGCCCACTTGAGCATTAGACAAGACGGTAACGAAATTACGGGGTCGAAATTCGGCACACCACCGGACCCCAAAGCAACAGCGTGGCTCAAAGAGCGAGGGTTATGCCGAATTCACACTGCACGATTTTCAAAGTACTCGGGTCACTGTTCTTTTCACACTGCACGATTATCTGCGGTGCTGTGTGCACACTGAACGATGGATCGATGACAGGAGGTTTCACACTGCATGATTTTACAAAAGAAAGAGTCGCCGATAAATTCTGTCTGGTTCGCAAACTACGTTTCACAACCAAACACACACGAGAAGTGATAAGGAAATAACGCAAGATCATGCCAGAGACCGGAGTTCTATAATGCTCAACATATGATGCTAACATCAGGATGTAACCATTCTATCAGCCTCAGTCGTGGTGGGGGTAGTGTGTAAAAAATATAATATCAAAATGTATATATACAAGATATATCTTTTTTTTTCTCTCTTTTCTACAGAAGTAAACTACAACCAAGTATAACAAGGTTATGACGTCATTGACAGGTGACAGTGTACACAGTGCAAGTCAACAAATAACTTGTCTAGTGATTGGAATTTATTCAAATCAACATATTTGTGACTAAATATATCCAAACATCAGCATCACGCTTGTTACATTAAACCATCCAGCTGTATTAATGACGTGTTGCTAATTCTGTGTGAACCAGAAGTTTCCACCAGGATTACTTCAGTATTGTGTACTTCTTACAGTATTTAGTACTTATTTCCAATGAAAAAGATAATTGAAAAATTAAATCCCCATCTCTCATCTCTAGCTCACATGCGTCACTCAAAGAAACTGGAACTGGACTGCAGATATACAACAAGCAAGCAGCTGATTCATTTTGATATCTCACTTGATTTTCACTTCTTCATTTCAGGTGGTATGTCATTCATTGCAATATGCATGTTTACTGCTAAACATTTCGGGTATTGACAACATGATTGTTGCTATGGCTTATGTGGGTATTGGCAACATACTCGTTTAGGCCATCTAGGTAAGGGCAACATACTTGTTGCTTAAGGCTTTCTGGTATTGTTGGTAGCATGCTGTTGCTTAACCTTTCAGGTATTGGAACATGCTTGTTACCTTGGCTCACTCAGGTAACTACAAAAGCATCCAGATTGCACTGTCAGTTGGGTTGGGGGATATTGGCTTGTGGTTTTGTTTTGGGGGGTTATTGCTGCTCTCCCTGCTCTTATCCATGCTAAGCTGCATGGATGCGCAGGGAGTTCTCGCCCAGAACGGAACCATACCGCCAATCCAAACTGTATGCTAATTGTCAATTGTATTTGACGGTAGTGGTCCTGACAGAAATCAAGTGTAGCGTCAGTTCTGGCAGGTCACGTTAGTCAAGCTCGCATCAGCTGACCCTCAGCAGATCCACGTCTACCTATAGGAATACTATCACCGTATATATAAGCTCCTTCAGTATTATCAGCAGCTATCGCGTTTCTCAGGAGCTAATTACCCTCCTCCATCCCCAGCTCCTCCTCTTGCCCAGTCAGGATTTGGCATTCTGATTCCTCTTGAATCAGAATAAATTCTCGAAATATGTTGTACTTTAAAATTATAATTAAATATATTTGCAAACTTTCATGTTGGTTCTGTTCTGTTTACCCCAAGGGGGTTATTGCTGCTCTCCCTGCTCTTATCCATGCTAGGCTGCATGGATGCACAGGGAGTTCTCGCCCAGAACGGAACCATACCGCCAATCCAAACTGTATGCTAATTGTCAGTCGTATTTGACGGTAGTGGTCCTAACAGAAATATATTCGTTTACAAAATCATACACTATGGTAAAAAATGTTTCAAGGTAATAACATAATTGTGCAAGGTGCCACGTGAAAACAAGTCTTTACCCTGTAATCATAATTGTGTGAGAAAACGATTAAAAGTGCTTGCTGTTTTACTGGAAACTGCAGTGTAAGTCTTGGTACGTATTTTGCGTTTTGCAAAAATGTTGCCACTTGTATGTTTTTTCAATGAGCCTGTGTTGCAATCCTGAATACTTACAGACACACTTTGGTTATCTTTTTTCAAACATAATTTAGATGGTGATACTTTTAGGAAATGTGATTTTAAAATAAAATAAAATGTGACTTTAAAAAAAAAAAGTTGCACATTTATTCACCCAATTTTTTGTGCAAGCAAGCAGTGTTGGTTTGTGTAGAGGACTGTCTCTGTCTGCAATGGCAATTTAGCAGCTATGAAAATAATTGACACCATCAAAACCAACCATGATCTTTGGTCTATTAATGACTGTGTAGCAAAACATGGCTCGCTCAGTAGAGACTACACCACCCTGAAATAACGGGGAAATAACCAAAGAATCAAGCACACGAAAATACGTTCCACTCAGAAGAGGCAACAGGCGTGAGTTTCCGTTTAAACAGACAATCTTTTATTAGAGATAAAATGATTGACCAGCAATAAGTTTATCACCAAACTTGTATTGGTCAAAGTAAACAAAACAAAGTAAAGAAACAAAAAAAAAAGGTAACACTTTATTTTACAGTGTCCTTGTTACATATGTTACATGTACTTATCATATAATAACAGTAAATTATGCATAATTACATGCAACTAACCCTCAACCACATCCTAATCCTACCCTAACCCTATAGTAAATGCATGTAGTTGCTTAATATTACTTAGTACTTAAATATATAAATACACTGTAACAATGACACCTTAAAATAAAGTGTAACCAAAAAAAAAAAAAAAAAAAAGTCACTGCTGCAGGGACTGAGGCTTCCTCTGTGAAGAGCAGGCTAGTATGGCTGCACCCAGCACATAGACAGAAATAGAGACACTGCAATAATAACCCATGTTATAGTGAAGCCTGTGCAACACCAAACCAGCCTGCTTCAAGGGAATGCTCAGCTCCTGCAAGATACAAAGAAAACAAAATGAAACACATTAGAAAGGAAATAAACCAAACGATACAAATAGGCAAATTAATAAAAGATAAACACATTCAAAATCAATTTACTTAATAAACAAATATACCAAACAAAACCAAGAAAAATAGTCCACAATACTCAAAAAAAAAAAAAAAAGAAAAGAAAAGAAAACCCACAAAACAGATAATGAAAGTAAAACAAACAAAAAGGAGGAACTTCATGCCCACTTGAGCATTAGACAAGATGGTAACGAAATTACGGGGTCAAAATTCGGCACACCACCGGACCCCAAAGTAACAGCGTGGCTCAAAGAGCGAGGGTTATGCCGAATTCACACTGCACGATTTTCAAAGTACTCGGGTCACTGTTCTTTTCACATTGCACGATTATCTGCGGTGCTCTGTGCACACTGAACAATGGATCGATGACAGGAGGTTTCACACTGCATGATTTTACAAAGGAAGATAATATAAATTCTGATAATATAATATAAATTAAGATAATATAAATTAAGTGCAAACATTCTTCCACAAGGCATAAACAACAGGCTTATATACTGTAGATAAATTCTGTCTGGTTCGCAAACTACGTTTCACAACCAAACACACGCGAGAAGTGATAAGGAAATAACGCAAGATCATGCGTGCGTGAGACCGGAGTTCTCGTGCAAGGCTGAAATTGTTATTAAAAATGATAGTCTGCAAGAAGATTGCAAGTTGTCTGTTCGCAGATTTGCAGCGAAAAGGAAAAAAAACAACAACAAAGAAAAAACAGATTATGCAGGAGGAAATGGTTGGAGACGAGAGCAAGGATTGTGTGTTCTGCAAAGAGAGTTGGTGGTAAATAAATCATTTTGCAATGTGCTGCAGCTGGTCAAGCATGTGTGTGCTTAGTTTCTGTTTGATATAATTGTAAATAGGCCTATATCTATTCAAATACTTAAATATCCTGGGCAATAACTCCTTCCCGAACATCCCGCTGCCCTGTATCTTGCCTTTAGGTCTCATTGGCCTTTAGGTCATCGACGATGTAGTTTTCAGTCAGAACACATTCACACAGCAGGATTGTGAATTGCCGACAGATCCAGATATTTATATCTCACGGGCGTCGGCGACTCATCAGCGATTCTCTCAGATCGCATCTTTGATAATTCACACTGTGTGATTTTCACTCACGTAAACGAGCACCGATTTGCCCATGATTTCGGGCATTTGTCGGCAATCTCACAAAACCTGTAAGCGATCGTAAATCGCACCTAAAATAGTTAAGTGTGAACTCTGCATTAATGACAAAGCTGTGTCAGGGTGGCTGTTCTCACTTAGCCTCGTCTAAACATGGGGAACGAGGACTCCTACAGACAAATGATATGTTTTATTAACAGAGTTCGAGAGGAACAAGTTCAAATTATCTATCCAATCATCACGTCATTCCAATTATCTAGGTCATTTCAACCAGCTGTCAACAATCAGTAATCAACATCTAGCCAATCAGCAAAATGAGTTGAGGCCTATATTTACACACATTTGACCACCTATGTTCCTAGACAGTTTTCATCATCTCTCCACCATCCTGTCTCCTCACACTTGCCTGGGCCAAATTCCGAGCACGGAGCCCTCCCCTCGGACATCACGCCAAATACGCATACTACTTAGATCTGATTATCTGTAAGTGTGAACTCAGTTCACAAGACATACAAAAGTCATATGATAGATCCTTTAGTTGATAAATCAGCAACAGCTGGTGCTCCAACCTGGTTTTTATGACGCAATGCCACACCAATGGAAACCCTAAAGGCAGGCCACACTAAAACGCATTGCAAGTTAAATCCAACCAAACTTCCCATAACATTGCAAACACAATGCATTAAAGCTTACCTGAACAAGTAAAAAATCATGTACTGTATCGCGTCACATGTTAAGCATGTGTGTGCAAAATGGTGATTGAACGGTTAATGCAACAGATACACTGTTAACTATTTGACTAAAACATAAAAATAACAAGCAATTCGCATTGCCAGCATCAGTATCAGCATGAACAGATCATAGGGTGCCCCACATCCACATTCAGCTCTGGTGTGTCGTGTGTGGATTATGGTCAAAACAAATATCTTGTAGGTATTTTTTACATTTGAACCAGCTATTATTATAGACTGCGCAAAGGACGCCAGTCTTTCTGTAATCAATATTAAAAGGTAGCTAGCCAGTCAAAACTACACAGTCGACGCAAAACTACAGGTTCATAATAACTACGATTAGTGGAAGTGGCTTACCTGAAATCTAACACATTATATTTCAAATATATATTTGTGAAAAATAAGGTGGATAGCAATGACGGGAAAGGGCGGGCTTTTGACCATGACACACCCCAAGAGGCTGTAGTGGCAAACAATTTTACATCACTGAATAAGAGACAAACATGGATCAATTGTCTTTAACAATTATTTATTCCCTTGCAAGGAAAGGTCAGCAGTCATACAGTCATTACAAAGTGCCTGCAGAGTGTGACAATGAGTGGGGGGTATCCTTCATTCTTTATAGTTGTTCCTCCCCCAAGGTTGTTTTCCCGAGGCTACATCAAGATACATCTTAGCCATAACTAACATATTGTTTAGATTTGTCTATCATACTTAATCATATTACACCCTTGAATGGAGACTCTCTGTCTCGGTCATACATTCAGTCACATTAACTTTTGTCCGGTCATATACAAGGACATACACATACATATATTAATATGTATCGACAACACATTAATCTAATTACCATCATATTTCTAAGATTCTATGAATATAATTAAGTGCAAACATAATAGAACATTAAATTTCTTCCACAAGGCATAAACAACAGGCTTATATACTGTAGCGGAGCGATAGCTCATTTGTGATGTTTTACATGTATCACAAACATATACATACTGAAACAAATGCAAATTCGTTACTTAAAGAACACATCAGATGACATTGCTGTTGATTATACAGAAAGTGATGCTTATATGACTCATCCTGCACTATATAGACTTTTGTCTACACAAATTATGTACTCTAGAATGGAAATGTTTCTCCCCCTTTTCATTTAAGCAAATAAATCATAGGTGCTGCATGACACTTGCTGATCCATTTTATATTTATTTATGGTTATGTTCTCAGACAAACGTCCTGGAAAGCATTGATAAATGACAGAGTAGAGCAGAGACAACAGCATTAAAAAATCAATTAAGTAAATACATGCTATAGACTCAAAAACAGACAGTGATTATATTTCTAAAAGTATACAATCTGCTTTATTTATTTTGAGCTTAAAAAAAAAAAAGTGTTGAACCTTTTTTTGTACAATATCATCAGACATTTCCATACACGTTAAGATCTTCCAAGTTGGCGTAATCAGCCTCATAATCATGACCCTAAATTGAATAATTAAGAAAGAAATGACACAGAGATCAGTCGATAACTTATTTCAGGGCAGCATTTGAAACCATAGAATTTGAATATATTTTCCACAGTTTAAAAATGGTAGAAATAAATAATATACTCACTGAGGATTTTGGCTCACTGAGGTACATGGTGAAAAGGAAAAGAAGAAGAAGAACAAAATCACTCATAGCCTATCTGTATTTATCATGGCAACTGGAGTTAAAGGAGAACTCGGGTCAATTTTAACATTGAGCTCATTTTTTTGTAAATTTGGAGTGCTGTCAATACAGAGAACAACAACAAAAATCGGTGTTGCCTACACCGTGTTATCCTCTTTTTAAAATTTGCACCCTGTTGACTTCAATGGGGCAAGTTTTAAACCTGCTTTTAGCCTCTTAACGTCCTTGATGTGTCATTACAAGTGCACAGCCAATGTGAGTGATTCCTTCAGAGTGAACACGGGTGAATCTGACTGCAGTAGATGTGAAAGATATGAATAAAAGTGATGTTATCATTATGATGTTAAAACATCATGTTTTCGGTCGAAGTCCACAGTAGTCGATTGTCGAATTCACGCGCATAGGTTTAGTACCTATGATCACGCGCGTGAACTCGACAATTGACTACTGTGGACTTCGACCGAAAACATGATGTTTTAACATCATAATGAGCTCAATGTTAAAATTGACCGGAGTTCTCCTTTAAAGGAATCTTGAAGTGGCACAGTGGAACTTTTATTATGACAGTCTGCTCATAGACAGAATAGTATTATTTTGTTATGCACCATGCTATAGTGGTTTAGACCTTGGAAGTGCACTGTACCTCTTTGGTGATGGCATATGAGGTTTGGAGAAAGGCTTGTTTTCTGACACGTTATATGTGTTGTTTGGCCTGTGAAGAGAGAAGTGTCATCAGTGAGTGGTGAGTAGAAGAAAGAATGTGTGAGGCTATGAATTCTATGAAGATGTTTTTTTTTTTTTGTATGTAATTGTTCAGAAAATAGGGTCCAAATGCTATGTCCGTTGATAGATGTGACGATAAAATAGTTGGATTACAATGAATGCAATGAATCTAAAATATATGAAAGTTTAATTTTTATCATTACATTATGGAAAATAATGAACTTATGCTACTTATCACAATATGCTAATTTATTGAGAAGGACCTGTAGTTGTACTGGAAACAAAGACCAAGAGGTGAAAATTGATAAATTAAGCATAATATTTTATACACACCTTTGTTTAGATTGTGTTTGTGACCCATGCATATCCTGACAAGGCTGCCTACAATCAATAAGAATAATGTAAAAGTGAGATACAGCTTAATTTTCTGTTTGCAATACCTGCTGTTACAGTCTGAAATATTGAATTAATATTTGACCAGCACTGTCTCAAGACTATCTAACCCAAATTTGGGGATAATCTGATAAATGCTCTAGGATGAGTCAAGTGTTAAAGGGATAGTTCACCAAAAAATAAAAATCCGCCCATGATTTACTCTCCCTCAAGTTATCCTTGGTGTATATGACTTTCTCCTTTCAGACAAATAAAATCTTTAAAAATTTAAAATAAAATATGTTGTATAAATAATTGTCCTGGCTCTTCCAAGCTTTATAATAGCAGTAAATGGCTGTTTCTGTTTTGATGTCCATAAAAGTGCATCTATCCATCATAAAAGTGCTCCACACGGCTCTGGGGGGTTAATAAAGGCCTTCTTAAGTGAAGCAATGCGTTTGTGTAAAAAAATATCCACATTTAAAACTTTACAAACTGTAATCTCTAACTTCTGCTAACTGTCGTATGTTCACGAGAGACTGGTGTTCCAGTGTATAAGTTTGTAAAGTTTTAAATATGGATATTTTTCTTACACAAACGCATCGCTTCAGAAGACCTTTATTAACCCCCCAGAGCCGAGTGGAGCATTTTTTTTTTTTTGATGGATAAATGCACCTTTATGGACAGAAACAGCCATTCACTGCCATTATAAAGCTTGGAAGTGCCAGGACATGTTTTAATATAACTCTGATTGTATTCGTCTGAAAGAATGTCGTATACACCTAGGATGACTTGAGGGTAAGTCATGGGCTAATTTTCATTTTTGGGTGAACTATCACTTTAAGAAAAAGAGAAAATTTAAGTTGCAAGCAGAAACAGTGATATTTTGAGCTCCAGATGGCACTAGTCGGTTTGAGATAGAGACCTCAAAATACAGATATTCTGAAGGATGAGTAAAAGAAAAAACAAAAAAACATCCAAACCTGTGTCGCCTTTTATATATGCAAACTCCAGCAAGTATGCAAACGAGGATGAACACAAGTGAAGAAGCAATGACATAAGGCCCAAATCCAACCCCTTGAATCCCTATGATAATATTATTGAATAATTAGTCACATCTCTCACAGATCATACATTTCAGGTTCTTTTAGATCAGTCATATTAATAAACAGACCAATGCAAAAAGAAAATCTCATGAACACAAATTCAAGTAAAGATCCGCCAAAATGTCTGTATCAGTCGATACTCACTCTTAACACTCAGGATGGCAGTATGGTTCTGTGTTTTACCACCCCAAAAATTGGCACTGCAGACAATTTCATCTTTCTCTTCATATCCAGTTGGAATGAAGGTCACATCGGACACTGTTTCCCAGACGCCTCCACCCATGTGATTGTGGCTGATAGTTTCTTGGGCTGTTGGGACGCTCCAGCTGATTTTGGGAGGGTGAGAGGGGCATGTGTGGTTGACTGAGCATTTGACGGTGACGCGTGTCCCGGGATCGATGTCTTCAGGGAGGGATGACATCACAGGTTTGTCAGGAGAAGCTTTTTAACAAGAAACGCAAAGATGTTATATTAGTTCTGGGAGGTGATGAATGAATTACACTTGGTGTAAATGCAACTTTTCACAAGTATAAGAACAAATCCTCACCCTGCATTATAATGAACACACAGCTGTTGTTGAAGCTGTATTTCTTTTTTTCTTTTTCTGCTCTGAAGCAGAATGGCCCGTTGTCACGAGCTTGCACATCATCCATCTCCACAGTACAGTTCTGTTCATCCGGGTTTCCCAGGAGCCTTGTGCGGCCTTTGAAGTTGTCTAAGATGTTGCCATTATTAGTGTGGAACATGTAGCCATCATTTTTGGTGATCCAAAGAAACTGGAGGCTGGTGACATATTCCTTTTCCATCTTGAAACTGCACGGTATTACCACACAGGAACGAGTCAACGCTGTGATCTTGAGCATCACGTCCGCCTGATTTTGGGCTAAAATGACATATGATCCCATATAATTAATGAGTTAATTAATGGGATTAATCGATATTAAAGAAATTAAAGTATTATTGTTTATTAATAATTATGAGCGCAGAACAATAGTATAAATATGAGAGTAGCTTAAGGTCGTGAGTCCACCAAAGCCAGCATATTTTTTTCAATTGTTTTAAATGGGAGCGGCACATATTTAAAAATGCCAGCAGTGTGACGTGGTGCTGAGCGTCTATAGGCTTTATGCCGAATGCACATGAACAAACAGGACAACTGGGGCACGTTCAAGTTCAAAACAGTGCGCAACGGTTTGCTACGGTTTCCAGGTTGAACGTCATGTTTCCTGCAACGGGGTTTGAGATACGTTTTCTCTTGTTTGGTGGGTGTGTCCAATCAGCAGCAACATGTATATAAAGCACGCGGTATTAAAGTGAACTCGCACAATGGGTTCAAGGAAAGTAATTTACAAATGTGTTCGATGCAGCTCAGTATACGCAACAACTGAGGATATTAGAAGACATGTTTGTCGTAAGTTTTATTGTAACAATATAGGATATCAACATAATGATGTAGTTGTTTATATTTTAGCTTCATTGCAGGTGTATGACATTTGGTATAGAAATAAACAATGGTAATTAAGTGCTTTTCCTAAAAATGAGAAAGAAAATATAGGGTATTAAAACAGTATGAACTACAAATAAAGTCAGTATGTGAGGCTAAATAGATGTGTTTTAGTCTGAATTAGGTAAGGTGTGTGCTTCCATTTCAGTTTCAGCAATCCCTTCACTCGATTGGGATGTTCTCTTTCTGAGATTTTTTCTCTTTTGTTCTGGGCGGCAAGTGCAGTAACTGTAACATCGGGCATATTTTGTAAACATATTTATACCGACTTCATCAGGCTCCGAAAATTATTCACAAAGAACACACAGAATGGCCTTCTCAGCTGCCATAGTTGCAACTCTTGCGTCATCAGAACAGTGTGTTCAACGCATCACCGTTTCTGTTTAAAAAACGTTGTGCAACGTTTTGTCGGGGCTGAACGCAGCCCACACTGTAATGAATTGCTGTAAAAATTACAGCATTATTTTACAGCAGCTGGCTGTTTTCTAATAATACAGCATATTGCTGTAAACTGCAATGCATTCTGGGGTCGCTAGGCGGTTTAATTCAAAATACAGAATATTGCTGTAAATTTCAAATCTTCAGAGGCATTTGTGATCGTCAACGGTCGTGTCGTCGACTTTGGGGTAGCGCAAGAGGAGTGCTTCACAACTCTGTGGTAAGTGACTTATTATTTCAGTTTCTTATTTTTCATGTTTGGTAACTCGTAGACTATGAAGGTAACGTTATATTCGCGGTTCATATTGGTAACCCCGTATCACACATCCTCCGACCGCGGGGCGCGAAGGAGACTTGCGCCGGGCTTCAGCAGCGCGGACGCGGTAGTATTTCATCTCACCCCGGTGCTACAGCGGCTATGGGCAGAAAATCTATGGGCTCCTGTGTTAAGAATTACATGCTTTAATGACAACTGTCGGTATTCACACGAGCTTCGTGTTGATTAGCACACTTCGTCGTGATTATTTTATGGTGTAAATCAAATCAAAATCAAGTCATCTGTTAAAATGGGCGTCAAAATGAAAACGCCGTTGCTAAAGCCTTGCCTCAGACTCACGGAGGATGCGTGTCATCTAGATTATAAATGATGCTGTAATAAGTTACCAGGTTTGTTGCACGTTTAATATGCCGGTGTAAAAATCCATAGTTGGCTTACATTTCAGTACGAAATGTGTTTTTTTTTTTTAGCTGTAGCCTACTCTGTGTGTGAAATTTGCTTATTGTTTGTTTGTAATGCCGTTTTTAACTTTATTTAAAAGAAAGAGTTCCTGGATTTCAACATGTCTTCTCAAAAGCGAATGAAGAAGAGAAATTTCTCAGATGCAGAAATTGAAGTTTTATTATCATAAGTTCATTCAAAACGCCACATTTTATTTTCAAGCGTACATAGTGGCGTATCAGGTCCTAAAAAATGATTTTTTAGGTAATAATGCTTTTACCATTGTAAGAATTGATAAATTAGGAAATTCCAGACAGTCTGTTTCGGGGGGTGACCATACCCTGAGAGGATAAAAGGACCTCTCTGGAGATTATCATTTGAACTGGCCCTCATGCACCATCAAGATGTCTCACCTCCGAGTCATCTGAATCTATCTCTTTCCCTCTCCCCTCACCCCCTCTCTCTCATGCGCAGATGATCACCTGAAGATCACCCAAGACAATGTATAGTTTAATGTGAATGATTATCACGAGTATTTTCATGTTTGGTATCGTTTAAAATGTCACAATGCGACTGGTACAAATGTCCTATTTCCAAATAAGTGAAACAAAAGGTAATAAGGTTCTTGAAGGTTTATGGATAACTAGCACACAAGGAGGGGTTGGCCTCTAAACAAATGGTCTCCCTACACCCAGAGGTGCTACCTCTGAATGCAAATTTCTTTTGTTAGCACATGTTTCCATGTGAAAGAGGTCTGGCTATTTAATTAAATTCAGCAGGGAGTTCGGGGCCTTTTCTGTACTTCAGATCGGTCCGTGAGGCTGAGAGAGAGATCTCTTAGCCTCACGTATTTCTTAAAGTTGGGTTTGCATCTTCTCTCTAGAGCATTTGATGTTTTGTATCGATTATCTTTGAATTGATTATGAAATTGGCATGATACATTTACCTGACATAATAAATTGTTACATTTGATTATTCTAACTGACTTTGATATTATTTTCATTGAAGAGTTAAACGGAATAGTCAAACATTCACTCATGATTAATGATCCACAGATATCATTAAAACCTTTTCATTTATGGACTCGGATGAATTAATGAGTAAATACATATGATTAATGTATTACAAATTTAACCAACCAATACTTTGCATGAGTGAGGACAGAACACGTGATACCTTCCCCGTGTATTGGCGAACCGGCAGATTGGACCAATATAGCGGACCTTACACCATGCTTTAGGTAAAAATGCTTGGCAGCATATTACAGATGCAGTTAATGGAGTTTCATCTGTTAATCGAACAGTCCCAGAAGTGAAAAGAAAATGGTTCGACATGAAGCTTGATTGCAACACTTGTGACTTGCGGACTTGTAAAAATATATATATATATGTATATATTAAAAAAATATATATATATAATAAACAGTTTGAATATAAAAAAAAAAAATAATAATTTTTTTTAAAAAGACTTGGTAATAAAAGTAAAAAGAAAAACCGTATGTAATTATTATATATAATATTTATTTTCAAAATGCTGTGTAAATATGTACCTAATTAAGGTGAATTAAAATGCAGCCTTATTAATGAGCAAAACATTCGGATGTTAAACGCACTATTTATGCGTGGCTGGGAGCAGGTGTAGATTTCTTTCGTACCAACTGAGATATGGTCTGTTTGGAAGCAGAGGAACCCCGGTTGCGCCCTCCAAAAGCAGACAAAAGTTTGATCAGATTTATATCACTGGCCTGAGCAGTGGACGTAAAGCCCTGACTGGACATGACTCGGATGAAATGATGAAGGCACTTAGGGACGTTATCCAGCTTAGGGTGTAGTATCTCCTTGACCAGTCCAGAGGCAAAATCCAGGCAGGAGGATGTGACCAAAGAGTATAGAAGTACCAAGAGGCGAAACTCAATAGAACGTTCCATTGCAACAAACTCCCCCATGCGCAGAGCTGCAGCTCCGCCATCTTGGACTGAACGCAACACAGCTGTCATAGGATTGAACGATACCGGTTCAAATTCAAAGGCGGTTAAATGAACTAAAAAGTAGTTTCTAGTTTTTAATATCTCTAGAGCAGACATCCCATGTCTCCCGGAAGATCCGGGAGTCTCCCGCATATTGATAGCGGCTCCCTGATGCCCGCAAATTAGCTAAAATCACCCGGATTCTAGAGCGAGCGAGCAAGAGCACGCAGCTCCAAACCGTGTAACGTTAGAGCACACGGCAGAAAGGGCGAGGAAGCGAGATATCAACATATCAACCTAAAATATGGAACACAACTTGTTCAGATTTTTTGCTTTCATTTTCTTGCAGTTCTAAAGTAAAATATATTTTGTAATATATATATTTTATATAAAATATAAATAATTATATTTTTTAATTTGTACATTTTAATAAACTCAAACTTATATAACTTTTTTTCTGTTTCACTTTCATAATTTATTTCACTTCAACAATAATCTGACAAATTAAAACAAGACCAACCATAGGTCTAAATTCCAAAGCATTCTTGAATTAACGTTACAACCATTTAAGTTTGGATAGTGATTTTCATGTTTATGCGAAAAAAAGGTGACAGTTAAAGGGTTAATTTAGTGATAACAATGAATTAATAAAGCGGTCATTTGCCAGGTTAGGTGTTCATATATCTCTGAAAGTAAGTTATGCGATTTAAAAAGCCCATTTCGAGTCTTGACAATTTCGACCAAATACATAACATTAGCAAACTGTTACTGCGGTTATGGGATAGCTTACATTAACGTTACAGCACCTGTTATCATTTACGTTAGCTCACTTTAAAGTTAATAAAACCTTTTACTTTACCTCTCTGGATCTTTGGGGAATCTTTGAAATGCTAGTTGATTGGTTGTACACTGGTAGTTGTTGCAGTTGATGGCAGAACACTGTTTTTTTCTTTGTTTCCAATTATTTCCAGACATAATGTTAATGCTGTACAGTAGTTGTGCTAACGGTAAAGCCGTTGGTTCAGTCCAAAATGGCGGCCGCACTACCGAAGCGCCACCTAGTGGCTGTTGTCAAAACTGCAACGGAGTTTCGCCTCTTGTTACTTCTATACTCTTTGATGTGACGGACAAGGCGGACAAGGCATGCAAGTCTCCTAGCCATTTTAATGGGGTAATAGCAATCAGCAAAGCCACCTTGAGGGTAAGAAGCTTCACAGAGGCTGACTCTAAGTGCTCAAAGTGAGCATCTAACAACCCTTTCAATACAATAGATCTGCAGTGGTCCAATACAATGGTCTGCGGACAGGTCTCAGCCATCTAGCACCACACAAGAAACGGGACACCAGGACATGTTTCTCCACTGAAACCCCTTTAATTTGGTTGTGGCAAGATGAAATAATGGCCACATAAACCTTAAAGGTAGCGGGAGTCAGCTGAGAGATAATCTTGAAGAAACTCCAGTTCTGAACCAACTGGGCAATCAAGCTAGGCTAAGATGGCATTGCTCACGCATGATGAGAAAAGATACCATTTAAGAGCATACAGCTTTCTAGTAGAGGGAGCCCTAGCCTTTAGGATGGTATTAACCCTTTCACACGTAAGTTTAAAATATTCTGGCTGACCCCCCAGCGTGAGTTAGAATGTGTCACTTTATGGTTTCCATGGTGACGCGTCATTGCTTGTCACGTGACACACCGCAGCAACAACAGAGCTGAATGAATGATGATCTGCTTTTATGTCTTTTTTCCTTCTTTATTCAAAATATTCACAAATTTGTTAGATATGGCATGAAATATCTGATATTCCGATTGTCAAATATATGCAATATGTCTGAAACCTAAAATAAACATTATGTGGTTGAAAACACTGAAAAGTTGTGATATATGACAGCTCTGAGCGCGCCTGTCTCTGGCTCAGCGCCAGCCAACGCGCGAAAGCACATTTGAATTTAGCAGTTGATCACGTCATGCACTGACCGTTCTAATCACACCGGTGTGATCGTACGCTCCAGGGACCAGCCTAGACTGATCACACCGGTGTGATCGTACGTGCGAAAGGGTTAATAACAGACCAGAATCTATGAACTGGATCTCTGGTTGGGGGTGAAAGATTGTCCCCCGAGCCTGGGACAGAAGGTCCCTCCTGCTTGGAATCTCCCATGGAGAGCCTCTCCCACAGAACTCCCTATTTATTTAAATGAGCAAATACAGAAATCTCAAAACCTTCCTGACAAACTAAACATTTAAATCATATATTTCAAGTCTGCAATACAATCTGACATGAACTATCTAATAAATGTTGTTTCTTATGATTAAAAAACAGTGTGTTCTCATTGCTGTATACAAATAATTCTGTGAACCATTCAACTCAGATCAAGCACTGTTTGTGCAAACTTTACAAAAAGGCATAATTTGAAATTTCTTTAGTTATCAAGTTTATGCCACTATAATAAATAATCACATACATCATACATGATGCTGATAAATTACTCACGTTGTACACGTAAAACAACAGAGGTTTCAGGGTTTCCTCCAGAAAATTTTGCAGTGCAAATCAATTTCTTCCCATGGTCGTCTTTTGAACCCAGAAAGGTTATGTTGGAATAGGTGACCCGATTTAAACCAGAGAGTGTTTTGCTCCTCGTTGAGATCTGCATGTTCTCATAGTTCCATGTGATGGTTGGAGTCTCTCTCTGGCAGGAGTGATAGACCGAACAAGTGAAGTTCTCTGCGACACCCTCTGAGACATCTGCCAGTTCAGGCTCAATCGTTATTTCATGATGAACACCTGAAATTAAATTGAGATCTTTAAATAGGTTCAAATGTGACATTTAAATAGAACTTATCATTAATAACACACAATGCAGTTTATATTTGTGTTTACTCACATTTAGCACTTTTGTCTTTTGTAGCTGTCACTGTTTTGCCACCATAATATGTTACAGTACACTTAATAGTCAAGCGTTCTGCTTTTACGAAGCCTTTGCGTGTCAGAGTGATTTTCCACAGGCCGTCTTTAAGATCCTCATTGTCTAATTGATCAGTTCCTTCAGTACCGCTCAGAATGATGACTGGTTTGCTGTATGGACACGTGTGGAAAGTCGAACATGCTACTGTGATGGTGTCACCCGTCCTTTCACCTCCATAAATACTGATGCTCGGCTGCTGTGGACTTGCTATAATTCACAGACACATTATACTTAGTACTTTACATTATATCATTTTTTATATACTATATGTAATGCAGTAGCTCCAAAATGTAATTGGACGCTTAAAATGTCTGAATTTCATTGCATTAGATAAAAACAGAGTGGCCTCTGCAAACAAATGATACTAGGGTTTTTGTTTTTTTGTTTTTTTTTACTAACTTTGCAACCTTTTTTGAGTCACTTTTTAATTATTTTTAACAAACTTGGGTCATTTTTTGAGGATGTATGAAGTCAGTTCCTCATGTCATGTTAGCAGTATAACCAACAGTAGGGCTGCACAATAGCTAATGATCAAAATGATAATATGCATAATTATTTTGCTAAAAATAATAATGACTATTAATCACAATTATTGTCAAATTATTGGACTTTCACATCAGTACAAATCAAGAGAGGCATGGTTTATTTGACCTCATCTGGCAAACAGCAAAAATATTTGTGTGAAAGAAAACAGACTGGCTGTGTTACAGTTTCATTTGAGGAAAATATCGCAGTGGAAATTGCCAATTCCTGCTTACATGTTTGCCTGTGCTTTCAGATCAATAGCACTTTTTTCTCAGTTCAGAAAGAGTATGTGCGCCGTGGTTGGGAGGATTAAGTCAAATACTGGGTAGAAAATGTATCCATTAAAAACCAAAGCTCAGATTGGGGGATTTAAACTCTTGACATCTGGCAACCGCAATCATGAAAGCTTGGAGTAATTTTACCAATGCAAGAAAATGCAAGTGTCAAACATTACATTTAATCTTCACAGTTAGATTCCCTCAATACGTCATTCTCCAGGATTCCCCTGCGGTCAGGACACTTAACGCTTAATGGACTAATGCAGTGATATAAAAGACCAAACTCGCACCTTATTGGGGATGTAGGCTATACTAGATAGGAACAAGCAAGCGGACTCAGAATAAGAACGTAACACGCAAAGTTTCACGCTAAGCAATTCCCACTGAAATACTGGCGTAAAGTTGGCTTGACACTGGATATTCGCACATTTAGGGATCGTCTCTAAAGTTGCATATGACATTGGTACACATGTTTCGAACTTCAATAGCATTTGAAGAGAATGACTTGCAGTCATAAAACCAACTGTACTTCCATAGACAACCAGGAAGTGTTAAAGACCTTTTGTCTTTATTTTGAACAAAATATCTATTGCCTTAACTATATTTCATAAAGTGTTTGATTAATATTTTTTTATTTAAAACAAACAAACAAACAAACAAACAAAAACATACAAAGACATGTACAAATGTCTTGAGTATATACTTATTGGGGCAAATTGTCGGGTCTTTATTTTTAAATGTTATTTTAACAAATAAACTGATTAGAAGAAAGTTATTTTGGGAGAAGCATTTTATTGTTTCTGTTATTTTTAAAATCTAAAACAGATTATTGGAGCATGTTTTACAATATTTTTGAATTATTGTACTTCAAAATTTCATGTTAAATTCAATGTGTTACTTCCTCGTAATTGTTTGTGAAAGTTACAAGCTATTTCCAAGTCTTTTCATTGCAGTTGGACAATCCCAGATATAACAGTGAAAGAATATTATTCCAAGAATATTTACATACCGTCGACAAAGACTGTAGAGGTGACATCATAAAATCTGTAGGTGCGATAACCAATGTTTTCAGGGTCAATCCAGGCATACAGTTTCTCTCCATGATGGGACTGTTCCAGGTTTTTGATCAACAGACTGCAATCCCTGTTTGAGTTCTCATATAAATCAGTTTTTCCTCTAAACTTTTCAATGACATCATCTGCATGCAAAGGATCATAAACTAAAGGATAACCTTTAGAGACCCACTGATACCACACAACTCTACGTGGGTCTTTGGGTGGATACGATGTGTAAGAGAAAGAACATGGTATAACCAGACAGGAACCTCTGAGACCGTGAATGTCTTTCGGCATTTTCACTTCCCATGCTAAAGTATCAAACAGCAGAACACCTGTGGGAAAAAAAAGTTGAAGAACATTATTGCCGAGTTGAAGATTAAGCAAACTTAAAAAAAAAAAAAAAAAAAAATTGTCTTTATTGTTTTCCAACAACACATTTTCTGCTTTCAATCACAGAAGTAATAGAAATATGTTATTCACTGGTGAAAAATAACATGACTGGTGAAGATTTTCCATGGACAGCACGCAGATAGAATTTATTGATAATTACAAATTAATTACATTGATCAACACTGATTATCTATTTTATTGATTAGTTATTGCAGTTGTTGTGGAATCACGACCAATCAGTAAAGCGAGACACAATTGATGTTGAGTACACCTAATCACTCCGTATATATGACAACTCACAGATACCTACATCACCAGCTGCTTTTTCTTCTGGCTTTGCTTTTCGCTTGGCTGCCTCTCAAATAGGCTTGCATCTTGGTGTTATCATAAAAAGTTAGTAAATTGAAATGCACCACTGACTGGCGAATGGCCATTGGATATACCTTTAAATTATGTGAGGTTTATGCATGTTTTTTGCTTAGATAGAGGCAGATTTGTTTGTTGTATCATATCACATCATACATTTAGAGTGTGGGGACCACTTTGAACCCTTTTTACAATGCCATGAACACAACTTAATTCTGTGTAGTTAAATATAGGTTGCAGATTTGTGGATTAGATATATTGCTTGAAAAATTAAACAAAGTTCTTTTTTGCTCAAGTAGGCAAATCTGATATTTTAATAGACTATATAAACTGTGTGGTGTGCAACCATTAAAATTGCCAAGAAGCAGCACAAGAAAAGACAACAGATTTTTTTTTTTTGATTTTTTTTTTTTAAATATCTACTTTGCAATATATGTATGCTGTACACACGTATACTGTATGAAAAAGAGAAAAAAGAAATCTATACCTTGTAAAAGCAAATGAACAAGCAGAGGTCTCATCATGTTTCCTGGGTTTGCCCTTAGGTGAAATAAAAACAACGGTTGTTTTACATGTATAAAAATTAAAATAAAAAAATAAAGTGAAGACAGTTCTAAAGAATGGAAATTTTATCCAATGGATTATCTGTTGCGCACATTCTAAAGTTATTTGGATTTGTGGATTCAAATGTTTGGACATTTAAACATTAAGACATCATAAAGTATCGTAAAATCACTTTGAAACGTTAAATCTAAACTATTATACCCTTATCTTTTTTTTTTTTTCATTCTTACCTTCTTAATGCAGTTTGATTTGCAATGGTCACCATGTACTACAAAATCCAAGAAACTGTGAGAAAAAGTCAAAAATGCAGTTTGTAAGAAAGATCCAGTAAGAGAAAGTGTGAACTGCACCCTTATACTCTTCATTAGTGAAACTGCTGAGCGGGTAACAGATCGAGAGATGTGTGACTTTCTTCCAAATAAGGCTGTTTGCTTACTGTGCTATTTGAGGCTGAAATGTTAGAATTGCTGACTTCTCCAGTAAGAAATCTTCTAAATCCTATCAATTGTTTTCTTTAAGAAATTTAAAATAGTAGCATTAATTTAGTGTTATTTTTTTTCATTAAAGAAACATCATTTTTGAACTTCAACAAACTGCAGCCTACAACCTACTGTACAACTGCAGAACACATTAATTTGTATTATTAAAATAAAATAAAAAAAATGTAGAATTATGACATCTTTTTTGGTGATGGCCATGAGAGCAACTGCACATTTGCTGAGGGATATCAGTGTTGGCTGATATAGGCCCATATAGGCTGCTGTCACTTTAAGACCTCATGCATGGATCCAATTTCAACATTCATTTGATTTCTTTGTCAACTATTTACGTTCACTTACAGGAAGAGTAGGCACTTTAAGAGGATGGCAATAGCACACTAGCTTTGAAAACATAGATCCCACCCTCCCTTCAAACCGATTTCCAAAGCCATGCCTCCTACAAATCAGATGAACGCATCACATATAGCCAGAGCAGAGTTTGCAAACCCTCACAAGAGATGGTGTCAATATACCCAATATTGCGTATTGCATTTCAAAGCACATGATATTATAATAATGAACGTAATCAACTCAAAGAGCACGTCTTGTCTTTTCCATTTCAACAGCTTTTTCACTTATCAATAGAGTACAAGGATTATGTCAGTGATATATCACATGATGATTTAAAGGTGCTGTACGTAACTTTTTTACTCTACTAAAGCATAAAAATGCCATAATACGTCTGCAGATATTTAGGAAACATGCTAAGTTCACATACTCGTATCTCTGAAAAACACTTCTACAACCAGTTATTTTCTTATTATTTTACACTTTCTGTGTTGTCAGTCGGGTTTTGTTCTGTGTGACCTCGCCCACTGCCAGTTCACCCAATAGTATTTTGATACCCCGGGATGCCAGTTGGCCGGAAACACAGCGTATTGCAGCCTTGGAAACAAGCAAACAAACTGGGTCAGAGATTGCAGATTCCACACAAGTAAAAAGCCTCGATCAAAAAATCTCAATGAATGAGAGCATGTTCTTTCAAGGTCGCCTGGCAAGACCGGTCTCCACGAGAACACAAGTCCGTTCTTTGTGTTATTGGACTTGAGAAACAGCTAGAGTGTGGTTGGACTTGCACAGATGTCATAAAAATAAAAATAAAATAAAAAAAAAATCTCTCGAGTCAGAGAAGTGACTGTGCAGAATTGTGCAGTCAGGTGCTGTTGCTCTTCCCTGACTGCGCTGATCAAAAGCACAATAGGAAACAATGCTGACGACACAGCTTAATGCTTATTGGTTTAAACAACAGTGATGGTGTATGGTTCTCTTTTAAAATGTTTGATTTTAAAAACTCTAATATCATGTTTTTATGTGTATTAATGTGTGAATATTCCCAAACTCTCTGACAGTTCAATCTCTCTGTGGGTTATGTGATTGTTGCCATTCTATAAATATATATATAAACATTAAAAAGATAAACACGTCTTTTGAATGGAATTAAATAAGTACTTTGCGTGTCTTGTTCATCATATTTATTTTCATAAAAAAGCAACAGAACTTAAACCTCATGTTTATTTGCAACACTTGGCTGCACTTTTTTCACACCTCTTTTCACTGCAACCGCCGAGACAAGCCGCATCCGTAACTCTAACAAGCCTGAAATGTGTTGCAACACATACAGTATAATGACACGTGTTTAGGACATATAGGGACTGTCAACAAAGTGCGTGAAAGAGGGTAAACGGTCAATGGTTCCTCATCTGATTGTTTTTCAAAGTTAAAGGTACACTATAAAATAATATAAAATATAATAAAATATAAACACTATAGGCTTACAATAGTGAATCAGGGTAAGACAAAAACACGTTCTGGATGAAAGATTGATGATATATTGACTGACTGATGATTATTTGTACTTTTGTAATGTACTTTTATAGTGTACCTTGAAACAAACAGACACACATAACGCTTATTCATGTAACAAATATTGTTAAAAATAGTAAAAGTAGTTGTTATTATATGGTTTTATTACTATTAATAAAATGTATTAATAAATAAAACAATTTAAAAAAATCCTAAATTCAAAGTAGGCTATATAAAATTGGTATATTTCAGGCACTTATGTCTTGTTTCTGGTTCCAAGAAAAACATTCAGATGTTTGTTTTATTCACAGAATCATAACACAACACATGCTATTAAAAGATAGTTGGCAGATTCTGAGAAATTTACTGGTTTAAGTTAATCACTTTGTCTTCTCAGGAAACTTCGAGACACAGTGATAAAAAAAGAAAGAAAGAAAGAAAGAAAGAAAGAAAGAAAGAAAGAAAGAAAGAAAGAAAGAAAGAAAGAAACAAAGAAGAAAGAAAAAAAGAAAGAAAGAAAGAAAGAAAGAAAGAAAGAAAGAAAGAAAGAAAGAAAGAAAGAAAGAAAGAAAGAAAGAAAGAAAGAAAGAAAGAAAGAGTGCGCTTACCAATCTTTGCTTATCTGCTTGAATAATGCTGTCCTCATGTTTTTAATTTTTTGTTCTACGCACAATACTTTCCCTCCTACAGTATATCCATTTGGTCATGTGACTGTGTCTGTGACAGACTTCAGAGTGATGTCGGAGGATGAGCGGTTGATATCACTTGATATAATAAAATTCTTGTTTACTCATTTAAAAATGCTGAACAGAAATTATTTTTTTAAAGCTCATTTTAAAAAAAGGCTTTTGATTATTCATAATTTTTTTTTTAAAAACTGACGCATTATTAAATATATAGCATTATTAAAAACCAGTATGCGTAGATGAGGATAGTCAATTAAAAATATTTAGAAATATGTGTGAAATTTTTAGGGGAAAAGCTGTATTGATGATCTTTTATGAAATGTGGTAATTGTGATTTATTGCAAATGATACTCTGGGCCCTTTAACGATCTGAAACGCAAGTATCAAGCGCGGAACGCAAGTAACTTTGTGGGCGGGTCTTGGCCGCTGTTGCTATTATACCGGCGGGATAAATGACTCTTGCGCCCGACGCAAATCTAAAATGGGTAGCTTCATTATTCATAGGTGTGGTTTGGGCGTAACGTGAAATAAACCAATCAGAGCGACATCTCACATTCCCTTTAAGAGCAGGCGGTTCACAGCCGTGGAGACCGACGTTCTTGTCTATGGAATTCCAAAGCTGCCAATATTAAAAATAAATAAATACATAAATAAATATACAAATAAATGTAAAAAAGAAAAAAAAAAAAATATATATATAAATAAATATACACAGAAAAGCAAAAAAAAAGAAAATAAATAATTTATACATTTATTTCCTTATTTATGTATATATTTATTTTTTTCCATATGTATTTATTTATTCTTTTATTTATTTATAAATTTATTCATTTCTACATTTATTTATTTCTACATTTATTTATTTTTACATTTATTTATTTCTACATTTATGTATTTCTACATTTATTTATTTCTTCATTTATTTCTTCCTACATTTCTTCCTGCGTAGGGTAATGAGGAGGGCGTGGTTTACCTCAGACATAGCAATCGAGCTCAGAGTAAGCGAAGGCAAAGGGTTGAGGCCACAGTGACACACTGTGGCGAAATACAATAAGTATAGCTCACTGACGTTGATACGGTCTGTGACTGCGAGGTATATGGTCAAAATCCTAAATCTTACTGTGTGACATGGATAGGCTACTCTTTATTCCGGACATGGCTGTAGAACATCGTTTTGGTCGGGATTATTGTTTGGATTACTCGATTGCTAAAATGAATAAATGTATAAATAAATAAAAGAATAAATAAATGAATATGGAAAAAAAATATATATACATAAATAAGGAAATAAATGTATAAATAATTATTTATTTTCGTTTTTTTGCTTTTCTATGTATATTTATTTATATATTTATTTATTTATTTTTTCTTTTTTACATTTATTTGTATATTTATTTATGTATTTATTTATTTTTAATATTGGCAGCTTTGGAATTCCATACTCGTCAGGGCCGTAAAAGACAGAAAAGTGACATTGTATGGGGATGGGAGAAACCCACCCAAATTAGCTTTGATTAAACAGGCATATAAAAATTTGGGTAAATGTGTAATCTTCATGGACATAACAATGATTTCCCTTGTGTGTTCATATTTTTCCTTGTAATAATGTATGGTTTTCTAAAAATGAGAACTGCTGCGTCTGTGTGTAGATGAGATAAGCAAAGTGCATGGGCGAAACCATCGGCCATTTGTGGTTTAATAGTATATAAATTTGTTTTTGTTTTTTAAATGACCGATCGTTTCGCTAGATAAGACCCTTATTTCTCGACTTGGATTGTGTAGAGACTCTGAAGCTGCATTGAGGCGGACATTTGAACCTTCTTTGAACATTGGGATAGTTGGTTGCCATTTAAGTCCATTCTGTGTAGAAAAATACTGAAATGTTTTCCTCAAAAAAACTTAATTTCTCTTCCACTGAAGAAAGAAAGACATGGATATCTTGGATGGCACTGGGGTGAGTAAATGATTAGGAAATTTATATTTTGGGGTGAACTAATTCTTTAAGTTAATTTAAGACGGTATTTAACTAATTTAAGACTGCTCTTATGAAAACCTAAGACACACTTTTAAATAATTATCTGTGTCTGATATTGTCTTTCCCTCATTTAGTCTGGAACCAACATGGTGCTTTACCTGGAAAGGCAGAAGCAAAACCCTTCCCCTTTGTCTTGGAGCTTGGAATGGCTGGACAGTTTTTTGGTGAATGGGGAAACTCTGGAACAGTTGACTCAGTTTTTTTTTTTTTGTTTTTATATCTTTTTGTGAAGATAATTTTTATAGGTATAGAGTTTCATGTTTTTATTTTGCTACACCGGACTAAATGATTGCTTATTTAAAATGAATTGCAATGTATGTACTTACTGTTTATACGCAGAGTTTTTATGTGCTTCACATTTTTGCTGCACAGGACTAAATGATTGCTTAAGTGAATTGCAATGTATGTACTTATGTGTTTTTTTATTGTATTCTTTGTGAAGAGGATCTTTAGCTATAGGCCATTTTACAGTTTATAAGTGTAGAGTTTTGAATTTTGAGAATCTTACCATTTTATAATCTTTTAACATACCAACATTTTGGCACAAATTATTTTTTGGGCCTCCGTTTATGTTGCAGATGTCTAACTGTTTTTTTTTTAACATGAATGTATTTATGATTATATTAATTTCCTGGAATAAACACTTTAATTGAATCAATAAACAGTAGTGTTATTATTGTTATTAATATTTTTATATTTTTTTTATTCGTTTTTTTATTATTATTATCTAAAATGAATAACCTGTAGCATGGAGGTTGTTTGACCCAGCACTGATTAAAAACAACCCAGCAGATGGGTTAATGTATAAAAACCCAACCTGCTGGGTCAAAATAACCCAGCATGTGTTCTGTCCAATATTTACCCAGTGCTGGGTTGCCAAATAACCCAAGTTGGGTTGTTTTTAACCCAGCATTTTTTAGAGTGTACTTTTTCTCCCTGACATAAATGTGTTTGTGTGCAAAGGTTTCCCTATGTGTGTAAGAATTTGCAAATCTGGTATTGTATTATGGGCTTTATGTAAATGTAGAGTATATGTTCCAGTGTGTCCAATTTGAACATTAACTGGAAAAGTTGGTAACACTTTAGTTTAGGGTCCAATTCTCACTATTAACTGCTTATTAGCATGCATATTACTTATTACATATTACATACTAGGATATTGTCTGTATTAGTACTTCTAAAGCACATATTAATGCCTTATATTAATAAGCCATATAGCTAAAAGTCATAGTTAATAGTTACTATTAACTATGACTTGTAGCTATATGGCTTATTAATAGTTAATAGTGAGAATTGGACACTAATCAAAAGTGTGACCGAAAAGTGTGTTAAAGATACAGAATTGCACTTTAAAAAAAAAAAAAAAAAACATGCTAAAAAAAAAAAGAAGAAGAAAAAAGGGAGGAAAACAGACACTGTACCTTGGAAAAGTAAATGAAGATACAGTGGTCCTTTCATGTTCCTGGATCATTACAAAAACAACAATTCAAAGTAACTGTAATTGTTAAAAAAATATAAAAATTATTGCATTTCCAGTGTTCAGTTCAGCAATGAATAACAATGGACATGTCCCTTTACACTCTTAATAATGAACCCTCGGTAACACTTTCTATGAGCTTATAATGAATTATAGCCCCATTTATTCTTATTTATAAGTAGCCTAAGTATTACTATTATATAAATATATTTATAAAGACTCATTAAGACCTATACTGGATTATAAGAGCAGTTATAGTTACAGTTTGTCGAGTTCACGCGCGTGATCATAGGTAACTAAACCTATGCGCGTGAACTTGACAATTGACTGCTGTGGACTTCGACCGAAAACAGGATGTAAATACAGGTATGTGCGCTGGCTGAATTATTATCATTTTTATTCATATCTTTCACATCTACTGCAGTCAGATTCACCGTGTTCACTCTGAAGGAATCACTCACATTGGCTGGGCACTTGTAATGACACATCAAGGATGTTAAGAGGCTAAAAGCAGGTGTAAAACTTGCCCCATTGAAGTCAACAGGGTGCAAATTTTAAAAAGAGGATAACACGGTGTAGGCAACACCGATTTTTGTCGTTGTTCTCTGTATTGACAGCACTCCAAATTTACAAAAAAATGAGCTCAATGTTAAAATTGACCGGAGTTCTCCTTTAAAGCAATCAAAGATGCATTTATAGAGGTTAGTTACTATATTATCACTCAGAATAAGTATTTATAAGAATTCAACATATTAATAACAATATATTCACTTATTTGACAGAAATAAACCTGAATTTACTAAAAAGTAATTGCAACTATTATATAATAACATTATAGCAATGCAGGTTGCCTCTTTATAAATACATTCATGAAACCAATGGCTAATTAATACTAAAAATAAGTGTATAATGGATTATGAGTATGCGCATTGAAAAAGAAAATGCATTACTTATAAGTAACTATAAAAATAATATAAATGTAACTATAACTGTTCTTATAATGCAGTATAGGTCTTAATTAGTCTTTATAAATATATTTATAAAACGGCAATACTTACTTATAAATAAATGGAGCTATAATTCATAATGAGCCTTCATAGAAAGTGTCACCAAGGGTTCTTTATTGGTATATGGTTCCATTAAGAACCTTTGACATCCAAACTTTCCATTGCACAAAAGGTTCTTTATAGAGGAAAAAAGTTCTGTAGATTACTAAAATGTTCTTCCCACTGAAAAAATGGTTCTTTTAAGAACTGTTTATTGTTAAGTTCTTAACAGAACTTAAGAACTCAGAATGGTCCTTCTACTGCATTCGCTTCAAAACCCACTCTATTATATCTAATTTCTATTTTTATGTTTCTTGAGCCCTTTGACCACCAGAAGAAATATAGTGTAAAACAATTTTTCCTAAAGCACTGTAACATACTATTTTTAATTCTTACCTTCTCAGTGGTCCTCTGTGCAAACAAGAGAAGTGGATTTTAACGTATAACTAACTAGAGCTAAATGAATATCTGTTTATACCTATATCAAATATGTGTTTCCTGATAAGGGGTGAGCAGGATTTCCTCTGAGTCTACACACAGAAAAATGACCAAGATGTGTACTCTTAAGCCTTGTTCATACTGTCAATCCAATTTTTTTTTTGTGCATATCTGGAGTGTGATCATATTTCGGAAGTGTGAATGCAAAAAAAATAATAATAATTATTATTATTATTTACAAATCCGTTTCAAGATAAATATTCAAATCACATTTCTGGAAATCCATTCTGTTCTCCTTTCTTTTCTTTTTTTTTCATTTCTGCCTGTTACTTATTACACCACATAAACCTTAAACCTGTCAGACATTGTTGAAAGAAACATACTGAAAGTCATTGAACGAGGTTGTTTTGAACAAGAAACAAGGTTGTGTTGTTGCCAAGTGCAGATCAAGCAGAAATTTATAATATAATTTTAGTCGGCCTGGTTCACCAACAGTTGACGCATGCTAACTTCCTATGTTTTTACCGCTGCCTTATAAGACGTAGTACTGGGACTACACATTGTTCAGACTGTCAGTCCAAATCCGATTTTTGCAAATTCGCTTTAAACTACATTTACATGTGGTTTGAAATCCTAATCAAATCTCATTTCTTGAAATCCATTTCACTCGGAACGCTCTGATCAGATTTTCTGTAGCTTATTTGCTTATGTCACTTTCTCACACCATGTAAAACGTAACACGTCATAGCAGAAAGTTACATGTCCTGATGGGTAAGAAAGGTTGTAGGGCAGGCTGTTACAAATCATCTTGAATGTGTTGGCACGCATTCTGATGTTAGACAGTTTTTCTTCAAAATTGGGAACCAACTTTGCATACCACATCATTACTATAAAAACCAATGCAAATATTCAGGAAAATGAAAGAGTATCACAGTACACACAAATTGCATCTTAACAGTTGGCATACACAGTGTGGACAATCAGATTCCAATCGCATACACAAATAGTTAAATAAATACACAAAAAGTTATAGCACCTATAGGATGTTGAAGTCAATAACACCGACTAAGAGCTATGTACTTTTACCTATTAATATCTGGAACAAATGCTAATTAGTTATTCAGAGAACATATCAGACAACTTTGTTGATGATTTATTGGATGATACACAATGATGCTCATCTAGTCTAATCAAATGCTCTAATGTAGAATAAGACATTTAAAAAAAAAAAAAAAAAAGATCAACATCATGCAGTAGAGGCAGATATTGTGACTGCTAAACAATTATTGTAAAGATACATTGTATAGTTGTGATGTTGGAAGGTATATGTCGATTTGATCTTCTGATGGATTTTTTAATGAATAAAATAGTAAACTGTATATCAAACTAATCATAATTCTAACATCTAACCTTGCTTCTCCTTTAGGCCTAAAATTCTAACACTTGAACAAAATGTACTCTGAAGATTGTGTCGAAACCAGTGGAAAATTCTGAGATGCTGGCTAGACAATATCAAAAATATAACAGTCTAGAATAGTCTCTGGACATATTGAGTAATCAAACTGAACTTCTAACCTTTTCCATTTTTCTAATGATTTGAGATCTAAGTTTGCTTCTACCTAGTAACAAAAGGGTTTGCATATGAAGAACCAATCAAATTGTAGGGAAATTATGTAATGTATCATGTCATTTTTGCCACGCTCTTATTAAAACTGCTGTATTTTGCTGGCAGGATTTTCTCTGAAATTGGTCTTAGATCCTCTGGCCGTGATTAAAGCATATTCAAAGGCATTGTCTGGAGTCTGTTTAGTTATTGCTGCGCAGCAGGTTAGTGGGACACTAGAGATCTTACTTCTATTCTCAAGTGATAGTGTGAAGCAGGTTAGTGGAACACTAGAGACCATATTACCAAGTGATAGTGTTCAAAAGGGACGAGACGTTGTGCAACTCAAAGCCAGTTGTCGACTGTAGACGCAGTGCTAGAGTATAAAGATTAAGTGTCGACTGTAGACGTTGGGGGTTGATTGGAGACGCCCCAGATAATTTTGAGTCAGGTGCGAAAGAAAATCTACCACAATCTATATTATATATGTTGTTGTATAATGTAGGCCTTTCTATATAGACCCTATCTATTTATAATCTATATATAAGAAACTGTCAGGAACAGAAAGACTGAGTGAGTTGTCAGAAGCTTAGTGATGGTGACATTGAAAAGATGCGATTGCTGTATAGCTCGCTTAAAGCCTACATTTAGGTTTTTACTTTTGCTGATTGTATAAAGGCTTCAAAATTCTTAACAGTGGTGTTCTTATGTGAAGATTATCATGATATCATTTTTGTGAGAACCAGGGTGATGCTAAGTTTTGGGTTGGCCTGCAAAAATACTGTCAACATCGCAGTGCTCTAAAGCAGAGGTCTTCAACCCTGCTCCTGGAGACCACTGTCCTGCAATGTGTATTTTCAACCTGCTTCAGCATGCCTGCCTGTGACTTTCAAGCCATCCGGAAGAGCTTGATTAGTTGGTTCAGGTGTGTTTGATGGGTCCCCAGGAGCAGGGTTGAAGACCTGCTTACATGTCTGCTTACAGGGTTGAATACATGTCCTGAGCATTAGTGGCATTTTCTGTCTGGGTATTGTAGTTTTTGCTGGGAATGCATTTTAGTTTGGAGTCCTTTGACACCACCACTACCTTGAACCCATATCTCTTAACTCTAACTACTGTATATTCAACATTGGTATCCTCGAAAGGTCCAGCAAGGTTTTGAACGTGGTAACAATATGAACTGCACACATTGTGGTCGATGTGCCAGCTCGTTCGATAAACTCAAGAACACCACTTTAAAAATCAGTTATAGATCTATCGCCTACTCCTTAGTTACTTTATTTCCACTTTTCGATAATTTTCTTCTTTATTTATAATAAACACCTCTCTGAGTTGTTTTGGGGTAGGAATAGTTGGCCTACAAATTCTACCAATAGCCAGACCCCCTGACAGTCCTTGACGTTGAAAACCCCTTGTGTAGTCAATTAAAAGTATGCAGAAATATGTTGGATTTTTTTGAGGGAAAAATTGTATTACGATGATCTTTTGAGACATGTGATAAATGGACTTAGGCTATTATATGATAGAGTTGGTGTTTGTTCTCTATCTTGCAAATTCTTCTAATGTCACATTTTTTGTGCAAGCAACCAGAGTTGGTTTCTGTAGAGGACTGTCTCTGACTGCAAACGGCAAGTCAGCAGCTATGAAAAGATACTGACAACTATCATGATCTTTGGTCTATTAATGCCTGGAACAAATGCAAATTAGTTATTTGGAGCACACATCAGATGACTTGCTGATGATTTATTTTGGATGTTATATAACAAGTGATCTAGTTTCTAATGCTATATTTATTTATGGATATATTCTCAATAATACATGAACAGAGTGTGACTATATTTCAAAAAGTATACTATCTGCTGTATTTTTATTTTTTTGTTGCTGTGTGTATGAACAAAAACTTGTTCGTTATCATCAGATGTTTCCATACATGTTGAGTTCATCCATGTTAGTGTATTCAGCATCATAATCCTTCATGTATTTAAGGGGGGAAAAAACAGGGATAAAAAGGTCAGCAAATAATATGTTTCAAGAGATCATTTGTTTTCCACAGTTTAATAATGGTAGAAATAAATGATACACTCACTGAGTAGGATTTTGGCTCACTGAGGTGCATGGTGAAAAAGAATGAAAAAAGAAAAACATAAATATCTGCACTCATCCTGGCACCTGTTAAGTTAAAGGAATCTTGATGTAGCATGGTAACACTCAGACCGAATACAAAGGTGGTTCAAATGCACTTTACCTCTTTGGTGATGGCATACGAGGTTTGGAGAAAGGCTTGTTTCCACATGTGTTGGTTCTGTAAAGTGAAAAGTTTTCTTTAAGTAATGCCACTTCAAGAGGCCTTATCAGACTCCAGCAATGTGTTAATATTTTTCGGGATTTCAGTATTACTGCTTTGATACAACACTTATAGGCCTACACAATAAAGTTTAAACAACAGTAAACCAAAAGTAAATATTGAGTAACTTACTTTTAAGACACAGTCACTATTTTTGCCCCTCTAAAAATTGCCTGTTGCACATAAACTGGCGTTATGAATAAATCACTGTTTTTAACGAATCGGTTGGACTATGACTCACAAACGATGTTGTTTTTGAATGAATAAATAATTGAATAAATGATTCACTCATAAAGACAATTGCTCAATTTGGAACCAAAAACCACACTACTTTTACGGTGGCTGCATCCGAAATCACATGCTTTCCTATGCTATATAGTAGGCAAAAAACAACAAAAGAAGTATGTCCGAATTCACAGTACAGTAAAAGAGTTGACAAAAAGTATCCGGATGACATATTACTCCCGGCGAGATTCTGAAGTGTGCATACGATGACAATTTACTATCCCATAAGGCCAAGGATTTGTGAATGGCAGTGAAGCGACACAACTGATGCTGGTAGGCCACATGATAATGACATAGGGTGAATGTATACATCCAGATTACATTTATTCTTCACACATCCATACTATGTAGAACATACTTTTTTTACTCAAGAGAGTATGCGATTTTTCTATGAAAGAAATAGTAAAAGTAGTATGCTAGTATGCATTTCCGAATTCAGTGAATCACTTGTTTGGTTCTCGAATTAATGGATCCTTTGAGCAAATCACCCAATTGAACGATTTAGTGAATCACCCATAGAGACAGTTACTTGTCGCCACCTACTGGTGTAACAATGTCATCTGCAGAAAGATTTACTAAAAAATCAAAACTACTAAAACATAAACTGCCAGTCTGTCCAGTACCTACTGTAGATGGCACTAGTTAGTGCATTAGAGATATTTGAACAAGTAACAAACAGTAAACCAGCGTTCAGTAAATCAAACTTATGTTTTACCCATTTATGTTGTACTTGCCTGATATCACTCCTGTGTTCACTGTTAGTCTGAACTGCACTTCTTTCAGACATACTCGGTTGTCTGGGGGAGACATTTTAAATTTAGTCTCAGGACCAAATACAAAGATACTTAAAAATAAATTCAATTCAATTAAGAAAATTCTAACCCTGAAAATCTGTTCCAACGTGATCTCCTACATTAGGGAATAAGATAATGTAGATAATGAATAAGATAAATGTAAAGATTGTCACCTATAGCATGAATAAATAGGTTTTCAAGAAAATGGATGAATAAAATAATTGAATATGTAATAATTACCTCTGTTCAAATTGTGTTATTGACCCTTGTGTACGAGGCTGTCTACAAACAATAATGACAATATGAGAACCTAAACATGTTCCCTGAAGAGCAATACATATATACACTGGTCTAAAACTTTTAGAAACACACACACTAAAATACCTGTTTCGTCTCTTGTATATGATGACTCCAGCAAGTATGCATGCGAGGAGAAGCACAAGTGAGGGCACTAGGTATTGAAGCCAAATAGTCTTCAGTTCAACAGTTTTGTCTGCCTCATAATGGAAAGTGGCTAAAATGATTAAATCAATCCTTAATTAATGCACATCATAAAGTATCATAACTATGATTCAAAAGGCCCATTAGTGCAAACATGCATTTAAACATAGATCACTTACACTGTCCACTTTTACTTTTTGTAGCTGTCACTGTTATGTCACCATGATGTATTACAGAACACTCAATAGTGGAGCTTTCTGCCTTTACGACACCTGTGCGTGTCAGAGTGATTTTCCACAGGCCGTCTTTAAGATGATCGTTGTCTAATTGATCAGTTCCTTCAGTACCGTTCAGAATGATGTCTGGTTTGCTGTATGGACACGTGTGGAAAGTTGAACATGTTATTGTAATAGTCTCACCCATCCTTTCACCTCCATAAATATTGATGCTGGGCGGCTCTGGACTTGCTACAAATAGCAGAAATATAACAATTAGGCAACATACTCTCATATCCAGATCAGGAGTGAAAATATAAAGACATTATTGTACTTGCCATCAACTACAATTGTGGAGGTGACATCATAAAATGCAAAGGTGCGCCATCCAACATTTTCAGGGTCAATCCATGCATACAATTTCTCTCCATGGTGGGACTGTTCCAGGCTCTTGATCAACAGACTGCAATCCCAACTCGATTTTCCATATAAATCAGTTTTTCCTCTAAACTTCCCAATGACATCATCTGCATGCAACGGATCATAAACTAAAGGATAGCCTTTAGAGACCCACTGATACCACACAACTCTACGTGGGTCTTTGGGTGGATACGATGTGTAAGAGAAAGAACATGGTATAACCAGACAGGAACCTTGGAGGCCACGAATGTCTTTTGGCATTTTCACTTCCCATGCTAAAGTATCAAACAGCAGAACAGCTGTGGGACAAAAGTTGGAGTCATTAATGAGTGTTTAAGTAGTCATTGTTTTTATTCTCAACAGGCATATTATTATTATTATTATTACTACTACTACTATTACTACTACTACCATAATATACTACAATATAAGAAAACTAGATTAAAAAGTTCGTTGAGACAAACTTTAAGTTGGCTTGGGAAAGTTTGGACCGGAAAGTTTGAAGAAGTTTAAAGTAGTTTGAAGTATTACATTATTACTTGATTTTGTCTTTCTTGATCATTTTATAACAATAAAATATTGTGTTGCCGTCACATGCAAAACGATCAGTTCAATTATTAAATAATTGTTCTGGGTGGTTGCCATTGTGTTCTGGGTGGTTTTCATTAGATAGATAGATAGATAGATAGATAGATAGATAGATAGATAGATAGATAGATAGATAGATAGATAGATAGATAGATAGATAATAGACAGACAGACAGACAGAAAGAAAGAAAGAAAGAAAGAAAGAAAGAAAGAAAGAAAGAAAGAAAGAAAGAAAGAAAGAAAGAAAGAAAGAAAGAAAGAAAGAAAGAAAGAACCAGTTTTAGTTTTAAAAGATATAATGGAAAATGAGTCTCGATGGATTAGAAATAGTACATAGAATGGCAGCTAATGGAGTCTAATGGACCTCTCCAACTGAATTTGAATTTAGTTTGGAGAAAGAAAGAAAGAAAGAAAGAAAGAAAGAAAGAAAGAAAGAAAGAAAGAAAGAAAGAAAGAAAGAAAGAAAGAAAGAAAGAAAGAAATATTAGTAAGAAAGAGAGAAAGAAAGAAAAACAGAGAAAGAAAGAAAGAAAGAGAAAGGGAAGAAAGGAAAGATTAGTTAGAAAGAATTAGATAGATAGATAGATAGATAGATAGATAGATAGATAGATAGATAGATAGATAGATAGATAGATAGATAGATAGATAGATAGATAGATTAGAAGCTTAAATGAGTCTTGATTGATTAGAAATAGTAATTGTAATTGTAGTAATGATTCCGTAATATAAGAAAATTAGCCTAATGTAAAAATTTGGGTCAGTAATCAGTAGACTTGCCAGCATTGGTATTTGTGACTGAAGGGTGCAATTATTCTACCTAATTCCTAATTCTGTTTAACAGTCATTTAAACAGCAGATTGTTTTTTGAACTGTTATTTTCTTTCTTGCTCGGTTGTTTTTGGCAATTTTTTAACTTTTGCAATACTTTTATGCGTGTAGCATTTATCATTCTTAAGTCACTTAATGATTATTTAATTTGATGGATAAATGTACAGTAGCAGAAATTTAAATGTTAAAGAAAACACACTGTACCTTGGAAAAGTAAATGAAGTAACAAAGGTCCTGTCATACTCCCACGTCAAAACGATTGCTGTTTTATACAAAATAGATGAAATGTTTATAGCAGGAAATACAGTGTTCTGTCGAGCACGTCTTAATTACAGAAATGCCTCTTTTTGGGACTTTCACTGGTGTGCAAGTTAAATAGCAGGGGTTTTGTTTTCAGCTGTGCCCTGTAACCACAAAAAACTACCAAACTGAGAAGTGAAAGTGGCTTCAAAATAGATGATTACTCATCTGTTTTTTGCTTAAATGTAACAAATCATTTCCTTTTTATAATGGTTTTAGTCCCCCGCTCAAACAAGTGGATTGGGTAAGAATCTATAGTATCAAAAAAAGCTAAATATAATATTCATGAAGTAAATGAAGGCTTAAGGTTGGGGTCAGAAAGAGGAGGGGAGCTACGTTGTAATTGCTTGGATGTCTACACTTGAAAACCTTGAAATGACAAAAAATACTTAAAAAGCAAAAATACTTTAAATATATATATATATATTTAGTTATCAAAGCAAGCAACTTTATGCAAACAAACAAAACACTGTGAACACTGAATCCAAACGTATATTTCTTTATTTTAAAGACAGGTAATACAAGCATAAGTTTCACGCAAAAAAACAAAAAAATGGTTGTGATAAAAAATATATTTTGTGTTCCAGAAAATATTTTTTTTTTTCGTAATATATTTCATATACAGGATAATGTATGAAGCATGAAAGCATGTTAGAGTCAATACAAACTACAGACTCAAAAAAAGACTTTGTATTTATGTACTTGCGTTTCTAAAGTTGAACACTCTGAAGCATAAGATCATAAAATATATATATATATATATATATATATATATATATATATATATATATATATTTTTTTTTTTTTTTTTTATCCAGTTCGCGTTGTCATTTATAAAACAATGTTGAACAGAGGGACAGGACAGGGAAATGATGTGATCAGGACTCGAACTCCAAACAGCCCTGATAATGTTTTATTTTCATCAGACATTTCCATATAGGTTGGTGCAAGCAGCATTATAAATCATAACCCTTAAAGGAAAATTTAAAGAGACAGAGAGGTCTTTTATTTGAAATCACATCAAATGGAATGTTTTCAATGCTTTAAGAGAGGAAATGAAGTGATAAATGTGTACTCACACGGTAGGATTTTGGCTCACTGAGATGCATGAAAAAAAAAAAAAAGATTTAAAAAACAAATCACAGAAATGTTTGCATTCATCATAACAACTGTTAACCTAATGATAAAAACTAACTATAATTGACTGTTTGTTTGTTTGTTTGTTTGTTTATTATTTATTTAAATCATCTGTCATATGACAAAGGAGAGGGACACATACAGTGCTTCTGAAATATAATACATTGCTATTGAAAGAAATATTCACAATGATAAAACAGCAGCTATCACAAATTCTACAATTCGTTTTTTCATTATAACAAACAATGTTAAAGAACCAAACTCAGGAATCTTGAAGTGGCATGGGGACTTTTGACACTTTTATTATAACTTTAATAATGACATTTCATAGTATTCAATCATGCTCAATCATGCATTCAACAGTATTATTTTATGTGTATGGTGAATATAATGAATTTAGACCTTGAGGGACTCATATGTGGTTAAAATGCACTGTACCTCTTTGGTGATGGAATATGAGGTTTGGAGAAAGGCTTGTTTCCTGACACAGTACATGTGTTGTTTGCCCTGTGAAGAGAGAAGGTTCATCAGTGATGCCGCTTTGGTTATTTGTATAGAGAGGGAATTGTATTAAAATACAAATACATGTTTGGGGTTTTTATTTAAATGTATACTTTAAAATCTAAAATGTATAGAATCTTTTTTTTGAAGAATAAAAAACTAACTTATATTCTGCTCTCAGATTTGCATTGTTTCTGGGTGATTGGTGTCTAAAACAGAAAACAAAGTTATCAAATTGAAAGGTTTTATTATTTAAAAATGAAAGCATGACACAAAATGAACAGAAAATGTAAATATTGATTACCTAGAAAATCGGCTCCAGATGCTCCGTCTGTTGAGAGATGTGACGTTTAAATAGTCATGTGATGTTTAAATGGTATGATTACAAACATAATTTGTGCATAGTTTATGCTTAATTACTTGTAATACTATAATTATATTTTCAACCTGCCTTTGTTCAGGCTTCGGTGGTCTTTCAGGAGCATTTCCAGTGTGCCTGTAGATTGCACAAGTTTAGTGCATTGGACACAAAGACCTTTTTTTACCTTTTTATATTGTACTTGCCTGATATCACCCCTGTTTCCCCTGTTAGTCCAAGCTGCTCTACCATCATGCATATTAAAATGACTGAAAAAAAAATTAGTCTCAGGAACAAATACAAAGACACAAATGTAAAGTATCACAACCATCAGTAAAGAAAACTCCAACCTTGAGAATCTGTTCCAAACTGATCTCCTGCATCAGAGAATATGGTTAGAATAATCACTTTAATTATCCAATTAAAGGTTTTAACATGAATGAGTCAGTGAAATTTGATGAAATAAACATGTCACACATACCTATGTTCAGATTGTGTTTGTGACCCTTGCATATCTTGACATGGTTGTCTACAATCAATAATGACAATGTAAAATGAGACGCTGGCAACGCTGACTGATAAAAACAGATCTATTATTTAAATTTACTAAGTATGTCCTAATGAATCCAAAGTGAATCCACATTTTTGTCACTAAAGAGTTTTATGATTTTAGGCCCAGTTTTCAAAAGTTTTAAGTAAAAAAAGCAATTCTTAAAGTCCCCCTGTAGTCAATAATTGTATCCCTTAAAAAAAAAAAAATCTTTGATCACCAAAATTACATATTTAAACTTTTTTATATTTACAAAAATTAAAAAAATGATTCATACCTTAAAATAGCTTGAATGTAACTCTACACCCTTGCCTCATTTAGTATACGCGATCTATGAATATGCAAATTAGCCCCGCCTCCACTCACTCACACAAGCTCAGAGATCCACGCTGACGATCACACGTTGACATTTGTGACGTCAGAAACAACAGCGATTTCAAAGTGCGACTGTCTTTGGTTCACTGGAGTTTTAAGGAGAAAATACTCAGCCATGTTGTTGACTTATGAATTTACACATGGTTTGTCTTAAAGCATATTAAAAACCTGTGTAGACATACAACATTAAAAGCTTGTTTTTCACCACAGGGGGACTTTAAGGTTTATTGACCAGTAGGTGGCGTTGTGTCCATACTGCTTAAAGTAGCTTCAGGATGGTGATAACATACCAAGTGTACTTACGTGTCCGAATCCACTTTTGCTAGTTTAACGACTGGAAAAATGTTTTTTTTTTTTTTTTAAAGATTTTTAAGATACAGCCTCACTTTCTGTTTGGCATCTAGTTTGAGTTAGAGACATCAAATGTAAATACAGAAATTATGAAGGATGAGAAAACAGTTACCTGTGCCGTCTCTTGTAAATGCACACTCCAGCAAGTACACAAATGAGGAGGAACACCAGTGATGGAGCAATGGCATAAAGCCCGAAAGTCTCCCATTTATTCTCTTTAACTTCAATTTCTAAAAGGAAAGTCACATCTCTCACACATCATGAAGTAGTTTCTTTTTGAAAAGTGATATTCAAATATTGACCAATGCATAAGCCGATCTCATTAACATGTATACAATCAGAGATCCTCCAAAACATCTTGGATGTAACTGTATCAGTCGATACTCACTCTTAACACTCAGGATGGCAGTATGACTCTGTGTTTTACCACCCCAAAAGCTGGCACTGCAGACAATTTCATCTTTCTCTTCATATCCAGTTGGAATGAAGGTCACATCGGACATTGTTTCCCAGATGCCTCCACCCATGTGATTGTGGCTGATAGTTTCTCGGGCTGTTGGGACGCTCCAGCTGATTTTGGGAGGATGAGAGGGGCATGTGTGGTTGACTGAGCATTTGACGGTGACGCGTGTCCCGGGATCGATGTCTTCAGGGAGGGATGACATCACAGGTATGTCAGGAGAAGCTTTTAACAAGAAACACAAAGATGTAATATTATGAGATGTGATGCATCTTTAAAAGCATTTTTATAACCAATAAATGAGTGGTTATATTTCCTCACCCCGCATTATAATGAACACACAGCTGTTGTTGAAACCATATTTCTCGTTTTCTTTTTCTGCTCTGAAGCAGAATGGCCCGTTGTCATGAGTTTGTACTTTATCCATCTCCACAGTACAGTTCTGTTCATCCGGGTTTCCCAGGAGCCTTGTGCGGCCTTTGAAGTTGTCTAAGACGTCATGTGAGTCAGTGTGGAACATATAGCCCCCTTTTTTGGTGACCCAAAGACCGCGAAGTCGAGTGACATATTCTTCTTCCATCTTGAAACTGCACGGTATTACCACACAGGAACGAGTCAACGCTGTGATCTTGGGCATCACATCTGCCTCATATTGGAAATGAGCTTAAATGACATATGATACCATATAATAGATTAATCAGTATTATTAGAAAACCAAAATATGATGCAGTGCAATACTATAAATAGGAGAGTAGCTACATAAGGGAAAAAAACACATACTTTCATTCAGGATTGGATCCACTGGTTTCTGATACTCTGTAAGATAATCAAGGGTAAACAATTATGTTTGGTTTTAGCATTAGTGAAGTTTCACATTTGAGCCTTAGGATTGAAATCTAATTTACGCAATTATGTGAATTGCAGTAACAAGGCTCAATATTAACGTTGTTGGGTAATTTAAATAGTTTGACAAGTGTCTTTAAGAGAAGACCATTTGCACTTAATTTACACAACCATTTGCAGTTCATTAGAATAAAATGCATACTTGCATTGCATTTTGATTTGCAGTCATACACATTTCAAAATTAAATGCACCACAAATATGATTTTACACATTTTTCCATGTTCACATTACCAATTACCAGTTAAGTTAACAATTCAGTAAACCAATAAATGCAAGAAAGAAGATTAACCAAAATTTAATATGCAGACATCAGATTTTGAATGGTGAATACTTTCATTCAGTTAGGCAGTGGAGTTTGAGGAGATTGAGGAGATCGAGGAGAAGTTTATGTGGGAGGAGACTGGCCAGCAAGGAGTTTCAGGTGTGGGTGGCTAGCCATATGACCAAGAAAGCATAAATAGTTGTTGCAGCAACAGATAGTGAGTTTGTTTCTGAAGTTGTGCTTGACGCTCAGCCTCTTTACCCTTGTCCTTTCATACAGGTATGTGGAGTTATTAGCTGTGTGGTTTGTTTTAGAAGGTTGGCACTGTAATGGTGATTAAAGGTTATTTCTTGTTTGCAGTGTATTCTGTGTTTGCAGTGTATTCTGTGGGTTTTTTTCTTTTGCTTTCTTCTTCTGTCTCTTACAGGTGGTGCATAAGATCAGGCCCGACCCTTCTTTCAGTCTTGAGGAGAGCTATTACCTACTTCTGTGGATTTTATTACTGACACATGTTTTAATGGGTGTTTTAATCTTTGATGTATGTGAACATTGTGATATTTGACAAACTACGTTTACTGCTTAGAATCAAGTATTGTAATTTGTAGAGGGCTCCTCCTGCCTGAAATAAGGAGGTGGTGTAGTCAGCTCATATTTCTTAACACTACATTTTCAAACAAAAATAGAAATTTATTGAAAAATTCTAACCAAAATAGATGGGATTCCACTAAAAAAATAAGGAGACACATAGAAGAGACTAACATATTACTCACGTTGTACACGTAAAACAACATAGGCTTCAGTGTTTCCTCCAGAAAATTTTGCAGTGCAAATCAGTTTCTTCCCATGGTCTTCTTTTGCACCCAGAAAGGTTATGTTGGAATAGGTGACCCGATCTAAACCAGAGAGTGTTTTGCTCCCCGTTAAAACCGGCATGTTCTCATAGTTCCATGTGATGGTTGGAGTCTCTTCCTGGCAGGAGTGATAGACAGAACAATTGAAGTTCTCTGCGACGCCCTCTGTGACATCTGCCAGTTCAGGCTCAATCATTATTTTATCATGAACACCTGGAATTTAAGTAAAATCGTGAAATGGGTCCAAATGTGAAATTTAAAATGAAATTATTGCTAATAGCACAAAATATATTTATATTTTTTTCGCTTACATTGTGCACTTTTGACCTCTGTAGCTGTCACTGTTTTAACACCATGATGTGTTACAGAACATTTAATAGTCAAGCGTTCTGCTTTTACGACACCTGTGCGTGTCAGGATGATTTTCCACAGGCCATCTTTAATCTCCTCCTCCGTTATTTGGTCAGTTCCTTCAGTACCGCTCAGAATGATGTCTGGTTTGCTGTATGGACACGTGTGGAAAGTCGAACATGATACTGTGATGGTGCCACCCGTCCTTTCACCTCCATAAATACTGATGCTGGGCTGTTGCGGACTTGCTATAATTGACAGAAACATTATAAATAATACATCATACACTTGAAAATGTCTGAATTTCTTTGCATTAGAAACAACAACAAAACATTTGCAAATGATGCTAGAACTTTTCTCAAAAATAACTTCCATTTTCTGAGCCATATTTTAAACTATTTTATGCCACTTGTTTTAGTATTTTGAAATATAATGCAAATACAAAAAAGAAGAAGCTTTGGTGGCTAACTGTCTTGCCTTTAGTTTGAAATGTTAAATAAATAAATGGGTTAGAATAAAGTCATTTTGGGTATAGAATTTTATTGTGTCTATAGTAATTGACCACACAATATTTCACTACAGTTGGACAATCACAGATATTACAGTGAAATCATATTATTCCCAAAATATTTACATACCATCAACAAGGATTGTGGAGGTGACATCATAAAATTTATAGGTGTCCCATTTAACATTTTCAGGGTCAATCCTTGTGTATAGTGTATCTCCATGGTGGGACGGTTCCAGGTTTTTGATCAGCAGACTGCAATTCCCACTTGTGTTTCCATATAAATCAGTTTTTCCTCTAAACTTCTCAATGACATCATCTGCATGCAAAGGATCGTAAACTAAAGGATGACCTTTAGAGACCCACTGATACCACACAACTCTACGTGGGTCTTTGGGTGGGTTTGATGTGTAAGAGAAAGAACATGGTATAACCAGACAGGAACCCTGGAGGCCGTGAATGTCTTTCGGCATTTTCACTTCCCATCCCAAATCTTTATACTGCATAATACCTGTGGGACAAAATTTGAAATATTAATGGCTGAGTAGTAGATTGAGCAACTTTTCAAACTTTTTCCACAAAAGTTCCCTTTACGATTTCCCATCAATATTTTTTCTTTCAACCTTATTTTGCAATTCAGAAGTAAGCTATTTTCTTTGAATGTGTGAGACTTCAAATTGATTAGCCGCTACATGCTAACCGACTGCCTTAAAAAAAAAAAAAAAAAAAAAAAAAAAATCAAGTAAAGTGAAATAGGAATAGTATGTTGTACTGACAAATGCTTAGTTCACTTACACAAGTGAGTTTGAATATCTAAAAAAGAACTATAGAGAGTACCTGATCATTTATTTTAGATTTACTCTTGATTTAGTAGCTACACAGAATTACTGACTCCCAGAGTGCATTGCAGCATGAATAAATTAAGCAATTGCTTTGTTTGACTATTTTTTTGGCTTTATTTGCCTTTTTTTTTTTTGGTTGTTGTCTTATGTCAGTAGTAGCACAACAAAGACAGCAAATACAATTGTTATTGTTACAATTAATAAATAATAAAATTGAATTGTTACCATTGTTCTGTTTTGCATGCTGCATGTTGATGTCTGCATTTGATTCAAGCAAGGTCAATTGTTATAGCAAAGATATTTTTATAACTACAGGGTGGATTATATTAACCCAAAGTTTTATGTTTCACAAGGTGTTTATGACATAAGAGTTGGGTCATCTTTTAAAATCAACTTTTTACTTATTTTCCTGTGAAGCTACAAATAACTGTGTTATATTAATAACTAGTAATATTACTGCGTCAATTGAAAGGGAATTATAGTAATATAAATGAATTTCCAAGGGCCCAACCAAAAGGAACACTAACCACCATTTTTTAATCAATTTATGAAGTCAAATAATGTGATGTTCCCTTTTCAGTTGTATTGACAATTCAACATTCAAGATGACTTTGGAAAATGAGAGAATGCAATTAAGAAGAAAGATAACTACAGATGTGGATGAAATTAGGGAAAACTATTAAGAATTGCCCCACCTCAAAAACTCTTTTTGCTTGGCAAAATGGTACTGAAACCAAATTAATTAATCTCAACTTGGGGTTTCTGAGTAACAAAGGCATAGTATGTGAATAGTACACATTACTAGAATTTTACAATTAAGTTAAGTTAACCAAAAAATGTTTTGATTTTAGATAAATAACTAGAATAATAACAAATGGCAGTAAACTGCTGTTTGTGCTTTAAACATTGTTTTTATTATATATATATATATATATATATATATATATATATATATATATATATATATATACAGGTCCTTCTCAATAAATTAGCATATTGTGATAAATCAAATCAAATCAAGTATATTTGTGTAGCGCTTTTTACAATACAGATTGTATCAAAGCAGCTTCACAGTATTAAAATAAAATAATACAACAAAGTTTGTTTCTAGTGGAATTTATTGATTGATAGAATAAAATTAAATATCCCCAAAATATCCCCAACTGAGCAAGCCAAAGGCAACAGTGGCAAGGAACCGAAAAACTCCATCAAGTGACCTAATGGTGTCCTAAAACTCCATCAGGTGACCTAATGGAGAAAAAAAAACCTTGGGAGAACCCAGGCTCAGTCGGGGGCCAGTTCTCCTCTGGCATTTATGAACTAGAGGCCGGATTGTAGTTTGAAACTGTGAGATTAACAATATTATATGAATGCCTGGCTGAAAAGATGCGTCTTTAATCTAGTTTTAAACTGGGAGAGTGAGTCCGAGTACCGAACAGTATCAGGAAGGCTATTCCAGAGTTTTGGAGCCAAATGTGAAAATGCTCTCCCTCCTTTGGTTGATCTGGATATCCTAGGTATGACCAAAAGCCTCGAATTTATTGATCTTAAAGAGCGCGATGGATTATAGGGTGATAGAAGATCCGTTAAATAGACTGGAGCTAAGCCGTTTAGGGCTTTATAAGTCAGTAGCAATACCTTATAATTAATACGGAACTTTATAGGTAGCCAATGTAGTGATGATAAAATCGGTGTTATATGATCATATTTTCTTGATCTAGTAAGAACTCTAGCGGCTGCATTTTGGACTAACTGTAGCTTGTTTATTGAGGATGCAGGACAACCGGCTAATAAAGCATTACAGTAATCTAGTCTCGAGGTCATGAATGCATGAACTAACTTTTCTGCATCAGAAACTGATAGCATATTACGTAGCTTAGCAATGTTTCTAAGGTGGAAAAAGGCAGTTTTTGTAACATACGAAATATGATTTTCAAAAGACAGGTTACAATCGAGTATAACACCCAGGTCTTTTACTGTAGAGGATAAAGTAACAGGACATCCTACGATGTCAAAGTTGTATTGTGAGAGGTTCTGTGGGCGGTTTTTTGAACCGATAAGTATTACCTCTGTCTTGTCTGGATTTAATAAAAGAAAATTACGCGTCATCCAATCTTTTATATCTTTAACACACTCTGTCAATTTGGATAAATTAGCGTTTTCATCCGGCCGTGATGAAATATATATTTGAGTGTCATCAGCATAACAATGGAAACTAATTCCATGTTTCCTTATAATATTTCCAAGTGGCATCATATATATTGAGAATAACAGAGGGCCTAACACAGATCCCTGCGGCACTCCATAGTTTACTGGAGTTATGATCGATTTTTCTCCATTTAAATAGACAAAATGGTAGCGGTCAGATAAGTATGATCTAAACCAGCTTAATGCTTGTCCTTGAACACCAGTATAATTTTGTAGTCGATCTAAGAGTATTGTATGATCTATAGAGTTCATTATTTTCCATAATGTAATGATAAAAATTAAACTTTCATATATTTTAGATTCATTGCACACCAACTGAAATATTTCAGGTCTTTTATTGTTTTAATACTGATGATTTTGGCATACAGCTCATGAAAACCCAAAATTCCTATCTCAATAAATTAGCATATTTCATCCGACCAATAAAAGAAAAGTGTTTTTAATACAAAAAAAAGTCAACCTTCAAATAATTATGTTCAGTTATGCACTCAATACTTGGTCGGGAATCCTTTTGCAGAAATGACTGCTTCAATGCGGCGTGGCATGGAGGCAATCAGCCTGTGGCACTGCTGAGGTGTTATGGAGGCCCAGGATGCTTCGATAGCGGCCTTAAGCTCATCCAGAGTGTTGGGTCTTGCGTCTCTCAACTTTCTCTTCACAATATCCCACAGATTCTCTAAGGGGTTCAGGTCAGGAGAGTTGGCAGGCCAATTGAGCACAGTAATACCATGGTCAGTAAACCATTTACCAGTGGTTTTGGCACTGTGAGCAGGTGCCAGGTCGTGCTGAAAAATGAAATCTTCATCTCCATAAAGCTTTTCAGCAGATGGAAGCATGAAGTGCTCCAAAATCTCCTGATAGCTAGATGCATTGACCCTGCCCTTGATAAAACACAGTGGACCAACACCAGCAGCTGACATGGCACCCCAGACCATCACTGACTGTGGGTACTTGACACTGGACTTCAGGCATTTTGGCATTTCCTTCTCCCCAGTCTTCTTCCAGACCTTGATTTCCGAATGACATGCAAAATTTGTCCAAAAGTCCAGTGCTGCTTCTCTGTAGCCCAGGTCAGGCGCTTCTGCCGCTGTTTCTGGTTCAAAAGTGGCTTGACCTGGGGAATGCGGCACCTGTAGCCCATTTCCTGCACACGCCTGTGCACGGTGGCTCTGGATGTTTCTACTCCAGACTCAGTCCACTGCTTCCGCAGGTCCCCCAAGGTCTGGAATCGGTCCTTCTCCACAATCTTCCTCAGGGTCCGGTCACCTCTTCTCGTTGTGCAGCGTTTTTTGACACACTTTTTCCTTCCCACAGACTTCCCACTGAGGTGCCTTGATACAGCACTCTGGGAACAGCCTATTCGTTCAGAAATTTCTTTCTGTGTCTTACCCTCTTGCTTGAGGGTGTCAATGATGGCCTTCTGGTCAGCAGTCTTACCCATGATTGCGGTTTTGAGTAATGAACCAGGCTGGGAGTTTTTAAAAGCCTCAGGAATCTTTTGCAGGTGTTTAGAGTTAATTAGTTGATTCAGATGATTAGGTTAATAGCTTGTTTAGAGAACCTTTTCATGATATGCTAATTTATCGAGATAGGAATTTTGGGTTTTCATGAGCTGTATGCCAAAATCATCAGTATTAAAACTAGGGATGTCCCGATCAGGTTTTTTTGCCCTCGAGTCCGAGTCCGAGTCATTTGATTTTAAGTATCTGCCGATACCGAGTCCCGATCCGATACTTCTATAATGCAAAAAAAAAAAGAATAAAGAAGAGCGAAAAAAAAACAGATCCAGGATGTTCCTTATTTTTTATTTAATTCACCTTATTTTTAACATTAAACAACTCTGTTAACAAACAGAGCACTTCTGTGAGGTAGCTTGAACAATCAAGTAATAAATAAATTCTTCACTTTTGGACTTTAGTGCAACAGTAAATATTAAAAAAGTCTAATATATAAACAAATAGCACCTCAACTTAAAATATCCGGTAGGCATGTAAACAAATAAAAAATAAAAGTGCCACAGTGTTTGCAAAGCCAGTAATGTGCTTTTAGGAACTGCACTCCTAACTCTTTTACGCCGGTTTCACACGCGTATTTTTTTCGCCGCCCATGTTAACAGATTAAACCAGGCTTTAGAGCATTCACACCACACGCAGAGGTGGCGCGGCAGTGCAGAGCAGAGCAGCAGTGCCGTGATCGTTTCGGCGCCGAGTCTATTTTTGCTGCGCCGCTTTTGCTGAATTAAAGTGACAATACATTGATCATGGCCAAAATACACCGCAGTTTTATCCAAAAAGCGCATTGATGATATCTATTGTGTTTTAAACAGTCAATCAAATGACCAACAGCAATTTAAAAAGAAAACAAATGTCCAAAAACAAACTTGTTGCCATAACAATAAAAACAAAGATGAACCAAAAGTTATATAAATGAAATTATTAATAAAATAAGCTTCTTGACAAGTCTTTTCTCTTAAATGTATTTGAAAACGAAAAAAAGCAATGCCAACTTATCCATTATAGACTCTGTCTGTACACAACCCGCGGTTCAGCCGCGCGTGACAAACGCTGCCAGTATGAAAGCAAAACGCGCGTGTCCTGCTCACCATATGCACTGCTCCTGCGCTGCTTACACTCTAATAACGCGTGCAGTGTGAAACCGCCGTAACTCTGTGTCACCGCATAATAGAGGTGTTAAAAAATAATGAGAATATAAATGCATATATATCCGAGTCCTGATCGGGAGGTAACGTCCGATTCCGATCGAGTCTGAAAACACGCGATCGGGCCCGATTTCCGATCACGTGATCGGATCGGGACATCCCTAATTAAAACAATAAAAGACCTGAAATATTTCAGTTGGTGTGCAATGAATCTAAAATATATGAAAGTTTAATTTTTATCATTACATTATGGAAAATAATGAACTTTATCACAATATGCTAATTTATTGAGAAGGACCTGTATATATATATATATATAATATAACAACAGTTTTTATCATAAAATGTGTTCTGATTAACCACAATTTAGTATGCACACATTATAACAAGGCAGATTTCGAAATATTCGAAATCTAAATATTCTATGGAAGTCACAAACTATGCTAACAAATTACTTACGCTGTACACGTAAAACAACATAGGCTTCAGTGTTTCCTCCAGAAAATTTTGCAGTGCATATCAGTTTCTTCCCATGTTCATCTCTTGAACCCAGAAAGGTTATGTTGGAATAGGTGACCCGATTTAAACCAGAGAGTGTTTTGCTCCTCGTTGAGATCTGCATGTTCTCATAGTTCCATGTGATGGTTGGAGTCTCTCTCTGGCAGGAGTGATAGACCGAACAAATGAAGTTCTCTGCGACGCCCTCTGTGACATCTGCCAGTTCAGGCTCAATCGTTATTTTATCATGAACACCTGCAATTAAAGAAAAATTTTGTAATAGCTCCAACTGTGGCATTTCAAATACACAGTTCATATGTGTGTTTACTCACAATAAGCACTTTTGTCTTTTATAGCTGTCACTGTTTTGCCACCATGATGTGTTATAGAACACCTAATAGTCAAGAGTTCTGCTTTTATGATGCCTTGGCGCGTCAAAGTGATTTTCCACAGGCCGTCTTCAATATGCTGATGGTGTATTTGGTCAGTTCCTTCAGTACCAGTCAGAATGATGTTTGGTTTCCTGTATGGACACGTGTGGAAAGCTGAACATACTACTGTGATGGTGTCACCCGTCCTTTCACCTCCATAAATATTGATGCTCGGCTGCTGTGGTCTTGCTATAATTCACAGGAACATTAGAATTAGTACTGTCCTGACATTTCATCCTACCCGTCAGATTGTCCAGGGCTTACTGCACATGTGCACATCAATATTTAATGTTTATTTTAAAAATATCTGCATTGTTTAAGGGTCTAGGTTTAGGGAAGGGGTAGATATGGATGTTAATAAAGCCTCAAACCACATGAATATATGATGCTGGTAGCACAATCTGATAGGTAGCATTTTTCACTGTCAAATTGCACTACCTTCTGTTTTAATCGGAGGTAGCAAAATCTGACAAGATAGGACAAATCAACAGAACAAGTACTTCACGTCACTTTCTTAACCATAAAGTGGCTCCATAGTATTTGGACACTTAAAAATATCTGAATTTCATTGCATTAAATCTGCAATCTGTAAATGAATGATTCCAGGGCTTAGTGAACTACCTTCACTTTTCACTCTTTAAATTATTTTAAACCAACTGATCTCAAGTCAGTTTCTCTCTGGTCGTATCAGCAGAATAAACACAGTGTGTGTGGTTCATCATATCAGCATATTAACATATTTCATAATGCTTGACAATATTTGACAATGTTTTGACAATATTTTTAAAATGACAATACCATTTGAAGCAGTTTATTGTGTCTATTGTTATTGACCACACAATATTTAACTTTTTTAGACAATCACAGATATTACAGTGTATGCTGATGCTTATGTCTAGCTGTGTTTCTTTTCTGCCTCCCACTGGACATTCGATTCCCACTGGACATACACTTGATTTGCGTTATTGGTAACATGCCATGTTTTAGCGTACTAACATGCTAATTTCTCTTTTGTTTGTACATAATCTCATTTGAATATAATTTCTCAATGTGTATTACTTAAAATAATGTTAAAAAGGAACTATGTACAAAATCTAACTGTAATATTAAACTGGAAATGTGCATGTAATTGTGAACATAACGTTCATACAGATTTTTTCTTCTTGTTTGTAGATTTACAAAAAAGAATTGAGAAGAAAATCACCAGTAAATTCACTAAAGTTATGAAGACTGCTTTCTGGAGTTCTTTTCTGAAAGTGTGTGCTATCTGTTAAGCCTTTGTTCAAGCTATGAAACTGGTCAGAACAGAATACAGTAAAAGTATATTATTCCAAGAATATTTACCATCAACAAGAATCGTAGAAGTGACATCATAAAATGCATAGGTCCGCCATCCAACATTTTCAGGGTCAATCCATGCATATATTTTTTCTCCATGGTGGGAATATTCCAGGTTTTTGATCAGCAGACTGCAATCCCAACTTGATGTTCTATATAAATCAGTTTTCCATCTGAACTTCTCAATTACATCATATGGATACCATGGATCATAAACTAAAGGATAACCACTAGAGACCCACTGATACCACACAACTCTACGTGGGTCTTTGGGTGGATACGATGTGTAAGAGAAAGAACATGGTATAACCAGACAGGAACCTTGGAGACCACGAATTTCTTTTGGCATTTTCACGTCCCATGCTAAAGTATCAAACAGCAGAACACCTGTGGGACAAAAGGCGATATTTGGAGAAAATTAATGGCTGAAACTTTTTAAAAATATATATCTTTTTGTTTTTATAAACATACAGTGTTTATGGCTTTCAATCACATAAGTAATAGAAAATATATATTAAATGTCAAAATGTCATTGTAGATCTATAATAATTTTAAATTTAAATTAAGTAATAGAAAATATATATTGAATGTCAAAAAGTCATTGTAGTTCTATAATCATTTTAATTTTAGGCTAAATTAAGTTAAGAATGGTTAAGAATTCTAAAGCTCTACAAATGCATGACATGAAATATAGCAACAGACTTAATGATGTGCAACCTTTAGATCTAGTGAAATGACCAAGAAGCAGCATTAGAAATGGCTGCAGAAATCTTCAGAAATTAATACAGAGAAGTCAGATAATTAAAAAAAATATATATGGTGACAGATTTTTATGATGTATATCAGTTGCACCTACTTTAGGAAGAAGAGAAACAAAACAATATATACTATACCTTGTAAAAGCAAATGAACAAGCAGAGGTTTCATCATGGTCCAGGGTTTGCCTTTAGGTAAAATCAAAAACAGTTGTTGTGTTGTGTACACATTTTGGGTTAAGTTGTGATTCAAGGAGAAAAAGTTTATTTTCCTTATGTTCATTTTAATAGAGAAGTGATGTGATACTTTGGTACAAGTCATGCTGAAAACTGTCGGACTGTTTTCATTGTCTGTTGCTGTGAGATCGGGATGTTTATTTTGAAAATGAACCAAGGACTCGTATAGAGTAGCAATATTACGCTGGTGTAGTGAAGAGATGAGTCCCACCTTAGGACTCCAGTAGTATGCCTGACCTAAAGCTGTTTTTGCTTGTATAGCTTGTATATAACTTGTATAGCTAATGTGAGCCGTTTTAGCTTTATTGTAGCTTTATGCTTTGTAGCTATGTAGGCCTTCAGATAAATCAGCTGCTATTTACAAGATAAGATAAATGCAGTTTCTAAAACATTTCCATAATGTTAGTCAATGTGTATATTTTTTTGGAAGTCCATCAAAGCGCATCCAGCCGTGATAAAAGAGCTCAAAACAGCTCTGGGGGGTTAATAAAGGCCTTCTGCAGTGAAGCGATGCGTTTGTGTAAGAAAATTTACTTAAAATGGCAACCCTTTGTGACATATTTTGAGAATCTCAAAGTATTGCCTGAAGTATGAGACTCCTTTATATTTAAAATTTTTTTTTTTTACTTCTCTGTTTCCTTTTTTATTTTTTCTATTTATGTTTATTCAAATCAATGGGCAATCACCTTAATGTGGTGGGAAATGAATAGCCTGACTGACAATTGTGAAACTGTGAGTTTAAAGCCCTGTTAATTGACGACAGTGTTAAATATCTATTCCGAAGCTGTAGGGGGAGCTCTATAGAGAAACCTGTGAGAAAACAGCAAAGAAATCGGCAAAGCTGCATAGTTCTGGGGTCGAAATGTGTGTTGGACAAACTGGGTGGGTGTTACTAAGCAGTGTTTTTTTTTTGGGGGGGGGGGGATTGTATAAGGTTTTAGTTGTTTAAGACAAAATGAAACTGGAGAACTGTTTCACTTCCTGTAAAATGTAACTTCTTGATTCCCCAATAAAAATATATAAAAAAAAAAAAAAAACTTTATCGACTAAAATAACTAGCTTCCGGCAGACGGCCGTACGCAAGTCAACAATATACAGTTTGCAAAGATGTAGAAAAGAGGAGGTGATGTTTACTAGATTACAATTTGGACACATACAAAATAGGTAAACATAGTACAGGCAAGTGTGTCTTTTGTGGGGTAATAGAAACTGTTGAACATGTAATATTAAAATGTTGGAAATACAATATAGAGAGAATTAAAATGATAAAGAACTTAAAAAGTAATACTAGGAAAAAAAAGAAGATACAATGGATATTAGGGAGAGGGTTAAAAAAGGATATTATTCAAATAATAGTAATGGAATATATAATAGAAACAGGGTTAAACAAACTAATTTGATAGGAAACACTGAATGTGACTGTGACAATAGTATAAATATATTTATTTGTATAGCGCTTTTCACAGTACACACAGCTTAACAGAAAGCTAGTAATTGAATTGTATTAGTAAGCAAACAAAAAATCATTAGAACAAGACATGTTTAATTTCACAATCTATAGCTTCTAGTATATAAAAACATACAAGTTAAAAGACATGAATGGTCTTTATAATGTAGTTCAAATGTCTTATATAATAAAGTGATTTTGTCTGATTTGCAACCAGGCACTAAAGCGATTACCCATAAAACGTTCCCATAAAATCAGATTGCTTGGGTCCGAAGGTGGGAATCATCTCTTCACCACACCGGTGCCCTCACAGTTACTGGGGATTATGCTGACACGTTTGCTCCTGTCTCCTCATTGTTTCCTGTTTTTACAGTATGACTTTCACAAAAACTAAACAATATACACACAAGTCATGTGATTGTTATGTGTATGTTCATGATCAAGATATTTTATTTTGTGTATTTGTGTATTTTGTGCTCCAGTGAAACCAGTTACCAGGTTATATCGCTCATTTTTAGTTTACTTTTTTTAAATTTGTATTTGGTTCATTAGGGTTCATGAATGTATAAATATCAATGCATTTCTCCAGCCAAATGTTTCAAACAGGCATTCTAGTGCAAACAAATGTAATGCTGTTCCAGACCTATAGCTATTTCCTGCCAATGCAGAGGGAAAAATTAAAGTTAAAGTAACGTGATGGCAGTAATGATTTTAAACCCAGACCCAGTAACTAGAATGTTAAAAATGTATGGTTTACAAACATTTCTCAGGTTCATAGGCCTTACATGTTCAGTCATTTGTGATGATTTTATTTGCATAACATACCTTTTGACTCTGAGAAGATTTAAAGGAGCGTTGTGAAAAGCTTGAATGTACAAGTTTCTGTGAAAAAAAAAGAGGAAAAACGTTGTTTTGATAATAGAGAAAACGTGTGCAATAATTTGAAAACAATGTAAAAAAAACTTGAATAAACAGTTGGGGATTATGTGCAACACTGACATGTTTGCTCCTGTCTCCTCAATTTTTCCTGTTTTTAAAGAGACTTTTTAATTTGTCAACAACATGGCCTTCTGTACTGGGCCTGCAACATTTTACATGTAAAAAAAAAAAAAAAAAACATTTCAAAATAAAAGTGAAGACAATTTTCAATAATAGAAATGTCACAAGGCACTAAACATTATTATTATTATTTTGTTATTTTTGAATCCTATATCAATGTAGTTTTGACAATAAAATCAAGAAAAGAGCGGACAAAAATGTATGGAAACTGAAACCTAAAGTCTTCTGTTAAATAGAATGCATACTAAAATCACTTTGTAATGTTAAATCAGATGGGCTATAACCTTTTCTTTTTTTTTTCATTCTTACCTTCTTAATGCAGTCTCATTTGCAAATAAGTCGATTGAATTAAAAAAAAAGCCTACTCCAAAATGTGAAAAACGAATGAGCAAAAGACAAAACTGTTTGGTTATGTGAGAAAGATTCTATGAGAGGAAGTGTGAAACATACCCTCAACTCTTATTAAAGCAAGTCTGTTTTGCTTAACTGGGTCAAGGAGTTTACAGAATCTTGTCTTGAAATAATTTGATTATGCGCCCGATAAGCATGACAAACCCTACACTGAAAAAAAAAAAGAAGTCAAATTTACTTAATTTTTCTTTGGCAAGATTTTGCATGAATATTTAATCGAAGTAAATTTCATGCGCATATTTTTTAAGTAAATTTCAGATATGGAATCAAGTAAACTCTACTTAACTAAGTTAAGTGAAAGTAACAAAGAAAATAAGTAATATTAATGAGTAATATCTACTTAGTTGAAGTTTCCTTTGCAATATATTTCACTCAAACAAGATAATATTGAATAAAACCACACTGTTAAAGTATATGCTTTACTTAGAAATATCTAAGTAATTAATACAATAGATATTGTGTGAGACACCATATCTACATATCAGAAGTTATGTCATGTGAACGCAGAGACCTCAATACTTGGTAGACAATACACAGTGACGGTAACATTTGATGGATCGTTTTTGTGTTTGAATGTGTCATTTTGAGTAGAAAATGAACTCCAAATGTCACAAAATGGCAAGTTACTAATCCTAACAACAAAAGCAATGATAATACCAGATTTTTTAATTAATCAACTTTAATTAATCCACTAACATTTGTTTTTATTGCAGGAACAACATTCATATGCTTTTAAATGTTTCCAAACTCTTTGGGGGAAAACTTGTGACTTTGAGTGAGTGAGTGAGTGAGTGAGTGCGCGCGCGCGTGTGTGTGTGTGTGTGTGTGTGTGTGTGTGTGTGTGTGTGTGTGTGTGTGTGTGTGTGTGTGTACATAACTTCATTAAGGGAAATGAAACTAAACAGATGACTAGTTCTCAAACCTTGTGATAAGTAATCACAAAAACAGAGTTTGTTTGTGCCAGTGACAGATGGAAAAGGTTGAGGCTTTTGAACCATTTGAACCAATCATATTGAAGGTGACATGTTAGTCACGATAATCTTATTTGTTGTCTCGATTCTATAAAAACTGTTGTATCCGTGTTTTCTGGTGGGATTCTCAATGGAATTTGTCTGAGATCCTCTGGCCTTGCTTCTTCTTGGGAGAGATTCCCTGAGACTGCTCTGGAACTCTTCCGGCCGTGATTAAAGCATTTAAAGGACATTTGCTAAAGTCTGTTTGTCGATCATTGCTGCGCAGCAAGAAAACTAGTAGGGAGACAAGTTAGTTAGGTGACTATTATTGAACAGGGACGTCGATTTGTAGACGAGACCAGATAGATAGGTTTAGGGAAAAATCTACTACAAAATACAGCTGGAAAACAGTGAAAAATCCACCTCATTAATTATTCAAGGCCCAGTGCATGATGGGAACACCAGTATCAGAAAAGTTGAGTAATTTTACTTAATTTTATAACGTTGATATTTACGCTTTCATTTCTACATGCTTGAATTGAGTACTAATAAAGAATTGACTTGAAACTATTTTTTTCATGTAAATTACATTTTTTTTTTTTTTATGTAGTATTTACTTGACCACAAAATCATAAGTGTATAAGTAACAAAATCAGCTGCCACTCTGTTAAATTAGGGAATGTACTTTTTAATATATAAACTTTGTTGTTTAATTGATTTGCTGAGGCATTATAATTTATCTAAAAGCCTCTAGAATGTTAAAAGCCACTAAAATGCATTCTGATACCTTTTAGTTGTGTTCAGAAAGTTGTAATACCTGCCAGTGACATGTTTCAGGGGTTTTAAATAAAAATGAACTTGTCGTGTCCCAAAGGCATTAGGCCTAAGTAGATCCTAGCAGAGCATGTGAGCGGAGTGGAGCGGTGAGAATCTCCGCTCATCGCTCACGGAACTGTTCACCCCTCCGCTCCCCCGCTCAAAGCTACATCAGGCCGCTCCGCTCATTATCGCTCAGCGCATAACGAGGTTTGCTTCGCGCTCCACTCAAATCGCCCCCCGCTCACTCCAAAAAAGGAAAAAAATCTACATGTATATCACTTTTAGCTTAGACCACAGCCTTACCTCCTAAAGAACTAATGAGTAACAACAACATTTTTCAAATAGAAATGTTTTATTTCAAATTACAGGCCTATGTAAGAAGGAATATAGCCTACACAAAAAGTCCTGTAAAATTAAACGAATAAATGGGCCTAATAATCTAAATAAAAATGATATAAACAAAAATATGATACATTTTTTAAAAGTAAATTAACTATAAGGCCAGAATTTTGATAAGTGAACTTCTGCGCAACGCGCACGATTAAAATTTAAATTGGCTTCCATACACACAAACTTCTGTAAAATTAAACGAATAAATGGGCCTAATAATATAAATATTATTACGGACGACACAAATTCGGCTAAATAAAATGAACCATTAGGTCTACTTGAATGAAAAAACGAATTTGTTTGAATATTACGCTATATTTAATTTACACTTTGTTACAAGTTACCGTATTCAATTTGCTAACCTTTTGTTTTCTTCCCAGCGTTTTCTTCCCCCATGTGTCTTTTGAGATTCCAAAATGAATCTTTGCTGACTGAAACGATGTCTCCACATTCGTTTTCTTGTACCACATTATCATTGTTAGTTAGTTATATTAATAGTACACCTGACCTGTATGACTTCTCATTTTCCTTTTTGAAGTAGCCTACTTTTTGAACTCCATTATTGAGCCGAGATTTGACTGAAAATAGTCTACTGTTGATGACTGTGCAAGACAGATGGATCCTGGTTTAGGTTTGACTGAGCATGCTTCAGACTCGTGGTGTGAGCGGAGCGAAATTGGAGCGGGAAATAAGCCGACGCTCCGTCCTTTTAAAAATGCCGCTCTGCGCTCTGTCCAAGATCCGCTCGCTCCCGCTCCACTCCGCTCACATGCTCTGGATCCTAGTAACAAAATATAATCTAAAGTCCAATTCAGAGGGGACATTTCTAAACAACATTTAAAGTTACAGTTACAGGACTCGACAACTTAACTGCCCGAGAGGCCAGAAAGGAGGTCGGGACAATTGTCCATCCAGTGCTGCGTCATCATGAAAGTTTAGCATTTTTACTTTTTTAATCGATTTTTAAACAATTCAGGCGTAAAAACACATGAAATTACTCATGTGCTACCTAAAACTGTTTTCTGTAAGTACGTGCACAAGGTGCTGCCTCGAAGGAAACGAAGGAAAGTAGCTAAAACTTGCTCAAAAAGTCACTAAATGTTACTAGATGGCAGCATGGACGGTCTAATCAGCAAATTCATTATGTCATTACATGGTATTTTCATTCTGCCTATTAGCCCTTAACATTTGTTATAGGGTTAGGTTATGGTTATTTCTCTGTTTCTGTTGTCACATGAACACATATGAAATATTGACTGAAATGATGACTTTGTTCTAGCGACGTCTTGGACAAACCTTATCTAGTTTCTGAGACTCAACAGTACTGCACAATGAGTGCCAGGTCTTGCATTCCCACCGCAGGCACACTTTCCTCTATGTCTGCTCTATAGCGATGTTCGATTCCAGGTTTGAGTTTTTTTAGTTAATTTTTGTAAGGAAAAAATATGCTATTTTAGTGCATGTATCTTTAAATGCAAATGAGCAGCTGTTCCCCACCTTGCTTTCCAGTAGAGGGCGGAGCCTGCTAATGCCTCCAATACTCTGCCAAACAAACTAAAACATCTGTTTGGTTTTGAAAATCATCTCTATCTCATTCACTCTCATGTGACATTGCAGTTCTTTATCATCATGAAAGTTTATTATCTGGGATGGGAACAGAGTTTCTTAGTTTTTTTGTTTTTTTTTCTGACACAAAGTCTTGTCATTAAAGGATTAGTTCACCTCGAAATGAAAATTCCTGACAATTTACTCACCCCAATGCCATCCAAGATGTTCATGTCTTTCTTTCTTCAGTGGAAAATAATTTTTTTTTGAGGAAAACTTTTCAGGATTTTTCTCCACACAATGGACTTCAATGGCAAGGAAGGAATAGGAAGCTGAGGAAGAGAACTAGCGAAACGATAGGTCATTTTCTAAAAAAAAATAAATAAATTATATCCTTTTTAACCACAATTGTTCGTCTTGTGCTGGTCTGCGTCGTGCCAGTCATTATACACGTTTTTATCCGCCTGGAAAAAACATGAGTTTTTTTTAAAGCTACACTGTGTAATTTTTTTAGTTGATTCTTAGCAAAAAACACTTAGTTCTTTCAAAAAAATATGTGCTCATTAATGTATATTTACTTCTTTCAAGTAATAAAGTATTCTCGTAAGTTTATAATCTGCCATTGAAAGTACATACGGATGAGGGGTTCGAATGCCGGTCGCCATGTTGCCCCTCCATCTTGAAACTACATTAGCCAAAGAGGGACATACCTGTAAATTCAAGCTTCGCCTTTCGCGCTTTACACTCAGTGACACAGAGACGAATGCGCGGGGGGAGATTACTCGCGACTGCCGGCAGATTTGAAAGATTGCTGATAAAGGACCACGCCTATTTTCGAGGACATGTAGCAGAGTCGCCAAGGAAGCGAAAGAGAGAATTAAAACGTCAACGCGACAGGCAAATCAGCAAGACCAAAGTCATTCTGGAGTAGCTTTTGCCAGATGGAAAGAGCTCATGAGGAGCAAAGATTTTAAAACGGACGCCGAAGTTGCCTGCTTTCTTCTCGACAGGTAATTCAGCCTATTTGTGTAAATTCGAAGTTTTATAGTTGCTTGTCTAACCATAGCATGGTTGTGCATAACTCCAGAACGACCTCTAGAATAACTTGCGTTACTTTTCCTCACGTCAATGGTGAAAAAGTATTGTTTACCTTGTAACGTTAACATTAATCTGTTCTGCGATGGATCACAGGTGATAGTTTTAAAGGCGCAATTGGACGAAGTCAAACTGGAAACCATGTTAATCTTGGAATAATACGGCCACCGTAGGAGTTAAAACGCCCTCGAAATTGAAAGGAACAGAAACTAATATTCACTGGGTAGTCATATACAATTGCACCGCTAGATGGGGGAAAATATCACACAGTGTAGCTTTAATATTATTAGATTCATTAGTTGTATTTTTTTGTCACTGCATTTCATAATGTGTGAATGTTTATTAATAATGTCTTCCTATTATTAAATACGTGTTAAACTGTAATGTTTCTTTTTTAACTAAAAGTATCCATCTCCTGAAAATCAAGAGTTCCTAGCAACATACTATGACGCAGAGCTATAGAGGTCCAGGGAGCAGGAGTGTTTTTGCCTAATGTTCCAGTCAACACCAGTAAAACAACACTCTGGTCCAGGAACTACCACTCAACAGGTTACAGATGCTCAGTCTAAACTTTGTTTAGAGCTCAAAAGTCCAGAAACTCTGATAAAGCGGAAAAATACCTCAACATCTGGGACATATTATGCCCTCCCTCCATTACGCTCCCACCAGTCTGTACCAATATTTGTGACCAGTTAAACCAATAGAATTATTGCAAGTTATGCTTTTTGTGTTATCCAGCAGAAATGTAATACATTAATTTGATGTTGTATTAAAAAAAAAAATTACGTTATATCCATACAAATGCGCAGATATGCACAGAAGTGATTTTATTACTAATTTATAGGGGTGTAACGATACCCTAATTTCACGATTCGATACATATCACGATACTGAACTCACGATACGACATTATTGCGATACTCCAAGACATATAATAAAAGGTTAGGAAAAATGTACTGTTGATTAATGCTAAATTTGATATAACATTGTGGGTGTAAATGAATAGGCTTGGATAATGGTGACACCAGAATAAATATATTCATGATTCTGAACCTGAAAATACAGAATTGTTTTAATATGCACTCTGTCACTGGCTAGATATATTTAAAGGGACACTTCACCCATTTGCATTAAGCTTTGCATTGTTAGAAACCCAGTCATATATTATAATAAACGTGGATTTTTCATTCATTTTTCCCTGAGATGGGAGAAATAAGGATTTAAGTGTTTTACTTCCTGCTTATTATGACGTAAAAATCATCATTTTGCGTCATAATAAGCAGGAAGTCACATTTCATTGAAAAGTGTAGAGACTACAAACACTAGCTCCTCATTATTCCAGGGGGCGGGACCCGCTCACGCTACAGGCCTATTACAGATCAGTGGGTGGGACTTTACTCTCTGAAACTGAAAGCAATATCCTCCATCTTGTTTGAAGCTAAGCTAACAGGCACTGTGGAGCCAGCTGTGAAGATATAACAATAGCGGAGGGTAACGTTACACAAAATGATGTAGAAGAAGAGGATTTCGGAAGTCTGATGCTTGAATCAGGTGTTTGTGGCGACCTTTACAAGCCGCATAGCGAAGAGCAGCCGAGGCAGAAGACCTGCCTGCCGCGGACGAGGAGCCCGGACTGGCTCGAGTTAGGGCGGACTGGTGGCGCCGGTGATTTCACTATGCAACTACGAACACAGAGATACAGTCCGTCTGCGGCAAAGAATTTCAACGATGCCAATTTCTCCTGGACGAAATCTCTGAATCAGACGAGGACACGGACGTTTGTGTTGTAAACCATCCTAGTTTCGCACCGCATCTGACTGAACATCCCGGTAACGTTACCATGCAATAATTCACCACTTCGAAAGAAATACAAATGAGGAGTAATTCACTAATGAGTTCGCCAAATAACTAACGTTAGACATTTTGTGTGAAATGAATTTCAAGCTCCGGTGGTAGCTAGCCTTATAGACGGATGAGTGATGCTGTTCTGGATTAGTGGGAGTGGCTTGCGCAGCTGTGCAATTTGGTGCATTTTGGGAGTTGTTGTCTTTCATACAAATGCGTTCTGAAGTTACTTTCTTTCTTTCCTCGGTCAAGAAGGCACCAAATTCAAAATTTATTTTACATTTCGACTACATATATGACCCACTTTCAATAAAGATCAATGTTCCCATGGGTGAAATGCTCCTTTAAAATAATGTAGGCCACTTTTTACTGGTAACATAAGACTTATTAACATAAGCATTATCAGGACCCACTAATATTCCCCCATTATTATACATTATATTCAACATAATATATTGTAGTTTAATGTAGTACTGACTCTGAAAACTTAATTTTTTTCTCACAGGGTAATTTTTATTTTGGGTGAACTATCCACGATACATATTGTTGCATTTTTGTATTGCGATATATTGTGACACAATATATTGTTACACCCCTACTAATTTATACTCAGTTATATTATAAACCAACTTTAATCCATGTCATTTCACAGCCTACCATCCATAATCAACCAGAACAGACTGAAGAGCAAAATGAAGAAAATTTGGAGCTTGATGTTAGTATGCTTTCCATAGATCCTCCATCGGACAAAAAAGATCTTAGTTTTCAGCCACTAAGTTCAACATCAACTTCAGCCCCAAGTACAGAAGATGAGGAATGTGAAATGCATCGGAAACAAAACAAATGGATTGTCAACGAGCCCAATGTCATGGAGCTTTTCAAAAGATGTCAAGAATGTGGCTCAATAATAACAAATACGTCAAAAACAACATTAGGAAGTCTTCTCAGTGTTAACTGGGAATGTGAAAAAAAACTACAAGGGACAGTGGAATTCCTGCACTGATGAGGGAGAGGGATGCCTGCACTGAGAGGGATGCCTGCTAATAACCTTCTTGTTTCTGCATGCACACTATTCACTGGAGCAACATATACAGACATTGCCGATTGGGCCACTATGCTCAACCTTCAAATACCCAAGAAAACCACTTACCATGAAATGCAGTCTTCTTACCTGATCCCGGTCATTAATGAACAATATCAAGAACAACAGAAAGAAATAATTCATGACTTGCACAGGCAAAATGAACTCAGTAATCCAGTTCATTTGTCAGGGGACGGGAGGTCAGACAGGCAAGTAAATGTACATTTTATTTATTTATTTTTATATCTGAAAAATGTAACATGGAAATATTTTGTACTTGTGCTTCTTTCAGCCAGGATTTTCAGCAAAATACAACATTTATAGTTTAATGGATGACACAGCAGACAAGATTGTTCACTTTGAGTTGATGCGGGTCAGTTTACATGACATAATTCTATATCCTTTATGCTATTAATTAAAAGTAACCTTAGTAAGTGTTCAGTATTTTAAAGTGAAGTAAACATTACTGGCAGTTTTTGCATTTTATGACCTATTGTAAAATTATTTTAATAATATTTAATAAAATATGTATGATACTTTGAACATCAATGACAATACACATTACCATAAAAAAAATTGATTAAATTCAACGAATATTTTTTTTTTTTCAGTGCACCTCGTTTGTCTCGTATGGTGTTAATTGTCAGGTTACTGAAGCATCTAGTTCAGTGGCCATGGAGCCAATAGGTTTCAAGAGAGGTGTGAACAAACTACTAGAGCAAGGAATCCAAATAGATGTGCTGACCACAGAGAGATCGCCATCTATTCGGAAGATAATGCATGTTGATTATCCAAACATTCAGCATGAACTTGACATCTGGCATGTAGTCAAAGGTAACTGTCTCACAATAAGCTAATAATCATATCTAATTATATTAATCATGAATTATCCAAAAAGTAGCATATGATAAAGCTTATTTATTCATATATACACTGTTTAGTTTGCATGGATCAACAAATTGATACAGAGCACTATATTACATTATATTATATTGCTGAGCACTATATTACATATTTATTATATTTTTACTTATGTCATTAAATAATTGTTATTATAACAAAAACAGCATTATATTTAATTTAATTTGTTATTTTTAACCTTTAATAATACCAGCAGATTGGGCCCTCTGTTTACAGCATTAGGTGAGATTATTTTTTTAAATAAAATTTAAAATAAACATGTATCCAAATTAGTCAATATTGAATCAAAATCGGAATCAAATCACAAGAATGGAATTGAAATCTTGAAATTTTTGTCAAGCAATAATAAAAACTGTATCCTACCAGTCATTGTACAATGTAAACATTGTAACATGTTGTCACTAAACTTCATAAAATTCTATTTAGTTACCAAATGTTTTGACAATCACAATTACACTTATTGTGATGCAATATTTGTTTTGTCTTTGTCTGCCCGATGTTTGTGTCGCCGCAGCAGTCTCCTCCATCTGCCTAAGGTCTTCATCTGTGTACTCCGGTTCAAAAAGGTAGGGTAGGGCGAAAAACTCCATCTCATTTTCTCCTTCAACTTCTACCTTTTTTGTTAAAAATATATTTTTAACAAAACTTTTGTATTAGTCTTCGCACGTTTCGCTTCATAAACAATGGGGCGGTACTTCCGCCTATGTCCAGCATGACCTTTCCAACGTGATTACGTAATGACTGGCGCGCGTCGCAGACCAGCACAAGACGAACAATTGTGGTTAAAAAGTATATTCCTCAGCTTCCTATTTCCTTGCCATTGAAGTTCATTGTGTGGAGAAAAATCCTGAAATGTTTTCCTCAAAAAACTTAACTTCTTTTCCGCTGAAGAAAGAAAGACATGAAGATCTTGGATGGCATTGGGGTGAGTAATTTGTCAGGAAATTTTCATTTTGAGGTGAACTAATCCTTTAAAGGGACACTTCACCCATTTGCATTAAGCTTTGTATTGTTAGAAACCCAGTCATATATTATAATAAACGTGGATTTTTCATTCATTTTTCCCTGAGATGGGAGAAATAAGGATTTAAGTGTTTTACTTCCTGCTTATTATGACGTAAAAATCATCATTTTGCGTCATAATAAGCAGGAAGTCACATTTCATTGAAAAGTGTAGAGACTACAAACACTGGCTCCTCATTATTCCAGGGGGAGGGACCCGCTCACGCTACAGGCCTATTACAGATCAGTGGGTGGGACTTCACTTTCTGAAACTGAAAGCAATATCCTCCATCTTGTTTGGAAGCTAAGCTAACAGGCACTGTGGAGACAGATGTGAAGATATGACAATAGCGGAGGAGAGTGCTCAATATGATATAGAGGAAGAGGATTTCGGAAGTCTGATGCTTGAATCAGGTGTTTGTGGCTACCTTTACAAGCCGCATAGCGAAGAGCAGCCGAGGCAGAAGACCTGCCTGTCGCGGACGAGAAGCCCAGACTGGCTCGAGCTGGGGGCGGACTGGTGGCGCCGGTGATCTCACTATGCAACTACGAACACAGAGATACAGTCCGTCTGCGGCAAAGAATTTAAATGATGCCAATTTCTCCTGGACGAAATCTCTGAATCAGGCGAGGACACGGACGTTTGTGTTGTGAACCATCCTAGTTTCGCACCGCATCTGACTGAACATCCCGGTAACGTTACCATGCAATAATTCACCACTTTGAAAGAAATATACAAATGAGGAGTAATTCACTAATGAGTTCGCCAACTAACTAACGTTAGACATTTTGTGTGAAATGAATTTCAAGCTCCGGTGGTAGCTAGCCTTGTAGTCGGAAGAGTGATTTCGCTTTCTGGATTAGTGGGAGTGGCTTGCACAGCTGTGCAATGTGGTGCATTGTGGGAGTTGTTGTCTTTCATACAAATGCGTCCTGAAGTTACTTTCTTTCTTTCCTCGGTCAAGAAGGCACCAAATTCAAAATTTATTTTACATTTCGACTACATATATGACCCACTTTCAATAAAGATCAATGTCCCCATGGGTGAAATGCTCCTTTAAGACAACACTTTTACTGTGACTGTTCAAATTACTCTAATTTAGCAATGACATTACCAAGAAATTATCCTTTCAATGTCATTACCTTAGTGTAGGGCTGGGCGGTATGACGGTATATATCGTTACCGTGGTAGAAAATGTCAACCGTAACAGATTTTTTTATTCTGTGTATACCGCGACATGTAAATAAGTGGGCGTGGTTAATTCGCATGCAGCGTGCGTGAGACTGAGACACTGAGATTTGTCAAAGAAACATGGAGAAAGCAGATCCACAAAGGAATTACGTTTTCTAAAGGTTATTGTTAACGTGATATTTTCGGGGGAAAAGGTGCAGCAGTCAACTATAGCAGTGCAGCACCCGTAGGCTGTTTAGAGGAGGGCACGTTCGCAACAGGGAAAGCATGAAGCTTGACAACAACAGTTCATATTTCAATATCGTAACGAATAGAAATAACCTTAAATAATGTATAGTTATCTGCATCTCTTATGTAGGCTATAGTTACTTTTTAAACACGAAAATCGCATTCAGCATGACATGCAAGCGGCTGCCGTGGTAATGCTTGTTAAAGCGAATGTATAATCCTGTATCTGAGGCAAAATTACTAAATATGCACCGCGAGTTATATATTTCTAACTCCAAACAATTGGCCACTGAACCAGCTGATAAAATCTTCCGTTGATTCAATGCATGATTACAAATTGTCGCTCAAATTAACCGATCGCATTTTACTGATGCAAAAGACACGGGCGTGCACACGCACTGAGAGGGAACCAGTGTGACTCCAGTGTGTCAGTGTTCACCGGGCTATGTAAAATAATGACGCAGTTACAAGGTGTGTATAATTTACACTACTTAGTCAACACCAGTAGCTGTAGTGTAAGGAAGGAAGTAACTAATTTATTATGAATAGAATAGTTCAATATAAAATATTCAGATATTATAAACAGATTGATGAAGTAAAGCAATAACATGAGATTGAAAAAATATTCAGCAACACTTTATTTAAAGTTTAATTGCACCTATGAGTTGTATTTAATATCAGTTGGGGGCAGTGACAGACTGAACAGACTGAAGAGGCAGTGTGGATACCATTAAAATCTAACGCTAATAGACTTAGGCTACTAAATCAAAAAGAGGAACAGAAAAATGTAAATAATGCAGTTTTATATTTATTCCAATCTTAATTTCTATATCAATGTTTGACAGCCACCACCCACAACTACACTAATAAGCATTCATTTATAACCACAAGCTGGTGAAACAGGAGTAAAACATTTCCATCTCTAATAAAAAAAAAAAAGGTGTTAGTGGCTTATGAACAGTCTCTGGACTAATTATAAGGGAACTCTCTTAACACCCTTTATCACAATACACTATTTCCTCTGTTTAGCAATAATCATGACTTTTTTGTTACTTTAATGTACTTTTCAAAAATGTATGTCATCCCACAGATGAATATAGCAGTTCCCTTTCGTAAAGGGAACTCCCGCTGCATCGATACTCGATACTTTGGGGAATGCCCTCGGCATGACGCGTCTGAAGTCTACTATACAACTATTCCAATCTTGATTGGTGCAACGTCATTTTGTCACGCGTGACGTCGCATGTGACGGTGATCCGGAAGCTATAAAACGGTCACAGGAACCAGGAAGTGTTAGCTTCTGGTCTTCAGCAAGCGCTCTGTGTACAACTTGTCTGTCTTATTTGGTGTTGTTTGTCACGTTATATTGGAAAGAGTTTATTAAAAGTGGTATGAGTATGGCCGAGAGAAAACAGTTCAGACAATGTGCGTCCCCTTGCCCACGTTTTCTCGCCGAGGGTGACACACACTCGCTGTGTGTAGTTTGTTTGGGAGTGGAGCATGCACAGGCAGCGCTCGAGGGCGCTGTCTGTGCTAACTGTGAAATCATGCCCCTGAGAACGCTCCGCTCCCAGCGAGCTATGTTCAATGAATCCGGCCAGCCCCGCGATCCTCGTGGATCAGGTCCCGCGTCTGTCGAGGCAGCGCGGCGTCTGCATTCATTGGGATCGCAGCGGGATCTAGTGGATAATGCTGAGACGGCTTCGGCCCTTTCTCAGCATTCTGAAGCTAGTTCCCGTAGTTCCGCTCAGGGTGCGGAAGCCCGCGCTGCGGCTTCTTCCGCCCCGGTAGCGGCACCGATGCTCGAACTCTCTGGTTTTGAGGAATTGGAGAGTATGAGCATCGATGCGGGGGAATGTGAAAATCAAACATCAATCCATTCCCCCGCATTTGAGGAGCTGCTAGAGGTTGTGACCAGAGCAGTTGATAAATTAAAAATTGACTGGCCACCTGAGGTGCAGGAAGCGACAGTAAAAAGTAAACTCGATGAGCGCTTCCTGCAGCCTCGGTCACAGCCTCTACGTCGGAGCCTGCCATTTTTTCCCGATCTCCACACTGAGGTGTCGAGATCGTGGAATAAGCCCTTCTCCTCACGTATATCTGGCCCCAATGTTCATTTATATTCTAATATATTGGGTGCTAGGGAGGAGGGCTATGGGATGATGCCCAGGGTTGAAGAGTCGTTTGCGTCGCACCTCTCCCCTGACGCTGCATCATCCCTGCGGGCTCCGACGCTTCCCACCAAGCCCTGCCGTACAACATCGGCCTTGGTGGGAAAGGCATATATGGCGGCAGGTCGGGCTGGTAGTTGTCTGCATACGATGGGGCTGTTGCAGGCATACCAGGCCGACCTCCTTAAAGAGGTGGATGACAGCGGGGAGGTCGCCTTCGACGACATCAGGGAGATGCGTCGAGTGGTTGACTTGTCTCTCCGTGCTACTAAGGAGACGGCCCGCGCCATCGGCCGCTCCATGGCAGCATTGGTAGCTACGGAGAGACACCTGTGGCTGAACCTGTCGGGCATCGGGGACAAGGACAGGGCTTGTCTCCTCGATGCCCCGGTTTCGCCTTCTGGCCTTTTCGGCGACGGAGTCAACCAGGTCGTCGATAGGTTTCAGGAGGCGAAACGACAGTCAGCCACATTCAAAGAGCTTATCCCCCGCCGTCGTTCCAGGTCTCGTGGGTCTGCTGCCAGGGGGCAGTCCCACGAGGCCGCCGCCAGCTCCTCACACCTGCTGAGGCAGAAGGAGAGTGTTGCTTCTCGTGCTCCCCCCCAAGGGGCCTGGAGGCAGAAGCAACACCCTCAGTCGAGGTCTTCTAAGCCGAAAACAGATCTGAGGACTGTTATTCAGGCGAAGAAGGCCTCGGCTAAGAGGCCATGACGGGACACCCAGGCCTCTGAGGGCATCCCCCTCCGCGTGGGCTTTTTAAAACTTCGCTCCGCGGAGCCCTCAGGAAATCGATGTTGCTTCCCGCCGCCGAGTGCGCCTCGGGACGCATCGAGTTCCAGCGAATGTATCACACAGAATATTTCTATGACATCTAGTGGGCTAAAACATTCGCTACCTCTCACGAGGCCTGTAGAAAAAATGATTCGGTTAGCTCCTGCCAGAAAACTGCTTCAGGTCACCGATAATAAAAATAAATACAAAAATAAGGAAAGAAATAAAGATGTGAATATAGCACCTGAGGTCAGTTCTGAGAGACTGATTCCCTTAGTAGATTATTTAGACACCTGGAAGGGTCTTCAAAATATATCTCAGTGGGTCCTGAATACAGTTGAGAAGGGATACAGAATCCAGTTCCAGTTTAGACCACCTAAGTTTAGTGGCGTCATTCACACACTGGTATCTCCTGATCAGGCTCAGGTGATGGAAGATGAAGTTCAGACTCTCTTAGCTAAGGAGGCTATAGAATATGTGCCCTTAGAGCAGAGGGATTCCGGGTTCTACAGCCGGTACTTCATAGTTCCAAAAAAGGATGGTGGGTTGCGTCCCATTATAGATCTTAGGGTATTGAATAAATCTTTGAGGAGATTTAAATTCAAAATGTTAACTATACCTATGATCGTTCAACAAATCAGATCTGAGGACTGGTTTGTTACGATAGATCTTAAGGATGCGTATTTCCATATTTCCATCATCCCACATCATAGGAAGTTTCTTAGATTTGCTTTTGGGGGTAAAGCTTATCAATACAGAGTTCTTCCGTTCGGCCTAGCCTTATCCCCTCGCACCTTCACTAAATGTATGGATGCTTCCCTTGCTCCTTTGAGACTTCAGGGGATTCGTATCCTGAATTATATAGATGACTGGCTTATTTTAGCTTAGTCGGAAGAACTGGCAATTCAACATCGAGATGTTGTTTTGAACCATTTGAGGTGCTTGGGGCTGAGACTCAATGTAAAGAAGAGTTCATTGACTCCTCTTCAGAGGACTACGTTCCTGGGAGTAGAGTGGGACTCAGTCACGATGCGGGCACAGTTGTCTCCCGCTCGTATTGAAACCATTTCAAACACAATGAAGAGTATCAGGTTAGGCCAGGCTATCACTGTAAAACATTTTCAGAGAATTTTGGGTCTTATGGCTGCAGCTCCCACGGTAATTCCCTTTGGTCTGCTTCATATGAGGGCCCTGCAGTGGTGGCTCAGGAACAAAGGTTTTTTTCCTCTGGGAAACCCTTTTCGCACGATCAGAGTTACGCACAGATGTCTTCGTTCTCTGGTCATGTGGAAGAAACCTGGGTTCCTGTCTCAAGGTCCGGTTTTGGGAGCACCATGTGAGAGAAGGACTCTTACCACGGATGCGTCCCTCACGGGCTGGGGTGCGGTTATGGAGGGCCGTTACACCCGAGGTGTTTGGAAGGACCATCATCTCTCTTTGCATATTAATTGTTTGGAGATGTTGGCTGTATTCTTTGCCTTGAGGCACTTCCTTGTATACCTCAGAGGCCATCATGTTCTCGTTAGGACAGACAATATGTCGGTGGTCTCGTATATCAACCGCCAAGGAGGTTTGAGATCTCGCCCTCTTTGTAGACTGGCGCATCAAATCCTTCTTTGCTCCCAGGGCAAATTTCTCTCTGTGAGATCCATTTATATTCCTGGGGTTGAAAATATGGGAGCAGACATCCTGTCGAGGCAGGGGCTGAGGCCCGGGGAATGGCGGCTCCACCCTGAAGTGGTTGAGCTTATATGGAGAGAGTTTGGCCGGGCGGAGGTCGACCTGTTCGCTTCTCATGAAAACTCTCATTGCCCACTCTGGTACTCTCTCTCACATCCAGCTCCTTTGGGTTTGGATGCCATGGTACAGAGGTGGCCGAGGTCACTTCTGTATGCTTTTCCCCCGATCGCTCTGCTCCCTGGGGTTCTAGAAAGGGTCAGGAGGTACGGAGTGAGACTACTCCTTGTAGCTCCGTACTGGCCGGCCCGAATTTGGTTTTCGGACCTTAATAGTCTCCTGGAGAGTCCTCCATGGAAAATTCCTGTTAGGAGAGATCTTCTGTCCCAGGCTGATGGTACAATATTTCATCCCAGACCAGAGTTATGGAGACTATGGGTCTGGCCCCTGAGGGGGTCCCATCCATAATCAGGCTGCCTTTCCACTGAGGTGGTTAGGACAGCCATTCTAGAACCTCATTCTACTAGGAACTAAACATTTAGGTTAGGGAGGGCATCGAACCCAGTGTTATTACTGCCCACTGGCTTCAGTTCTGGTGTTCCATCCTACTCTCTAACGGGATCTCCCGTTCATGCTTAGGGCCTCTGTGGCGGCCTTAGTGCCCTCCGCAAGCCTCTAAGGGTGTATATGTAGGGACATTCCCACCCAAACTCCATGTTCCTGTAGATTGGAGGATAAATCCTTTCGTCCAGCTTATTGGCATCAGGCTGATGGGGTATCCCTGGCACCCATCATGTCCTGTGGATGCATATATTATATATATAAGTATATATGAATATATATAGAAGAATCTAATGAGTCGGTTTCCTGTTTATCTTACTCCCTGTAAGAGTGGTGATGCTGCCCCCTCTCACTTATTACTGGAGGAGCCACTCTGCATCATTTTTGCTCCGGTACTAAGGTGCCGGTAGGTAATAATTATGATTCTTCAAGGTATTTTATCCTCCATCGCATGTGTCGGATGGTCAAGGTCATAGCCTTGGAGGGTTCTATATAGGCCTCAGGCTGAAAGGAGTTAGTCCATCTAGCGAGGTCAAGGTTAGGAGCTATTTCCCTTTATTATTAAGAGAGCAGCTGGCTATCTATAAACCAATAGACTTATCTGAAGTATATGGTGCGCTTTTGCCTTCACCTCTTTTCCAATGCTTTCTATTTGTATGGGGCTCCCATCCAGGAGGTCAGTCGAGCCTCTAGTTCCAGACCTCCTCTTTTCTACACCAAATCTTATGACAAGCTAGTTTGGATCTGTACTCTACTTATTCTATCGTCCGTGAGATGTACCAGATGCTTTGTACCAGGGCGTTTTTCTCTCAGTATGGCGGCGTGGGTATTCGTTCCCCAAAGTATCGAGTATCGATGCAGCGGGAGTTCCCTTTATGAAAGGGAACGTCTCGGGTTACGTATGTAACCCTCGTTCCCTGAGTAGGGAACGAGACGCTGCATCACTCGGCCATACTTTTCGCGCCCTGAGAACGACTTGCTTTGACCAATTAGAAGCTAACACTTCCTGGTTCCTGTGACCGTTTTATAGCTTCCGGATCACCGTCACATGCGACGTCACGCGTGACGTAATGACGTTGCACCAATCAAGATTGGAATAGTTGTATAGTAGACTTCAGACGCGTCATGCCGAGGGCATTCCCCAAAGTATCGAGTATCGATGCAGCGTCTCGTTCCCTACTCAGGGAACGAGGGTTACATACGTAACCCGAGACGTTTTTTCAACCAATAATAAATCAAAGGCCTTTCAATATGGTTTTAACACTTTTGTAAATGCACCATAAAATCTACTTACATGTATATGCACTGCCCTTTACAGAAAAGGAATAACAATAACCCCTCTTAGGAAAATTCTACAGCAGTTTTAAATTAACCAATTAACACATTAAATCACGTGGGCCCACACACACAATCAGTTGCAGTTGCTCGCGTGCATTGTGGCCACAACAATAAAAAGATAATTGGCCGCTTCTCTCCGAAGAGCCAAATAAACATTAACCCTTGTGTGGTGTTCATATTTTTGTTACTCAGCCAGTGTTCGTGGGTCTGGTGGACCCGCTGCATTTTTGGGTTTTTAATTCAACACAATCAAAAATGTTATGTTAAAATACTCAACAGATGTTTACTTCATCCCAATTACAAGCAATATAAACTGCACATATGGTTAATATTTTCTCTTTACCTTTGTTAGATCACATTTAAGAATTGCAACCTAATGTGGGAATGGCAGGAGTAGAAACACAAAACTCACTCTTGCACTCTTTCACACTTACACACAATCTCTCTCTCACACGCACGCACACACACACTCATGCACATACACACACCCACAACACACAGCACTGTAAAAAAAAAGTGTAATTTTACAGGTAATTGTCTGTATTTTTTTACAGAATGTTACCGTTTTGTCATTATACAGCAAATATCTGTAAAATAAAAGGCATTAAATGATGTTCAGTTAACTGGCGAGAGCTGGAGGGCAAAACACTGAAAATGTAGCATGCGTTTTTACATTTTCCATCTGTTTTAAGAAAGATCAGTTGAACCCACACCTCAAAAGACCTAAAACGAGCTTTCGTAGACTTGTTATACATATCAAAGTCCGTTTAATTGTGTATAAAATCTTCGTTAATACGCGATAGTATCTGTCAGTAAATCAATCTCTTAAATGGCTGGACATTTTGAAACACCATCTGGAAGCTGAAAACGCTTCTCTTAAAAAAATATCCTTGGTTTTAATTATAGTAAAATTATAGTAACCACGTTTTTGGCGGATTTTTATTACCATTTTTAATAACCACAGTTATACTACAAATAGGCCTACCATGTTTGTTTGTTTTTTTGTTTTTTCTTTGTGGTTAAACCATAGTTAATTTTCGTAAGGGTTAACGTGGCTATCAAGACTGTTAAGAAAACGAATTCAGTAACGTTAAATACTGTACTTGATGATACAGGAAAGCACATGAGACTAGAATATGAACACAACATGATACATTGCATATTCTGGCTGCATCTGCTTGCCAACACGTAGCTATATAATGCATACATGTGCATATATTAGGCTTATAAAATAAAAGTTGATAGAATGTTTGTGTTCTGATGAAGAAATGAACCTATCTACATTTTGTATGGCCTGGGGTCATCATAGTAGCCTTTTTCATAGGATACTTTTGATCATTGGTTATGAAAATTGCATTGATCCAGATGAACAGACAGTTACACCCCTAGGTGTCTCAGCTCAAAACTTCACTGTTAGCCTTTCCTGCTCAGCTTCCAGATCAGAGTCAGTTGAGGTTTTTGCATTGTCCCAGTGGAACATATTCTTTTTTTTTTTGTGATTTCAGGTCAAGTGGAAAGCAGAATGATCATGGCAAACAAGGTATGGGAAGAAGTAATTTAAAATATTGTAATGGCCGAGTCTGATTCCATATGATTGCACTAAAAGTGGCATAAAATTTAATTTGTTTTAAACTGTATTTTCCCATGTGAATATTCATTTGATCCTTGTGAGGCCACTGTAGCTGCACAAGGTTTGGTTTTGCTACAGTAAGACCACGATTGTGTTAGATTCCACCCATCTTTTTTTTTTTTTTTTTTTTTTTGTAGTGTAACAAAAAAGGCTCTGTCATTTAGAAACATGACTTTTCCTACCACTTAATGACACATATCTCTACCTTTCATTCCAGCCAGATGATCTGACGTTTATCTCAGCCTACCTGATGGAAAATTCTTGCTGGATGAATGACCTTCACCTTCAACTCAACCTTGCCAAGACAGAACTGCTTATGGTTTCAGCCAAACCATCCTTGCTGTGTGATCCTGCTGATTTGCCTTATACAACATCAGAAAGATCCGGCCCTTCCTATCGGAGCCACACAACTCCTTGTCTAAGCTCTTGTTCTATCCAGACTGGACTATTGTAATGCTCTTCCAGCATCAGTCAAACCTCTGCAACTGATCCAGATGCTGCAGCAAGACCTAAACTCACTGCTTCAGATCTATGTGTCTCCAGAAGCTTGTGTTCTGCAAGTGAACGGCGCCTTGTGGTGCCATCATCCCAAAGAGACACAAAATCACTTTCACTGACCTTTACCTGGACTGTTCCCTGCTGGTGGGATGACCTGCCCAACTCAACACATTTTCAAGAAACTGCTAAAGATCCATCTTTTCAGGGACTTGTCACTGCACTTGTTGCTTCTATTGTTCTCTTAATTTTAAGCCACTTTGGATAAAATGTAATTGTAAATGTTTAAAATAAGTTATATTAGAGTATAAAGGCATACAGCAATTGTCTTTTAATGCGGATATTTTTACATGTTCTAAATGATATACTAAGCCTGTATTTCCTATCATTCACGTATCTTGATGTTCAGTGTTTGTTTAATGAGTAATACTGTAAATGTGCAGGTATTCCGTACTTGTACGTTTAGTTAATTTAACAGAAATTGACTGTACATTTGCTATTATTAAGTACTTAATTAGAGATTGGTCAAAGTTGTGAAACTGGATCTGCAAAAATTAAAACTGTAAATATACAAACTTTGTATTTGAATTTATGTACTTATTGCATTTTTATACATAACTTCATAGTTATTTTACACAGAAAAACTATATATTAAAAGATAATTACTGTAGATAGACAGAGCATTATTATAAAATAAATTTACAGTTTAACCTTAAAGATAAATGTTCTTTTTATGTAATTTGACATCATTTATCCATTTTTTCCACGGTTTAATAAGCCATTATCAACAGTAATGTACTGTAATTTCATTCATTTTGACCGTAAAGTCAATTCTGTATTTTTACGGTTTTTGCCTGTAATTTTGTGAAATGGTTATTTGCTGTAATTTAACGGAATCCGTCTGGAAACTTTGCTGCCAGAGATTTACTGTTTTTTTACGGGATTTTTTTTTTACAGTGTACACTAACTCAGAGCCATATAGAGAGAGAGTTGCGACAACTCCATTGACAACAATGGAACGCTTTTTTTACAGCAATGGCGGCTCGTTTTTTTACAACTATTGAGCCTCTCAATAGTTCCCGGAAGTAACAACAGCGCGGTAGAACAGACCGTTTGTGATGCACTTTTAAAAGGTAAGATTTTTAAAGAATAAGATTGTATATTATCAGTACATCTGAATCAAATAAACTTGTGTTTTAAAGCATGCTAGTTGATTCCGAAGCACTTCCGGGAACTATCTGAGGTCTACGCGAATCACGTGACAACTAAGCATTATGAACTTCCGTTGTCGCAACTCTCTCTCTCTATGGCTCTGCACTAACCCTACCCCTAAACCTACCAATCACAGAAAACTTTTGGCATTTTTTGAATTTCAAAAAACACCATTTAGTATGCTTTAGTATGAGGACACAGATGTCGTCATAAACCATGTTTACGTTGTAATACCCATGTCATTATACACATTTGTGTCCTCATAAACCATATACAAGAACATACACACACTAACAGCAGGCCCTGACAGGAGGAGGACAGAATAAAGGTACACAGGACCTACAATTTCCACACTTTTATTAGCCCCGGGTCCAGTGGACCCCAACATCCTGTGTAATATAAATGTGTAGGGGGGGGGGGGGGGGGGGGGTGTACAGTGTGTTTTCATTGAAAATGTGTTCTGATATATATTCCTCACAGAAAATGAGCCAAGGCCAATGAGTCTCAGTTTGAAAAAATAATTAATTGTATAATTTTTCTTTTGATAAAAAATGAAAACGGGTCCAACAGACCCGAACACCATAAGGGTTAAATGGGATAGGCCTACTGTACTCCTTAGTGAAGAGTTCTCCCGAGTTAGGAAACTTGAATCACTCAGTTTGTCCCTGATATGCGGAAGGGGTCTCAAGTGTCACGCATTTCGTTCTTTTGTCACACACTCCCGCCACACAGTGTATTTCTCACGCGGAAAAACTATTTATAATACAAAATTTCTCTGGCCGCGCCGCTCTCACTATGGAACTGGCAGGAATCAAGCGCTTCTCCCCTGGAATTCTTAGTCGAGCCTGCCACTTATCAGCCAATCAAAAAAAGAAAGAGGCTACACAATAGCCAATCAGAAAATAGCACTATGTATCTGGGTAAGATTTAACGAAACAACCAATGAAAAAAAAGCATATCCGGAAATGTTCACTTGATTCCGCTACAGAAGCGTCGTCTTCCGAAGTTTCGTTCACAGAGGAAACCACTCGAGCATCACTTTGAGCACAGAGTAAGTCATGATGATCTCCTGTTTTTATGTTACAACAAATTCACAACTTGTTTGACACAAACAGTGACAACTTGACTGCTGTTAGAGAATGTTTCCCAGATAGCATCAGTTTTTCATGAGTGTCTGTAACTTGTGCGCTCGACTTAATAAATAAAAACCCTCACGATTTTTACTCTAAAACACATTAAAGTATTATTAATTGATTAAATATTTCTTTCTTTCGTAAGTAACCATGGTATAAGCGGGTTAATGCCCTTCGAGGTGTCCATTATCAGGTTTTAATGGACTTCGGCGGAGGCAACCGTCCTCCGCGCCTCGCCGTCGTCCATTAAAACCTGATAATGGATACCTCGTCGGGCATTAACCCTTACTTATTACATAGTTTGGTTGAATTCCAATGTAGAATGCGGTCTGTTATTTCTTGATAACAGACCGCTGCAAAGTTTAACACACCGTTGCCATGAAAAACAGAGCGTTGCTATGGACGCGGAACAGACTATTTTCTTTAGCAGAAGAAGTACAATCGTTTTTAAATCAATAAACTCCTTTTTAAATCAATATTTTGTGTCAAATTATTTATTTATTTTGTAGGTAGCCATGTAATAAGCGGGATAATGTATAGCGAGGCGGTTGTTATAGCGAATAACAACCCCTTCAGGCTGATTCAAGACCCCTCCGCTTCGCGTTGAGGTCCCGTTCAGCCTGTCGGGGTTGTTTATTCGCTACAACAGCCGCCTAGCTATACATTATCCCTTACTTAATCGACCAACGGATTATCGACCATCTGCAATATACATAGATATGAATCACACGGTCTAATATTCACGCAACTTTTGAGCTCAAATTATAAAAAAAGTGCGTTCATCTTTTGCATGACGCGGGCCATAAAATTAATACTGATGGGCCGGATGCGGCCCGCGGGCCGCCTGTTGAGTATCTGTATTTTTAATTTGTTTTGTTTAAATAAAAACTGCACTTGGGTTCTTCAAGCTTGTCTCCAGACTGTTACGATACTGAAGATTCTGCACAGCAGCGATAATAGATGTCTTAAAAACAGTAGCCTACTGTGGGGACTTTTTCATTAATGAAGATAAGTAATACACAACATTCTCTGCTTGAATGTGTCATTTAATGATAAAACAATTATTGATGCCTTAGAGGCTTTTCCCCTGAAATAAGACACACAATTTTTACTGTTCATAATACAAGTGAAACGCACTAAAAATATTCAATTGATTCTTTAGACATGAAACAAAACATTAAACTTTACCTGCTATTCATTTTGATTAATTAAATGTACAGAAAGCAATTTCTGAGAAACACTGTTGATATTTGAAATCAACCCAAACAAAAACACCAATCCCTTCATTGCTTCGCCCCCAAAATTCATGAACATGCAATGCAAGAGTGGATGTCTCTTTATCATAGCTGAAGCAAAGCAAAATAAAGCTTGAAAATTATAAAATGGTAGTTCCAGCCTTTGATTCTGATTGGTCAATAGCTGTTTTTTTTCGCGATCAAGCACGACTACGACTGATTCACCCAACGGTTCTGTGTATCACTGCAGCACCCTTCGCAACCATCCTTAGCAACATAAACAATCAACATAGTTCCATGTATTAGGTGTTTCAGCAAAAGTAACTGTTACTATTATTTATGTAATGCATTATCAATGACCCCTGCTGGCACTTTGTTGCTTCATTCACCTTTAATTTTGCAAACACATATCTGCCTATGATTCACTAGTGTTGCAAAGAAAATGCTTACAGTTTTACTTAAAGGGTACCTATTATGCTCCTTTTTAAAAAAAATCTAAAGGCTTAGTTGTCCAGTTATCTGTGAAGTTTCAGCTCAAAATACCCCACAGATAATTTACTATACCATCTTGTAAATGCCACTTTTGAGTCGAAGGAAAAACATGCTATTTTTGTGCATGTATGTTTAAATGCAAATGAGCTGCTGTTCCCCACCCTTCTTTCCAGAAGAGGGTGGAGCCTGCTCAAGCCACTGATACTCTGCCAGATAAGCATCTCTAGCTCATTCACACTTATGTGACATTGCAGTTCTTCATGAAAGTTTATTATCTGCATGCGTTTTAAAGCCATATCGGTGTAAACGTCTGATAATTGTTTCACTTTCAGTCGCTTACGTTCGACGTTACAACATAATTGGGATCACTTTGAGAGACCAATATTCTTCAAGTGTATTAAAACGAGCCAATGCACATTGGCATGCGATAATTGCATCAGCTGCTCCGCTTGCAGCGCAAGCACATAACGAGCAGCAGGTGCGTCGCATAATTTGTCTTTCGCTTCGGAGCCGAGCGGTTCTACTGTTCCTGTTCTACAATCTTCTGACAGTGTTAAACTTCAAAAGAAGGAAACGGGTCTGCTTCTTCAGAAGAACGCCTCTTCTTAGCTGGTGTTGGCGTTACAGCGTAGACAGCGCTGGCCGCAATCTCACAGAGAGCCGGCAAAACAGCTGTTTTCACTGCTCAGAATGTTGCACCTTCAATAAGAATGTGAGTACTCACATCACTCTTGCACAATCGTCCTTTTTGTGTAACCGCGGCCATCCTTGGGTGCTTCAGTACCAGAGAGAGCAGTTTCCTGAAAGAACATACTTGGTTTGACACTGCGTCTTTTTCTAGATGTCATTCACACCGTGTGTTTCTGGATGCGCTCGTGGGTGGTTATGTTCTCTCTTGAGTCTTGCATTTTTCATTAAGCTTTAAGCTATCAACGCGCCATGTGCCGTCGAGCTGCCGGCTGACAGCGTGTTCGGCGCTCTAGATGTGCCATCGAGACTCAAGTCAAGTTCCTCAAACGAGGTGGAGTCCCCTCACCTATGCCCCGATCTAGTTCTTCTTCTGGTGCACCAGAAAAGGGCTACTTCTGCGTATAGCCAGGGTGACCGGAGGATTATAGTGAGGGCTTTCCCGCTCGGTAACCAATCCGTGTGGGTCCCTCACTCCTCTATTGCATCGCAAACATGTTAAGACTGTGTTTGTGGGTGGTTATATTCTCTTATGATGACATGTTGTTCGTCTTGCCTTTTTCATTAAGGTTAAGCGATCGGTGTGCTGTGTGCCGTCGAGTTGATGACCACATTCACTGTCTCGCATGCCTGGAAGCTTCTAGATGGGATTGCTGGTCATTCTCATGATGGGCCTAGCATTTCATTCGGGGTTCCAGGGGAGGATTAGATGTGGATCGCTGCATCAGAGAGAGGGCTGTTACGTTCCGGAAATGAAGATGATGCTGAGCTCCCACTATATGGTGTTTGTGCTCATGCTGAATCAGATTCAGATCTCACGAGGTGGACTTTCGGCGACACTGTTGAAGACTGTGCCCAGCGGTTCTCCGCAATTCAGAAACAGGCTGAGGTAACTCAGACCTTGCCCCAATGTGCTCCCTGAGTCACTGGTCGGCTTCCCCTCAGTCTGTTTGTCGCCAAGGGTGTCAGTCCCCTGCAAAAAAAAAAAAAAACTCCGCCACAGCCAGCTCTAATGTGACGTTGAGCTGTCGCAGGAAGATGGCACCACCCATATCAGCAGCCCTGAGAGGGGAGACCCAGATTAGTATAGCTGCTCTTCCCCAGAGGATGGCCAGGCGGAGAACTTTCGTTGAATCATTCTGTTCCGCTATTGGAGCAGCGAGCGCTCAGCCAGCGGTACCAAATTCTCATCAAAAGCAGCTTCTTTATCTCTAGGTCCCTAGAGAGTGAGGTTGCTATGCCTTGCCACCCACTGCCCCCTCTTGCTTCACCAGCGGCAGCCTAATGCACTCAAGGCCACGTCTATGCCGTCTCACTTATCCCCTGCCGGTTGGTGGAGTCAGGTTAGTGTTGCACCGCACACTCAGACCCCATTTCGGCCGCTATGCCATCCGAGTCGGGTCCCTGCATTCCGCCGCGCTGCCCCACTGCTAGTACATCTGTGGTGCCGTTGGTCCCGCTTGCCTGGCTAGCGCTTCCCAGCCCGTCTCGCTGGCTCATCTGTACCATCAGACTCGGCTATGCGATTCAGTTCACCTGCCGTCCTCTACTGGCGAAGGACGCGATCAAGCCAGTCCCTCCAGCTGATATGAAGACCAGCTTCTACAGCCATACTTCATTGTACCCAAGAAAGGCGATGGGTTACGACCAATCTTGGACACACGTGTCCTGATCCGCTCCCTTCACAGGCTGCCGTTGAAGATGCTTACCCAGAAAGCATGAGCTTTCCTGCGAAAGCTCAACGTCACAGTAGAGCTGGCTGTGGCGGAGTTGTTTTTTTTTTTTTTTTTTTCAGGCATGTTGTGGTAACCACGGATGCCTCTGCCACCGGCTGGGGGGCCACGTACAATGGGCATGCAGCTTCAGGTCTGTGGATGGGGCCTCAACAGCATTGGCACAACAACTGTCTCGAGTTGTTAGCAGTACACCTTGCTCTGGTCCTTTTCAAATGACGCTACTAAGCAAATATGTACTGGTCCGTACGGACAGCACTGCGGCCATTCCCCAGGAGATCCAGCTGATTTGGAGGTGCTTCAGAACTGCACAGGTAGATCTGTTTCCTGCCCCGGACACGTCCCACTGCCAGTTGATCTACTCCCTGACCAAGGGCACCTTCGGCCCTCGGAAATGCAAGTATTCGCTTCCCCCAGTGAGCCTTTTTGCACAGACACTTTCCCACTCGGGTTGAGAGCCCACTCCACCAGGAATGTCGCTTCTTCTGACACGGTGCCTCACTGACAGATATCTGTAGAACTGCAGGCTGGGCAACACCTAACATGTTCACTAGGTTTTATAGCCTACATGTTGAGCCAGTTTCTTCCCATGTGCTCACTTCAACCAGCCAGTAACACTGAAGTCCACACTCTATTGTCGGCTTGCTGCGCCACTCCCCTCCACATGGAGCGGATATGTACGCTTTTTGCTCCAGTCGAGTTCCCCATTTGGCGAACTCTGTAGAGTTCCTCTGCACCCCTTTGACAGTCTGACGTTGCGGAGCATCTGACGCCAGGCCTAGTGCTCGTATGCTTGTGTAACTTGTGCTAGGCTGGGTTCCATATTTTGTGATCCCTGCAGCAATCCCATATGTGTATTCTTCCACGATCAGATCACTGCGATTATTGCATGCCAATGTACAGTGGCTCGTTTTAATACACTCGATGTAGATTGGTCTCTCAAGGCGATCCCAATTACGTTGTCACGTCGACGTAACGTCGTAATTAGGGTTACATACGCAACTAAGACGTTTTCTGAGCACACACCCAAAGCACGTGCACAGAAAGTTGGATGTCAGTCTGCGTGTCCTGTTAAACCAAGTTATCTTTTACGTCTTATTGCGCTTAAACTGTCAAATACACACAAGGTTATGTCAAACAAAGTTCACATAAACACAGTCGGTTATGTCTGTGAACGTAAACGGCAAGTAAAGAAATTATGTGTATATTAGATCTGTGTATTAAAGTGAAAGTAGTGTAATATACAGTAACTACTGCTATATATAGCCTACTGTTAATATGAATAAAACTAAAGAAAAGCAGAAAGTCACTCACTGCTCTTGATTGAAATAACTTTATTAGCTTTAATAAGAATACATTTCTTTCTTGAATGCTGCTGTTAAATCCTATTGAGGCGGACTGTGAACAGCCCACTCAGGGCGGGGTCTATGCTAATAGGGCAGAAGCCATCAGCAGTCGTATGTGGGGCCTATGCATTTGTGACATCACAAAAGCTAGAATCTGCAAACGGCTCGTTCTGAGACACCACTTATGATGTATGGGGATTAAAAAAAGAGGAGTGGGTGGATTTTTACCATTATAGGGTAAAAACTGCAGACATGCATTTATGTTCAAACTCTATGTAAAAGTGAATTTTGCATAATAGGTCCCCTTTAAATGCATGGGCCAGTTTAATTATCCATTGAAATGAATGTCCCAAAGAGGTCCTATTATGCCCTTTTATGAAGTCTTGATTTTGTTTTTGGGCGGTACTAGAATATCCTTCCTTGCTTGACTGTTTTCGAAAAACACAGTATTTTTCACATATTTTGCATTATTGCAGCACCGGTCTCCTGGCTAGAACTGTCACAGTGTCTGGTTTATGTTCCTTGGGTCACCACTAGATGTCCTCCTTCCTCACGGTGTCCAGCACACTCTTGCACTACATTCCCCATGATCCTTGTCTGTTCATTGCACTCAGCTGTCCCTCATCACTGATCATTGCACTCAGCCTGTTTCCCATTATCATTGTCATTTCCCTGTGTATAAATACCCTGCCTGTTTTGTGTTTGTTACGGATTCCTTGTTATTCATCACGCCACTTGTGAGGTCTGTTCCACTCATTGTTCCTGTTTATTGTTTTATGTTTTGGACAGCCTTTTTGTATTATTGACCCCTGCCTGGACTGTGTTCTGATTTACGGATTTCCCTATTAAATTCCATTTTTGCACTATTGGATCTTCCTGTGTTTCCCTGAGTGTGGATCGTGACAGAAGGAATCCGTCACATATAAGATCCAGCATTATGGGGTTTCGTATCTCTCCCCCTAAGACGGAGAAGGAGAGGAGGGGACGGGTCCAAAATTTGATGGGTCTACGCCAGCAGGGCCAGACGGTGGGTTGTCTGGCTCAGACTTTTTGGACCCTCTCTAGAGGCATGGACTACAATGATGCAGCTTTAAAGGATTTTTTTAATGGCTGCCTGGATGACCCATTGCCTGGGTGGGAGATGAAGGGGTTGGAGGTCCTGGACTTTTGGGGGTTCACCAAATACCTCCATCATCGGAGCCAGTGGGACACACCAGTCACGCCAACCATCAAGCCAGCCACCGGATCTGTCTATTGCTGTCCAGGACTGGTTTCCAGCGTGGCCGATTCTCCGCTGATGTCGGCGCGTGTTGCCAGGAGGGCCATCGTGTCTGGGTCTCGTCCCACCAGGGCCGTCCTGCCTGAGTGTCTTCCCACCGAGCCTGCACTTCACGTCACGTCTGCCCAGCCAGAGACTGTTCACGTCACGTCTGCCCAGCCAGAGACTGTTCACGTCACGTCTGCCCAGCCAGAGACTGTTCACGTCACGTCTGCCCAGCCAGAGACTGTTCACGTCACGTCTGCTGAGCCGGTGTCTTCGGACAAGATGGCCGCCGCCGAGAGTGTTCCCGTCACGTCTGCCGAGCCTGTGTCTTCGGACAAGATGGCCGCCGCCGAGAGTGTTCCCGTCACGTCTGCCGAGCCTGTGTCTTCGGACAAGATGGCCACCGCCGAGACTGTTCACGTCACGCCTGCCGAGCCTGTGTCTTCGGACAAGATGGCCACTGCCGAGCTTGGGTCTTTGGACAAGATGGCCGCTGCCGAGCCGGAGCCAGTGTCTGTTCCTGAGCCGGAGCCAGTGTCTGTTCCTGAGCCGGAGCCAGTGTCTGTTCCTGAGCCGGAGCCAGTGTCTGTTCCTGAGCCGGAGCCAGTGTCTGTTCCTGAGCCGGAGCCAGTGTCTGTTCCTGAGCCGGAGCCAGTGTCTGTTCCTGAGCCGGAGCCAGTGTCTGTTCCTGAGCCGGAGCCAGTGTCTGTTCCTGAGCCGGAGCCAGTGTCTGTTCCTGAGCCGGAGCCAGTGTCTGTTCCTGAGCCGGAGCCAGTGTCTGTTCCTGAGCCGGTTCCTGTGTCTGTTCCTGTGTCTGTTCCTGTGTCTGTTCCTGTGTCTGTTCCTGTGTCTGTTCCTGTGTCTGTTCCTGTGTCTGTTCCTGTGTCTGTTCCTGTGTCGGTGAGGTCGGTGCCTGAGCCGGTGGTGCCAGTTCCAGTGTCTGTCCCTGTACCTATGTCTGTTCCTGAGCCGGTGAGGTCGGTGCCTGAGCCAGTGGTGCCAGTTCCAGTGCCTGAGCCGGTGGTGCCAGTTCCAGTGCCTGAGCCGGTGGTGCCAGTTCCAGTGCCTGAGCCGGTGGTGCCAGTTCCAGTGCCTGAGCCGGTGGTGCCAGTTCCAGTGCCTGAGCCGGTGGTGCCAGTTCCAGTGCCTGAGCCGGTGGTGCCAGTTCCAGTGCCTGAGCCGCTGGTGCCAGTTCCTGGGCCTGAGCCCTGGCCGCCCGAGAGGCCTTCTCCGCCCTGGCCGCCCGAGGGGTCTTCTCCGCCATGGCCGCCCGAGGGAAAGTCTCCGCCCTGGCCGCCCGAGGGGTCGTCTCCGCCCTGGCCGCCCGAGGGAGAGTCTCCGCCCTGGCCGCCCGAGGGAGAGTCTCCGCCCTGGCCGCCCGAGGGAGAGTCTCCGCCCTGGCCGCCCGAGGGAGAGTCTCCGCCCTGGCCGCCCGAGGGAGAGTCTCCGTCCTGGCCGCCCGATGGACCCTCTGCTCCGCCCTGGCCGCCCGATGGACCCTCTGCTCCGCCCTGGCCGCCCGATGGACTGTCGTCCCCGTCCTGGCCGCCAGATGAGCTGTCACTCCCTGTTTCTGTTCCCCTCCATGGACCTGGCCCCCCATCCCTCCCCCTGATCCTCCACCGTTCCACCTCCCGCCTGGACTCTTGTTTTGTTTGTTTCTATGTCTTGGAGCGTCTGGTAGCCGCTCCGTAGAAGGGGGGTCATGTCACAGTGTCTGGTTTATGTTCCTTGGGTCACCACTAGATGTCCTCCTTCCTCACGGTGTCCAGCACACTCTTGCACTACATTCCCCATGATCCTTGTCTGTTCATTGCACTCAGCTGTCCCTCATCACTGATCATTGCACTCAGCCTGTTTCCCATTATCATTGTCATTTCCCTGTGTATAAATACCCTGCCTGTTTTGTGTTTGTTACGGATTCCTTGTTATTCATCACGCCACTTGTGAGGTCTGTTCCACTCGTTGTTCCTGTTTATTGTTTTATGTTTTGGACAGCCTTTTTGTATTATTGACCCCTGCCTGGACTGTGTTCTGATTTACGGATTTCCCTATTAAATTCCATTTTTGCACTATTGGATCTTCCTGTGTTTCCCTGAGTGTGGATCGTGACAAGAACACGTCATTTAGTTCCTGTTTCGATGAAGCCCCTCCTTCCGAAATACGAAATGTGCTGTGATTGGTTAGCTGACTGTGATGAATTTTTTTGCATAACTAAAGCATAACTAACATTTTATTTTTCTTGCAGGATTAACAATTATATGCTTTTGAAACCTGAAATGTCCCCAGTCACTCAGTCAGTGTGTTTAGTGAATCATCTCCAAACATAACAAAAGAGGAATGATATCTAAATTTATAAACCCATGATTTTGAGTAACAAAGAAGTAAATCAAGAAACGTCTCGGGTTACTAATGTAACCCTCGTTCCCTGAGTAGGGAACGAGACGCTGCATCGATACTCGATACTTTAGGGGAATGCCTTCGGCATGAAGCGTCTGAAGTCTATTATACAACTATCCCAATCTGGATTGGTGCAACGTCATTACGTCACCCGTGACGTCACATGTGACGGTGATCCGAAAGCTATAAAACAGTCAGAGGAACCAAGAAATGTTAGCTTCTAATTGGTCAAAGCAAGTCGCTCTCAGGGGCGCGGAAAGTGTGGCCGAGGGATGCAGCGTCTCGTTCCCTACTCAGGGAACGAGGGTTACATTAGTAACCCGAGACGTTCCCTTTCGTAAAGGGAACTCCCGCTGCATCGATACTCGATACTTTGGGGAACGAATACCCACGCCGCCACACTGAGAGAAAAAACGTCCTGGTATAAAGCATCTGGTACACTCACGGACGATAGAATGAGTAGAGGGCAGATCCAAACTAGCTTGTCATAAGATTTGGTGTAGGAAGAGGAGGTCTGGAGCCGGAGGCTCGACCGACCTCCTGGATGGGAGCCTCAGACAGTAAAAAGCATTAGATAAGAGGTGAAGGCAAAAGCGCACCTTGTACTTCAAATATGAATGGTTTTAGATAGCCAGCTGTCTTCTTAATGAAGGGGAATAGCTCCTAACCCTTGACTTGACTAGATGGACTGACTCCTCTCAGCCTGAGGCCCATATAGGAACCTCCAAGGCCATGACCTTGATCATCCGACACATGCAATGGAGGATGGAATACCTGAAGAATCATGATATTGCCTACAGGCACCTCAGTACCGGGGCAAAGATAATGTAGAGTGGCTCCCATGCTAGCAAGTAAGAGGGGGCAGCACCACCACTCTTCCAGGGTGTAAGACGAGCAGGAAGCAGACTCAATCAATTCTTCTATATATTCATATATACTCATATATTCATATATGTCATCCACAGGACATGATGGGTGCCAGGGATAGCCCATCAGCCTGATGCCAAAAGGCTGGATGAAAGGATTCATCCTCCAATCTACAGGAACATGGAGTTTCAGTGGGAATGTCCCTACGTGCACACCCTTAGAAGCTTGTGGAGGGCACTTAAGGCCGCCACAGAGGCCCTAAGCATGAACGGGAGATCCCGTTAGAGAGTAGGATGGAACACCAGTACTGAAGCCAGTGGGCAGTAATAACACTGGGTTCAATGCCCTCCCTAACTTAATAGTTTAGTTCCTAGTAGAGTGGGGTTCTAGTATGGATGTCCTGACCACCTCGGTGGAAAGGACAACCTAATTATGGGTCGGACCCCCTCAGGGGCCAGACCCATAGTCTCCATAACTCTGGTCGGGGATGAAATAATGTACCATCAGCCTGAGACAGAAGATCTCTCCTAATAGGGATTTCCCATGGAGGACTTTCCAAGAGACTAATAAGGTCCGAAAACCAAATTCGGGCCGGCCAGTATGGAGCTACAAGGAGTAGTCTCACTCCGTACCTCCTGACCCTTTCTAGAACCCCAGGGAGCAGAGCGATCGGGGGAAAAGCGTACAGATGTGACCTCGGCCACATCTGTACCATGGCATCCAAGCCCAAAGGAGCTGGATGTGAGAGAGAGTACCAGAGCGGGCAATGAGAGTTCTCATGAGAAGCGAACAGGTCAACCTCCGCCCGGCCAAACTCTTTCCATATAAGCTCAACCACTTCAGGGTGGAGCCGCCATTCCCCGGGCCTCATCCCCTGCCTTGACAGGATGTCTGCTCCCATATTTTCAACCCCAGGAATATAAATAGATCTGACAGAGAGAAATTTGTCCTGGGACCAAAGAAGAATTTGATGAGCCAGTCTACAAAGAGGGCGAGATCTCAAACCTCCTTGGCGGTTGATATAAGAGACCACCGACATATTGTCTGTCCTAACAAGAACATGATGGCCTCTGAGGTCCACAAGGAAGTGCCTCAGGGCAAAAAATACGGCCAACATCTCCAAGCGATTGATATGCAAAGAGAGATGATGGTCCTTCCAAGTACCTCGGGTGTAACGGCCCTCCATAACCGCACCCCAGCCCGTGAGGGACGCATCCGTAGTCAGAGTCTTTCTCTGGCATGGTGCTCCCAACACCGGGCCTTGAGACAGGAACCATGGTTTCTTCCACACGACAAGAGAACGAAGGCATCTGCTCGTAACTCTGATCGTGCGAAAAGGGTTTCCCAGAGGAGAGAACCCCTTGTTCCTGAGCCACCACTGCAAGGTCCTCATATGGAGCAGACCAGAGGGAATTACCGTGGAAGCTGCAGCCATAAGACCCAAAACTCTTTGAAAATGTTTGACAGTGATAGCCTGGCTTAACCTAATACTCTTCATTGTGTGTAAAATAGTATTAATACGAGCAGGAGACAATTGTGCCCGCATCGTGATTGAGTCCCACTCTACTCCCAGGAACATAGTCCTCTGAAGAGGAGTTAAAGAACTTTTCTTCACATTGAGTCTCAACCCCAAGCACCTCAAATGACGTAAAACAACATCTCGATGTTGAATCGCCAGCTCTTTTGACTGAGCTAAAATAAGCCAGTCATCTATATAATTCAAGATACAAATCCCCTGAAGTCTCAATGGAGCAAGGGAAGCGTCCATACATTTAGTGAAGGTGCGAGGTGATAAGGCTAGGCCGAAAGGAAGAACTCTGTATTGATAGGCTTTCCCCCCAAAAGCAAATCTAAGAAACTTCCTATGATGTGGGATGATGGAAATATGAAAATATGCATCCTTAAGATCTATTGTCACAAACCAGTCCTCGATCTGATTTGTTGAATGATCATAGGTATAGTCAACATTTTGAACTTAAATCTCCTCAAAGATTTATTCAATACCCTGAGATCTATAATGGGACGCAGCCCACCATCCTTTTTTGGAACTATGAAGTACCGGCTGTAGAACCCGGAATCCCTCTGCTCTAAGGGCACATATTCTATGGCCTCCTTAGCTAGGAGAGTCTGAACTTCATCTTCCATCACCTGAGCCTGGTCAGGAGATACCAGCGTATGAATAACACCACTAAATTTGGGTGGTCTAAACTGGAACTGGATTCTATATCCTTTCTCAACTGTACTCAGGACCCACTGAGATATATTTTGAAGACCCTTCCAGGTGTCTAAATAATCTACTAAGGGAATCAGTCTCTCAGAACTGACCTCAGGTGTTCCATTCACATCTCTAGTTTCATCTTTATTCTCATTTATATTTTCGGTGACCTGAAGCACTCTTCTGGCAGGAACTAACCGAATCATTTTTTCTACAGGCCTCGTGAGAGGTAGCGAACGTTTCAAACCAGTAGATTTCATAGGAACATTCTGTGAGATACATTCGCTAGAATTCGATGCGTCCCGAAGCGCACTTGACGGCGGGAAGCAACATCGATTTCCTGAGGGCTCTGCGGAGCGAAGTTTAAAAAAGCCCATGCGGAGGGGGGTGCCCTCAGAGGCCTGGATGTCCCGTCACGGCCTCTTAGTCGAAGCCTTCCTCGCCTGAATAACAGTCCTCAGATCTGTTTTCGGCTTGGAAGGCTTCGACTGAGGGTGTTGCCTCTGTCTCCAGGCCCCTTGGGGGGGGAGCACGAGAGGCCACACTCTCCTTCTGCCTCAGCAGGTGTGAGGAGCTGGCGGCGGCCTCGTGGGACTGCCCCCTGGCAGCAGACCCACGAGACCTGGAACGACGGCGGGGGATAAGCTCTTTAAATGCGGCTGACTGTCGTTTCGCCTCCTGAAACCTATCGACGACATTGTTGACACCGTCGCCGAAAAGGCCAGAAGGCGAAACCGGGGCATCGAGGAGACAAGCCCTGTCCTTGTCCCCGATGCCCGACAGATTCAGCCACAAGTGTCTCTCCGTGGCTACCAGTGCTGCCATGGAGCGGCCGATGGCACGGGCCATCTCCTTGGTAGCACGGAGAGACAAGTCGACCACACGACGCATCTCGCGGATGTGGTCGTAGGCGACCTCCCCACCGTCGTCCACCTCTTTGAGGAGGTCGGCCTGGTATGCCTGCAACAGCCCCATCGTATGCAGACAACTACCAGCCCGACCTGCCGCCATATATGCCTTCCCAACCAAGGCCGATGTTGTACGGCAGGGCTTAGTGGGAAGCGCCGGAGCCCGCAGGGATGATGCAACGTCAGGGGAGAGGTGCGACGCAAACGACTCTTCAACCCTGGGCATCATCCCATAGCCCTCCTCCCTAGCACCCATTATATTTGAATATAGATGTACATTGGGGCTAGATATTCTCGAGGAGAAGGGCTTGTTCCACGATCTCGACACCTCGGTGTGGAGATCGGGAAAAAATGGCAGACTCCGGCGTAGAGGTTGTGACCGAGGCTACAGGAAGCGCTCATCGAGTTTGCTTTTAACAGTCGCTTTCTGCGTCTCAGATGGCCAGTCGATATTTAATTTTTTAACTGCTCTGGTCACAACCTCTAGCAGCTCCTCAAAGGCAGGGGAATGGGGTGGCGAACTTTCACATTCCCCTGCCTCGACGCCCAAAATATCTAGCTCCTCGGAACCAGATAATTCGAGCATCGGTTCCACTGCTGGGGCGGAAGAAGCCGCAGCGCGGGCTTCCGCACCCTGAGCGGAACTATGGGAACTAGCTTCAGAATGTTGAGAAAGGGCCGAAGCCGTCTCAACATCATCCACTAGATCCCGCTGCGATCCCCATGAATGCAGACGCCGCGCTGCCTCGACAGACGCGGGACCTGATCCACGGGGATCGCGGGGCTGGCCGCTTTCATTAAACATAGCTCGCCGGGAGCGGAGCGTTCTCAGGGGCATGATTTCACAGTTAGCACAGACAGCACCCTCGAGCGCTGCCTGTGCATGCTCCACTCCCAAACAAACTACGCATAGCGAGTGTGTGTCACCCTCAGCAAGATAATGTGGGCAAGGGGACGCACACTGCCTGAACTGTTTTTCGGCCATAATATGAAACAATAAACTCTTTCCACGGGACAAACAACACCAAATAAGACTGACAAGTTGTACATAGAGCGCTTGCTGAAGACCAGAAGCAAACATTTCCTGGTTCCTGTGACCGTTTTATAGCTTCCGGATCACCGTCACATGCGACGTCACGGGTGACGTAATGACGTTGCACCGATCCAGATTGGGATAGTTGTATAATAGACTTCAGACGCTTCATGCCGAAGGCATTCCCCTAAAGTATCGAGTATCGATGCAGCGGGAGTTCCCTTTACGAAAGGGAACCAGAGTTTGCTTCTACCTCATAACAGAAGGGTTTGCTGAATTATACATTTGAAGAATCAATCGTATTGTAGCAAAATTATGTAATGAATCGTGTCACCTTTGCCATGCTCCTATTTTATAACACCTGTTGTATTGTTTTTGCTGGTGGGATTCTCTCTGAAATTGGTCTGAGATCCTCCGGCCATGATTAAAGCATATTCTAAAGCATTGTCTGGAGTCCGTCTAGTTAATGTTGTGCAGCAGGTTAGTGGAGCACTAGAGACCTTATTCCCAAGTGATAGTGTTCATATATGAAGGGGTCAAGACGTTGACCGACTCAGCCGACATCGATTAGGAGGATAAATATTATTGAACGTCGATCAGGAGACGTTTAGGGACATCGATTAGGAGACGACCCAGGTAAACTTGAGACAGGTGCATAGGGGAAAAATCTACCACACTTACCAAGTGTGATGTGATTGGCACCACTTTGCGTGTGTTCGTGAAATGTCACGCCCCTTCATAACCGCAAGCTCTACTCAGATGTTAATATTAAGGATGGTGTCAATTTCAAACCAATTCCAGCCTGATTCAGACTTAACAATGTTAACAAACTAGAGGATTTTATGCACAAACTTTGCAAGCACTGATTTTACAGGACGTTTCAGAGTGGTAAGTTTTTTTTTAAATTTCTTTTATACATTTTAAATGCGACGTTATACACAATTTAATCATAATACTTGTCGGAAAACTATGGTAATACAAACAGTAATCGATCACAAACACAACTACAAAAGATAAGACATACTTATAATTTGTGATCCACAAACAACAGATTGTCCTGACAAAGTGAGAACTGCTCCATTTCAGGATAAGTTTTTGTGCGTTGCCTGCATTGTACTATAGGTTCTGGAAGCTGTTGTCTGTAAAATGTTCAGCACACAGATAAACATTGGAGTTATAATGTTCAGGAACAGAGTTTAAAATTAATTTTAACCAATGTAAATTTGTCAGCCTTTGGAAGGTCAAACAAATGAGTTTTGGAAACGGGGTGGACAAAACAGTGTCTCTTTGAAATAGCAACAACACTGTCTTCTCTAATGCTGCTCAACCAGGCCTTGCATCTTTTTTGTATTCAAAGGCTTGTTTCCTGACACTGTACATTGTTTGCCCTGTTAAGGTTTAAAAACCTCTGTCACGTATAAGACAGCTTTATTGACCCTATTGTAAAAGTTGCTCATGACAAAAATACTTGGGTATATTGAAGTAACTTTCCACAACACAGGTGAATTATCAGTTCATGCATTCCCTGAAAAAACTGCCTGGTATGCCTTTTCTTCAATCCAGAAAACTGCAACCTTACCATCACTGAATGGGCAACGATTAACTCTTGGCCTTCTCAGCACTTCAGGATGCTGGCTGTCCAGCGTGGCCTCAGCAGGCCAGGGCAGCAGGCTTCGACTCACAACAGCCATGTGCTCCCTCAAGAGAGAGAGGACTCTCTCTCAACCACAACAGTGTTGAAACCACCATACAAGTTCATCATTCTCCACCCAGCAGAGAAGGAAATGATTGCAACTTGTACAGTGACATTTGACAATCACAGACTCATCAACGAACTCAATTTTCAACCACTTCAAGAATTGTCCCCTGCACAGACCATGCAAGTATCAATTTAATGAGGTGCTCTGAAAATGATAAGCTGATGGTTAGATAGATAGTTAAATAGATCTTTTCCATAGTTCTATTTCCTGCTTCCGGTTCCATATGACTCACCATTTTACCTATGCATGTATGTATGTATGAATGTATGTATGTTTGTTTAGTTTAGTTATGTTTGTGATTTAGTTAATAAAACTTGTGCACAATATGTAGTTGGTTCTGATTCTCTGCTTGCAACAAAGTCCATTTTACGATCTTGATCTTGTTACATGCTCTAAGTGCTGTACATGCTAAGGAATAATTATCTTTTGGTGGCCATGAAAGATACGCTTTTCTTAGAATAAATGAATAATCAAAAGAGTTTGTTGGAACTGATTAATTGTAATATTAATTTAGCTACCTCAAGTTAATCCAATTAACTGACCCAAATATTAATAATTAATCATAATGGATAATTATGAGTTAGTATTAATATATATAGTAGTGCTGTGCTCAGAATATCGATACAGCGATATATCGTCATGAACTCCTGACGATGCGCGTATCGATACAGCAGCTGACGTATCGATTCTGCCCTGCTTTTGATTGTAGCCAATTATCACGTGACGTTAATTTGCGCCATTTTATAAACGCGAGCCGCGGCGCGAGACATTCAAAATGGATAAAAGGATTTTTCCACCGCTGACAAAAGTAAAATCAAAAATATGGGAGAATTTTGGTTTTTATGCTAAACCGGAGAGTCAGACATTGGACACGAGTCATGCAATTTGCAAGATCTGCAAAACAAAAGTTAATAGTAGGGTAGGAAGGGGGGGTCCACCTGCACCCGAAAGGTATATTTTTTTAACCTAGTTTTTTGTAATCCTTAAGGTGTCTAGTAAAGGAATTTTGATGTTCCCCACACAAATTATTGTCCCATATGTGATTTTTTGTATCATCTTTTGTGTCCGTGCTTGATTTTCGGCTGTGAAAAATGAAAACTTTAAATCTACATAGAATCTGAACAATACATCCTACAGACACAATCCACCCCATTTTCTCTTCGTCTTTGCATGAGGAATATATAGATATTAGGATTGTCATGATTAGATGATGTATGGTGCATTAAAACTCAAATAAACGCAAAAAAATGTAAAAAATCTGTGACATTGGATCACTGGAACTCCTCCCCTATGGACCCTATTGATATATGTTTTCTAACTTTTGTATTTTTATAGTCTTTATGATGTCTAATAAGCAAATGTTGATGATCCATACTTGAAATATTGTCACATGTTGGTCCAAATGGACATCTCCCATAATAGGGAGTTACTATTCAAACATATAGTCATATAGTCAAATGTGTGTTTATATAGGGTATAAAAAATCCCCATTAGAATAAACTGAAATAGAAAAAAATATTCTAATCAAAGGTCAAAAGGTCAAGGGCAATAATGTCTATTCATCATACAGAAGGTCTTCATTATCGACCTCTTGCTCCTCGTCTTCCTCACCATCTCCATCCATCTCCTCGACTGTTTCCTCCAGCAAGTCAGTGAGTAAAGTAAAGTGGGGAGGATAGGTCCACAAGACCACACTGGTTCCAGGGTACCCTCTTCAGTCTTTTCCCAGCCTTGGCCAGGATCATGGGGCTTGGGACACCAGAATATCGGTGTGGCTGCTCCCTTGTAGTTGGCCAGACGGTGGTCAACACGGTTGATGTGTGGGACCAGGTTGTCTCTCCAGGGCGGGAGCCGGGACAAATCCACCTTGAATCTGGTGAATCTCTGTTATGTCCGCTCAGGACGAATTAATCTGTGTTCATTTGGTAACGCCTCGCTGCATGTTTAGGTTGCAGCTTTTTTGGTCTGAAATGTTTGGTTCCGGTTTGTCCGAAAAGTGAAGAGAGTTGCATGCATAAATCTCTCGTCCAGCTTCCTTTTTTTATACACAACAATTGGCGATGAGGATGGGTGAATTTTCTCTTCCTCCTCCACCTCCTTTCCTCGCACTTTCCGGTGAGCCTACAATACCGTGGAATCGCTGGCATCAGTCTTTTGAAACATACCTACAAGCTACGGGACTAGCTGACGTGAGTGCAGTTCGGAAAACAGCGTTGCTGAGGCACTGTTTAGGAGTCGAGGGACAATGGGTACTGGAGACATTAACTGGCAATGGGACAAATAGAGACTATGCAGGGACAGTGAAACTTTTAAAAGACCAGTTTGCTGCCCCACAGAGTGTTTTATTGAGACGGTTTATGTTTAGACAATGACACCAACTACCAGGGGAGTCCGTCCATCAGTACGTCTCCAACCTAAAAGGTTTAGCCAGCCATTGTAAATTCGGCGCATTGACAGACGAGATGAAACGCGATCAACTGATTGAGCACACTACACAGGCTAAAATATGGGAGACGTTGCTACTCGAATCAGACGACTTAACACTAGCTAAGGCTGTTGCCATTGCATTCCAAATTGAAAGTGCAGCGGAATGTGCACCTAAATTAACACAGACAGAATCATCATTAAGCCAAGCAGTATGCATAAGAGCACAGTCACATGACCAGCAACAGCAGCAGCCATCTAGGTCTGTTTTGGATGAACCAGACACAGCCCCAGACCCAGTCATGTATCTCACAAGATAAGAAGGGCCACGTCAGCGTCAAAGGCAGTTTTCCTGCGGTAACTGTTGATCAAACACACATGCCACCAGAGCCCGGCACTGTCCAGCTAATGACCAAACATGCCGTAACTGTGGCAGGAAAAATCACTTTGCAAAAATGTACGGCTCTGACCCCTCCAGGTCGGATGCACACACTCCCCGTGGTTCACCCACCATAATTCGCCATGTAACATCGGGGCCCATGCAATTCAAGTCATGTACAGTGAATATAAACACAGTGTGTACTCCCCTGCTGCTAGACACAGGTGAAAGTGTCTCCCTTCTGAATGCCAGTACATACCATAAGTTCTTTCATTCCTGTCCACTGTCCACGCCCACTGCTGTCCTAAATGGGTATGGTAACTCAAAAATTGACTTGTTGAGGTCCATCACAGTGACTGTTAGCTATGGCACTAGGGTCTTGCCCTCCTTTGTCTTCAATATGGCCTGACGAGGGGTGAATTTAATGGGGCTGGATCTGTTCATGGCATTGGGATTTTCACTCATTTACACAGGGGGGGCTGCCATTATGACTGTCGCTGCCGGACCACATCAGAAGTGGTCATCACTGTTTGAAGGGCTGGGCTGTCTGTCTGCTTTTGCCCATCAACCCCTCATTGACTCCTCTGTGACGCCAGTCGTCCAGCCACTGCGCCATATTCCACTGGCCCTGAAGGGATGGAGTGTCTGTTGAGCTGCAGCGGCTGCTGGATGTCGGTATCATTGAGTCGGTTGATGCTTCACCATGGATTTCAAATTTGGTTGTGGTAAGAAAGAAAACAGGGGCTCTGCGAGTCTGTGTGGACCTCCGTGCAATAAATAAAGCTGTCATCCCAGACAGATACCCATTGCCCACGTCCCGAACTGACCTCGGCTGCCCAGCTCGCTTCATTCCTGGGCATGACGGGCTACTACATGAAGTTCATGCCTCAGTATTCAGCCATAACAGCCCCACTGCGCCAGCTGCTTCGGAGAGATGAACTGTGGGTCTGGTCGTTAGAATGCACCAAGGTAGTGCAAACTCTTAAAGCTCAACTTACCTCACCTCCAGTGTTGGCACATTTTGACATATCCAGTCACACCCTGGTCACCTGTGATGCCTCGGCCATGGCGATAGGGGCTGTACTGTCACAAGTACAGAATGGCGTGGAGAGGCCTGTTGCATTCGCCTCCCGAGCTCTGAACCAAACCGAACAAATGGCGCTTTTCCACTACACGGTACCAGCTCGACTCGGCTCGCCTCGACTTGGCTCTGTTTGGTTTTCCACTGTGTAAAAGTTGTACCTGTACCTGCTTCCAGGTACTTTTTTTCGTACCACCTCCAGCGAGGTTCTAAGCGAGCTGAGGCGATACTAAAATGTGACGTGAAAACATGGCAGACTGCTGATTGGTCAGAGAGAATCATCACTATTCACTGTGTCATCATTGCACGCGTCAGACGGAGTATCCTGAATAAAAAACAGCAAAAACAAAAATGTCCAAAAACAGCATACACTCGATTTCCTCCATTGTCCTGTGTGTCTGGGTAGTGGGTGTGTCTCAGATGGAGTATCCTGAATAAAAAACAGCAAAAACAAAAACGTCCAAAAACAGCATACACTCGATTTCCTCCATTGTCCTGTGTGTCTGGGTAGTGGGTGTGCCTCGCGCGTCTCGCGTAAAAGATTAAGTCACGGCAGTTTCACAGCGTCGCTATGACGACCAGGTACTATTGTGGAGGTACTATCTGCAATGGAAAACGGAGCGAAAAGCGAGCCGAGCCGAGCTGAGTCGAGGCGAGTCGAGTCGAGCTGGTACTGGTAATGGAAAAGCGCCAAAAGATACTCAGTTGGGGAGCGGGAGGCACTCGCTTGTATGTGGGCTTGCGAGAGATGGCACCTCTACCTTTATGGCCACCAGTTTATGCTAAGAACAGACCACCAGGCCTTGACAGCTCTGCTTTCCTCTACTGGCACCGGGCACAGGCCGCTGAGAATGCATCGTTGGTATGACCGCCTCCGCCAATACAACTATACTCTACAGTAGGGCTGGGATAATGTCGTTGCAGACCTTCTCAGTTCCTGCCCAGGCCCTGCCTACCAGTGTCAACCACATTGAAAGTGAAATTATTCTCACGCTACACACTCTGCTCAAGTCCACGGTCACTCTACAGGAACTGAAGGCAGCCTCAAAACAGGATCCAGTCATCTCCCAGCTCTGCATCTACAGTTGTCAGGGATGGCCACAGGAATTACCAGAGGAGCTGTTAGCATTTTCTCTGGTCAAGCAGGAGCTCTCTTGTTGGAATGAGACATGTGTGGCGGGTAGGTTTTGCACCGTGATTCCAGGGGCCCTTCGCGCCCGTGTGCTGGCCATGGCGCATGATGGCCACCTGGGAATAGTGAAACTTAAACAGAGATGCTGCGACCTGGTGTGGTGGCCAGGCATAGACAAAGACATTGAGGCCCTTGTTAAAGAATGCCCAGCATGTCTTGTAAGTGGAAAGACTGGTCGTCGACACCCACCACCCCTGCATCCCCTGGCCTGGCCCTCAAAACCATGGGAGCATCTGCAATTAGACACATGTGGCGAGATCCACGGTGCCCCCCACTATCAGCGGTTCTTGGTCGTAGTGTATGGTTTACACTCCAAATGGCCTGAGCTGACCACTACCGGCTCCGTCACCTCCCAGGTCATTGTGGACTTTCTGGAGTCTCTCTTCTCCCGCTGGGGCCTTCCACAGACCATTACCACCGACAATGGTCCACAGTTTTTATCTGTGGAGTTTACTTCATACCTGGAGAACAGGGGGATTCGACACATCCGTACAGCCCTGTATCACCCACAGGCAAACGGCAGGGGGGAACGCTTCCATCAATCCCTAAAAAAATGGCATCAGAGCACATCAGGCCCAGGGCTGTTCCTTTAAAAAAGCCATACATCTAACACTGCTACACTACCGTGCTACTGCTACACTACCGTAGAGAGTTACACCTACCACTGGACAGGCTCCACCCCACCGCAGTCCAGAACACACTCACACCTGTCAAAGCCTCAGTCACCCGCTGTCAGAAGTGGATGAAACAGTGGTTTGACAAGAGTCAGGATACCAGATATCGCTGTGGCAGACTGGGTGAGAGCTCGCCGACCGCACAGGGAAAACAAGATGGCATCATTTTGGTCCACTCCACAGCAAGTGGTCCGCCGACTGGGACCAGCCACATACCTACTAGATGATGGCACGCCAGCTGCCTTCAGAAGGTGCCAGCACCTCCTGCAATGTTAACTCAGAACAGCGGGGACATAATGCCACCCAGAGCGGAGCAGGAGGACTCCATACCACAAGCAGCCGCACAGCCTGAAGATACTCCCTCGTTGTCACACCCAGTGCCCCCATCATCATTGTCGCTGCCCCTTTCCCCAGCCTCCCTACCACTGTTTGCCTCACCTTCAGCTGTGTGTTCTCCACGGCCAGTGCGCGCCAAGGCACGGCCCGATTACCTGAAGGACTTTGTGTCTACTTTTCATAGTTGAACCCCCCAGAGAAGGGAAAATGTTATGTCCGCTCAGGAAGAATTAATCTGTGTTTGTTTGGTAACACCTCGCTGCATGTTTAGGTTGCAGCTGTTTTGGTCTGAAATGTTTGGTTCCGGTTTGTCCGAATGTCCGGTTTGTCCGAAAAGTAAAGAGAGTTGCATGCATAAATCTCTCATCCAGCTTCCTTTTTTATACACAACAGTCTCATCCTCTCCAATAATTTTTTTCAGCATGATGCTGCGCATGTTCACAGATTTTTCGTGGGACTGGCCATACATTACACATGTAAAAGCCTCAATGTCCTCCACCACATCTGGCTCCACAGACCACTGATCACCAAGTTTTCTGAGGACATAAATAATTATAGTATTGCAAAGTCACAATGTATCAATACCTATGTTAAGCATTAAATGCCATTACATGCTACAGGATATCTGACTAAAAATACTCACTTGAAGGCTGCATAGTACTTTAGATTACTCTGCAGCTTTTTCAGAGGCCCAACCTTCCCTTTGCCTCTAAAGGTACTTGTAACGTCTTCTCCTGTGAAGACTTATAGGCAGAGTATTGTTGTGCAGTAGTCTGCCCCCTTACATTCTGGCAGTTCGCTGACATTTAGGATTCGCCTGTGCTTTCCGGTCCCAATGTCGACGTAGCCTACTAATTATTTATGTCCTCAGAAAACTTGGTGATCAGTGCTCTGTGGAGCCAGATGTGGTGGAGGACATCGAGGTATTTACATGTGTAATGTATGGCCAGACCCGCGAAAAATCTGTGAACAACGTGTGCAGCATCATGCTGAAAAATAATGATTGGAGAGGATGAGATGCTTACCACCAGATTCAAGGTGGATCTGTCCCGGCTCCCGCCCCGCAGAGACAACCTGGTCCCACACATCAACCGTGTTGACCACTGTCTGGCCAACTACAAGGGAGCAGCCACACCGATATTCTGATGTCCCAAGCCCCATGATCCTGGCCAAGGCTGGGAAAAGACTGAAGAGGGTACCCTAGAACCAGTGTGGTCTTGTGGACCTATCCTCCCCACTTTACTTTACTCACTGACTTGCTGGAGGAAACAGTCGAGGAGATGGATGGAGATGGTGAGGTTTGAATAGTAACTCCTTATTATGGGAGATGTTCATTTGGACCAACATGTGACAATATTTCAAGTATGGATCATCAACATTTGCTTATTAGACATCATAAAGACTATAAAAATACAAAAGTTAGAAAACATATATCAATAGGGTCCATAGGGGAGGAGTTCCAGTGATCCAATGTCACAGATTTTTTACATTTTTTTGCGTTTATTTGAGTTTTAATGCACCATACATCATCTAATCATGACAATCCTCATATCTATCAATTCCTCATGCAAAGACTAAGAGAAAATGGGGTGGATTGTGTCTGTAGGATGTATTGTTCAGATTCTATGTAGATTTAAAGTTTTCATTTTTCACAGCCGAAAATCAAGCACGGACACAAAAGATGATACAAAAAATCACGTATGGGACAATAATTTGCGTGGGGAACATCAAAATTCCTTTACTAGACACCTTAAGGATTACAAAAAACTAGGTTAAAAAAATATACCTTTCGGGTGCAGGTGGACCTCCCCTTCCTACCAGACTATAAATACTCCGGCAACACAACAAACCTCTCTCTGCATATGGGTAGACATCATCCGGACCTGCCAGCCCTGGTCGCAGCAGGTAGTAGCACATATCAGTCATCTCAGAAGCAGCCAACGTTGCCTGATGCTTTTATCTCAAAACTCTTACCCACGTCGCAGCACTCTCAAAAGATTACAAATGCATTAATGCGTTTCATATGTCAGGATTTACGGCCATACAGCGTTGTCGAGAATAACGGCTTCAGACAAGTGCTTCACGAGTGTGAGCCACACTACACAATACCAACACGTCAGTTTTTAACAGAAACGGCAATTCCCCGGTTATATGACGAGGTTAAGCGAGACGTTCTGTTGTCACTCTCTTCTGCACAGAGAGTTTCCATTTCCTGCGATGCTTGGACTTCTAGAGCAACACAATCGTATGTTACGATAACATGCCACTACATTTCTCCACAATGGGAACTTGTCTCGCACGTTCTGCAGACTAGAGTGATGTTTGACAATCACACCGGAGCAAACATCGCAGATTTGCTAAATGATGTGATGCACGAATGGGGAATAAAAGACAAAGATCCTGTTCTTGTGACTGATAGTGCATCTAACATGTCAGTAGCTGCAGAACTAGCCAAATTAGTTCATGTGAGATGCTTTGCTCACTGCTTGAATCTGGCTGCTCAACGCACTCTGAAGTTACCGAAAGTTTCCCGTCTTCTCGGAAGAGTTCGGAGCATCACAACATTTTTTAGGAAAAGTACAATCGCCTGCCATGTCCTGCACGAGAAGCAAAAGGTACTTGGCCTTCCCGAGCATAAGTTGATGACCGATGTCTGTACGAGGTGGAACAGCGCACATGATATGTTGGAGCGATTTGTAGAACAACAGCCCGCAATTTGCGCTGCATTACTGTCAACTGATGTGCGGAAAAATGCCAAAGATCTGTGGACATTAACAGAAGCAGACATAACATGTGCCGAAGATGTAATAAAGGCACTGAAGCCACTGAAATTGGCAACTCACGTTATGTCTGAGGAGAAGACCCCTACGGTATCTATTATCGCACCGTTGCATGCTCAGTTAAGTCATGGCACTCAAATTGAAACCACCGACACGACAGTGACGCGGGACATAAAGATCGCCGTGACTGGAGATCTGGAGAAGAGATATGATCGTGAAATGCCCCTTCTAAATATGACCTCAGCACTGGACCCCCGCTTTAAAGCATTGCCCTTTTTGAAGGAGGAGAACAGAGAGGAGGTCTACACCAAAATGACAATGAAGGTATCGCAGATTTCGCTTGCAACGGTAAGTTGACAGTAAGAAAACTAAGTTAGTTATTGTTAATTATATCAGCTAGTTATGTTATATTCTTCTCACTTATTTTTATAGATTCGTTTTTATACTGCCCCTGTTTTTTTCTATCTGTAAAAAAGATTTTTTTGTATAGCCTACCAACTCAAATATGTTCTAGAACAATTTACATTTTTATTATGTGGTCTACAAAATATGGGCTACATGAGTTTACAATACATTTACAGAAATGTTCATTTTTGTTCATTTTAGTTAATAAAAAATACAGCTATTTATTGTTTGTTCACAGTGCATCAACTCATGTTAACAACATTTTAAAAGTAAATGTTGAAATTAACATTTACAACGATTAATAAATGCTGTAGATGTGCAGTTCATTAGTTGATTTAAATGAACTAATCATGAATCTTTGTTAGCCTTATTGTAAAGTGTTACCAAGTTATTAATTACAAATGTTATGTTACGATTATTTCAGGACCAGATTAATGAAGCAGATCAGAACAGAAAGAATGCTGAGACAGATCTGTCACCACCCTGCAAGAGAAAGAATGTGGACACATGTGCTCTCGAGGACTTGTTTGGAGATGCATTTTCCCCTCCCAAAACACAACAATCACCTCTGACACTGTATAATCAGGCAGAGGTTGAAGTCAAGAAATACAGAGAAGCAGAGCCATTACCTCTTACAGAGGATCCACTCATTTGGTGGAAGGAGCACCAGTCTGTTTTTCCTTTACTATCAAACTTAGCAAGATGTACCCTCTGCATCCCTGGTACAAGTGTGGCAGCAGAGAGGGTGTTCTCCACTGCTGGAGATATAATTACAGCAAAGAGGAGTGCTCTTAACCCTGAGCATGTTTATCAATTGTTGTTTCTGCATAAAAATCTGAAGATGTAATCATTATGAATTTGTTTGGTGCACATTCCAACACCTAAGACCAAATTGTTAAATACTAGGTGTGTAAAAGAGTTTGAGGAAACTAAATTAAATTTAAGTTGTTACAGTTTTTGCTTTTATGGAATGTGTTTTAAGTTTTGTTTAGTCACTGAGCTTTGTTAACATGCTTCAGTGTCACTATAATTGTCATTTCAGTTACTGAGGCAGAAACATTAAAAGCAAAAGGAAGAGCCATTCTAACCTTTTATTGTGACTTTTTTATTTATTTCATTTAAGTCATTGTTTTTTAATGACAAAAACAAAATTGTTTTTGTTTGGTTATTCACACTGGTTATTCAATAAACACATATTACTGTTACTAAACTCTGCTCAAAAGAATTTTAAATTCCAAATTGATCCATATCGTGATACGTATCGTATCGTGGCTTTAATATCGTGATGCGTATCGTATCGTGACATTGTTGGTGATACACAGCCCTAATATATATATATATATATATATATATATATATATATATATATATATATATATATATATATAATCATAACAAATTATACTTATTATTACAAATTATTTTTATAATTGACTGTAGCAGAATTAATAGTACAATTATTTAATCAGTTAATCCAATGAACATAAAGCATAATCAATTATCAATTCTAGGAAATAAATTATCTTCCTGGCCAAGAAACAGTAACCTTTTCCAACTATAAAGTAAATAAAGTACTAGCAGGGTAAATAGGTATCACTAGATCAAGATGTTTAAGTGACTTTGATCTTTTTGTGAGTGGCAAACACAGAGACAATAAAGCGTGATTATAAAGTTTAATAAACAAAACTATGGTACACAGTGCGCACACAACTAAACTAAGCAAATATTGTATACGGAATCAAGAAAGTAAAGAAAAGTGAAGAAAGAAAGAGAAGAAAAGAGAATGGCAAGATTACAATCAGTTAACCACAACCTACGAGAAACATCAAAGAATCAGGGTCACCTTAAAGGGCACAATAACTTAGAAACTTGGAACACACTCACACACCACTGCATGTCTCTGTCCAGTTTATTCAACCACATTTCATGACACATCTGTGGTTTCCTAACTTATTTAATTAACATAAATACCATACTATTTGTTTTGAGGACATAACAATAATTTAATTCATTTTGTTTTTTATTTCACTAGAAGCAGAAACCAGGCTCAAAAATACAAGCAGGATGATGGCCTTAACAGACTTAAGAGGCAGTGTGTGGATACCTTGAAAATATACTCCAAATAGACCTGCTTAATCAAAAAGAGGAACAGAAAAATGCAAATGAGAAAATGTAATATTGTCATATCTTCATTACAGATTAATGTTTGACATGCCACCCACAACTGTGCAGAAAGATAATGTTAAGCAGTGCCGGTCCTATACTTATTGGAGCCCTAAGCAAAACTTTGTCCAGGGGTCCCTGTCAGTGCATTCATAAAAACCCCAAATTGACCCCCAACCAGGAATGTCAGGAATGCATTGCTTACTTTTAAGGTCATCTTTGAGTAATTGATGTCATGTATTTATTATTTCTGAATTGACTTTTAATCACTTGTGTAATTGGCATGATACATTTTTACCTGAAAAATAAATGTTACATCTTGATTTATTCTGAAGTATTCTGAAATCATTTTTCCTAGTAGAGTAATGTGCACTATTTCAGAACTGGCTAGTTTGTGATCGTGAGCGCACATTCGCGACGTGACGTCTCAAAGCGACACCGGGCCCCTAATGAACAGGGGTGCGTTCTCCGAAACTACCTTAACGCTACGTCGTTCTTAAGTTGTACCTTAAGAAGTACCTTATCGTTAATACGTGGTTTCCGAAACCTTCTTAGTTAAGTATACCTTCTGTAAGTCATACGTTCGTAAGGTTGGTCTGGAGTGCTCTTAGCTATACCTTATCACTGCTGACGGTTCATACCGCTAGTGGCCAACACTACGCAAAAAGCTTTTTTACATCGCAGTTTAATTACACATAGAATTTTTTATATGAACATTTAATATAAAATCTGATTTAGTATTAAAATTACATTTTTACTTTACTTTAAAATTTTACACACAAAATACTTAAGTTGTTATAGCCTACACCCAGTGGAAGTGTTTTCATTAATAAAGTTTCCATACACTAATGGTTGTTAGTTTTTTTAATTACTATCCTAAGGCACATCAGCTGCCGAACCATTTGACAGAAAAGGCTTAGGAGTCTATATAAAAAAAGATGAGTTTACACAAACTTTATAGCTATGGCAGCGAGACAGCGAGTACTTGTTTTAAATCAAAGACGGCGCCGTCCGCGGAGCCAGTTAGTGTATGTCAACTACATGGCTGGTGGATAATCAGCATACGTTGTGGAGAACATTAACACACTTATGGCCGTGAGGGTTTGGGGTTGCACACTTGCTAAATTATAAACACATACTCATATTTATTTCTGCATGTACATATTTCAATGAGCCCCGATAAATGCAGTTTGTACTATTTCTAAAACGCTTCTTTATAAAGAACATTGTTTTCTCAATACTTTACCTATACCGCTGTGAAGGAAAGAGCGCACAATCGATCATCGAGGCATCGATTTCAACCTAGTCAGCGCCTCCACCATGGACAGCGCCTGCTAAGGTCGAACTTAAGAAGGTTTAACTTAAGCAACATCCTAAGGTATAGTTCTGAGAACACACGTAGGAAAGGTATACCTGTAGTTAAGGTGTACCTTTTGAGTCTTCGTAGCGCGCTAAGAGACAACGTTATCGGAGAACGCACCCCAGATATTTGAAATTATGGGATACCCAGAGTAATCAAAGATCTAAATTACTTAATAATCAATATTTATGATTATTTTCTAATAAGAAACACAATCTAAATTTGATTATCATTTGAAATTGGAGTCAGATTAAGCGTAAAGCTAAAGTAAAATTTAAACTAAATTGCAATAAATTAAGTGAACTTCACTGGAGCGCTGAAAAGACATACACGCATTATCCCTTCGCCCATAGCGTTGGACTTCCGTCGTTGGGCCAATGGGTGGTCTTTACACACGTGACGTTACATGTACATCCGTGACATAATTTTTGGAATGACTTATTCCGAGAGGGAAAAAAAAAATGTTTTAGTCGCATAACATTGTTAATGGAAACTCCATGATTTCGCAATAATGTTTTCTCGACATTTAGAAAAAATTGCGAAGGTTTTGCACAAATCTGTAATAGAAATGCGGCTATTGATACAATGTTGAGTTTTGATCCAAACCATTATTTTGGTTGAGACTGACATTTCAATGTTTAAAGTGTGTTGGATCAGCATTGAAATTTTTAGGGAAGCCAACAGCACACATGGGTTGAGACAGTGACATTGAACTAACAGTTGATGACCACAAGATCCATGCAGGTATATAAATGTAAATGGTTGAAAAAAATCCATTGTAGTTAGAAAATGGCCACTGATTTGTAAATTCTCATTTTGGTTTTGCAGAAGTCTAATTGATGTTTTCTCGTTAGAGAGAAAACACAGGTGCATCCTATACAGAAGAATTATAGCCTACAGAACCACCTGACATACTTCAAACAATTCTGCATCTACCTTATTATTTCTCTGTTCCTTTGTTCCACGGCAATGAGATACATTAATTAAAAAAGCTATTAAATTGTTTGAATAAACCATCTATTTTTCTACATTCTTAAAAAATGCATCTTGCTTTAGTAATGTCTATTAGGAATTTCCTTATTAAAGTTCTAACAACAGATTTCTTGAAGTGTAAGTGACATGAACATGAGCAAGAATGTCAGCCCACGTATTAGACTGGGTAAACCCAGCCCGATCTGCCGGCGATTTGATTTCGCCCTGCAGCTCAGGCTGGAAACCTGTAAATTCTTCTATCCTGCTTCCGTTACAAATTTGCGGTCGACCAATCACAAACTGGCTTATCCACCTGGTGCGCTATTGGTGGGTTTAATCCAATCCAATTCCTTTTAACCTCTCGATGATGCTCATTGGCTTCTTTAGTTTAGCAAACAAATCGCTCGAGTAGGTGTAAATACCACTCACTTTCATGTTTTTGTTTTTTATGCACATCCTGCAAAAATCGCTCGATGCCATTGCTGCTTCTGCAAACCGCTGATCAATGCTACAAACCAACGTGCTTGTTGACATGTTTCCTGCCTGGAGTTTAGGTTGGTCTGATTTGTTGAAGGACTATCCAATTGTGTACAGAGTCATTTGAACTATGCCCGATGATCACGCCTCTTGTGTAGTAGAAAATCCAGAGCAGACTCCCCAGACTAATGTTCAATCTTAAAAGATTGAGCTTCGTCTGGTGATAGCCATACTACCCACGTATTGCATCTATTACTCAGTGATTGCAGAGAACCTTGCCTTCTTTCCTTTAGTGAAGGCAAACGGGGATGGACAATTAAAAAAAATTAAAAGCACCCTTCTGATAATGCTGACATTGATTATACATTTGTAGTCTACAGCATAATCACCTGACCTTGGATTTGATGCCATCTTGTGCCTCAACTCCTGCTCCCTGATTACTGCTTAATCAGGTAATCATTCATATTCCTGAATCACTATTAAATAGCTGTTCCCACTGAAACAATCACAAAAAAAACTACATCTTTGGCCTGTTGCATTAAGCCAGTTTCAGTTGCTACCCAGGTAAGTTTGAGATTAGTTTGAGTAAACTTTGTTTTTTCAGGCTTATGAAGATGGATTCGTTTTTAGCAGGTTTCATTGCCATGGTAACTTACATGGCTAACCGGCTCAACAACCTGCCCGCAGCTTCGGCACACAGATTTTGTGATTTGTCAGCTAAATAAAACAGTGTGTGCCAAATATTTATTTATTACTTGTGAGAGCAGATGCCACGTAAATTAATATTTAATACAATAACTTATTATTTGACAGCATGCAAATGTATGTGTACACAAGAAACCTCTGTCTACGCTCTGCCCCGGTATACAGTTTGTGTCGGGCCATTTATTAGTCTGGCTGTTTATTGAGAAAGAGATTTAATGTAGTTGCAATTAACTCTGTAATAATCCGTACAACTGTATCAGATGACTATTATTCTGTTGCGCGGAGCTGATTAAGAACTGATGACAGCACGGCTTGATCTTTGGTTGACCAATCAGCGGAAAGGGGCGTTTTATTCCCGCCCATGTAGGGATCATGTAGAATATTCAAGCTGTTTATCCATTTGGCGGATTAGAACAAAGTGTGATGAAAACAAAAGTAAAACTATGAAAAAAAATAATAAATCATGAGAATGGTCGAATACTTGATAAATTAATGGTTTCTTAGTTTTTCCATTTAGAAGAGAAAAATGAGAAAACAAATTTTCCGAAGGTACATGGACCATAAGCATACTGAAGATTCTGTCTCAACAACAGTGCTGAATAAAGATTTAAAAAAATAAAATAACAGTAGCTACTGTGGGGACTCTTCCAGTAACTAAAGATAAGTAACACACAACGGCTTTTGACTGTTTGAATTTGTCAAATTTAATGATAAAACCATCTTTTGTGCTATATAAGCAGTTTTGTTTACAATTTAGACACCAAAAAGTTACAAACATTACTGTGCTGTGTTCATAATACAGTGAAAATTACAATAATAACTGATTGATTCAAGACATGACACATACAAATTCAAGTGCTAATACTTCTCAAAATTCCAAACAAGTCAAAGTTAAAAGCAATTAATGGCATATTTTGTTAAAACAAATACATTTTTAAAACATTTAATAGGCTTTTTTTCCCTGTAAACTTTTTTTTCTCGTTGCTCCTAAACCATGTAAAGTCCTTGTAAAAAGTGCTTTAAGATTTTTAGGTCTAACAGTAATATTCAGGTAGGAACTATACAGAAAATGAATAAACTAATCAAATGTAAAATAACACTGCAGTCTTCACTATATAAATTAAATACAGATTACTCATTATTAAAGCTACAAATGTTATTCAGTCTAGAGCAGTGTTTGATTTGATCGTTTGTTGGATTAACATTTATGACAGACTTCAGCTTGTTTATTAGGCTGCTGTCACTTTAAGACATGACGCAAATCTTACACATCCTAATTTCTCCCAACTCTTTACGGTCATTTAAGAAAATTGGCTTTTTAACGTAATTTTGTGTGTTTTGTTGGTTCAGGTTTGCAAAAGAGAATTCAAATGCGTCTTTCTGTGTTATGCGTTTAGGGTTGTTTACAGAGAGCCACTTCACAGAACAGTACCGAATTGAGTTTTCTTATTGTGCTTGAATGGTTTAAAAGCACTTGAATGAATGAGAGCGCGATCATATACTATAATGCTAGCCAAAGCATGGCAGAAGAAAAAAAAAGGATGCTACATTAATTGCGTTATTGGCTATTTTGAAAGTGTTAAACATATGTAAAAAAAAAAATTATAATAATATTAATCACAATAGTTATTAACATGTTAATTTTTGACAGCATATATATATATATATATATATATATATATATATATATATATATATATATATATATATATATATATATATATATATATATATATATTTTTTTTTTTTTTTAATCATCACACAATCTGTAAAACAACTGATCTGAGTTTTTTAGATGACTTTCCTTATTGGATTGATTACTACTGAGAAACAGGGAGAAAATACATTTTGTGAGAAAAGTACAACATTGCATCAGAGCAGGCTTTACAGATTAATCTAAAATTATTCATTGATACATAAACTTTTATCTATTTATTGTCCAAAACATTATGCAATACAGATAGTATCCAACCCAAGACCTTCAATTCCTGCTGATAATGAAGTATATATTCATAAAACAACTCTATACCTAAATATAACTAAAATCCAATTAAAATCCCAGATTCAGTAAATTTCCATTAGAGGATTTGATTTGTCCTGGTTTATTGCAGAAGAGCGCATTAGAAGCTTTTGGGTACTTGCCCCTGCTCTCTGCCACCTGTACCACTGCTGCCTTCTCCTGAACGAAACCTGGTGATCACACACACACACACACACACACACACACACACACACACACACACACACACACACACACACACACACACACACACACACACACACACACACACACACACACACACACACACACACACACACACACACACATTAAAGTCAAGGATTTAATTAAGTTCAAGTTAATTCATAACTGATAGAGGTTGATGAATTATTCAATGTAGATGTTAAAAATAGACTCAAAAGTTTAGTAATTACCTGCGAGACATTCTTGATAGTCTACTCCACATTCTATATAAAAAAAAAAAAAAAAAAAAACATTTGACATTTGAGATTATCATCCTTAGTAAAACAATTATGATGACTTTGTACTTTCAATTACATTGTTTACTTAATGGGTTATTGTTATATTTTAACATATATACCTCATGTAGGCCTATGCAAATAAGAACAGTGAACCAGGGTTTAAGAATTTATAGTGTGATATCAGATTATGAATAACCAGGATTAATTGTTAACTCTGAGCAAAGTATTAGCAGTGTGAAACATAAAATAAGATAACCCAGGATCCCATTTACTTGGGGTTAAGAATTACCCAGGGTGAACTATAGCCCCTTTCACACTGGGTAGAACTTAGTTATAGGAACTAGCCACCAGGGTGGCTCCCTGGGGACTAAATGTTCCCTTAGGGCCATTTTCCTGGTTGCATTTGCACCACCAGTAGGAACTCTGAACTCTGTGGGTGTTGGTGTTTCGCGTGCATTCAGCCAATCAGCGTACACTAACGTCACTGGTAGTTCTTACTGTGCTGGGTTCCTAGAACTAAAATCGTTCACAGTTCCTGTGGTGCAAACACGCCAAAAAGCAGGTACTTCTGACATTAGTTTTATGAAAAGAACTATGAACTATGAAACGGTTCATCCGGTGTGAAAGCCCCTTATTTCAAGTGTAAGAGCCCTTAAATGATTAATTTGAGGCATTATCAATGATTCCACCAAATATGCCCCTTAGTGGTAACTACTCGATCAATATAGAGATCATGTCTGTTCCCCGAACTAGGAAATACAAAAAATTGAATTGATGTTCAACAATTAAAAAACTGATGTAATACAGATGGACAAATTATAAAGCTTGGTTTGTTGAATATTACATCCCTTTCTACAAAAGCACTTTTTGTAAGTGATATGATCATGACCTAGCTAACATCAGATGGTATGAAATAGCAGCGCTCGGCCTTATGTTCTCAGTGTACCACGACCTCAAGCTTAACCTGACATATTCCTGTGCCATGAACAACAAGGTTCATCGGACTCAGTGAAATCTTGGTTGTAGATGGTTGGAAATTGAAATCCATGGCTTAGTGTGGATGTCAAAACCAAAATGGCATATTACTTAACAATTAGTTAATAGTCATGTGCCTCAACAAGTAAATTCATAACATAATGATACATTTGCAAATCATTAGCTAATGATTAATTAAAGCAGACAATTCAAAGTTGAAGTACATGACTTCAACCCATTGTGGTAATTAACGCATTAATTTACACTATTAGTTAATAAAATATGTTATTAAAAAAATAATACATTATGACACATTTAATTAATAACAATTCAAATATTATTCAAATTTAGAATCTTTATTAGTTACTGATGCAGAAATCATTAATTAATGGTTTAGTTCTTCATGAGTCATATACTAACACATGATTATCTGTGCATTAGTTAAGCATGAATTAATGTATTAGTGCACCCGTATTGTAAAGTGTTACCAAATTATCTTTTAATACCAGTTTGAATAACAAATCAAAGGCATATAACCAGATCATTTGTGGTGCCCTGATAGGATAGTTTTATATAATTACTTTATTTATTAGATTAATAAAATATAATGACTTTAACATAAATACTTCTGAAAGTACAAAATTTTGGGATGCAAATTATACATTTACAATCACTTAAAACAGAACTATAACACCCTGTCACATGCAGTTAAATGTAAATGATCTCATGGATGTGGCTTTTGTGGTTCACAGTCATAGTGGCACCAGCTGGCTGCAGTAAATGTGGAGTATTCAAATGTCTTTGACATAGTCTTTTTTTACATTTAGCCGCTTTAAATGTATATTGCCCGTCGTGCACAGTTGCCTTGAAGTTACCGGGGTGGCAGTGGCGCCAGATCTATGGACCGTCATTGCTTTTTGCAGCTATATATATTATTATTTAACAACAACAATATAAAAATGTAAAATTTTAGTACTTGTGCTTGGTCGAGGGGCTCTATAGCGCACCCAAATGCACAGCCCAGGCTCATTAGAAAACCGTACCTGTGGCAACATTTTTGCAAAACACAAAATATGTTGCGTCATGCACGTTTCGCGACAGTTTCAAAGTGAAATGTCCACTTTGTGAGTGCTGCTAAAAGCATGTTTAGTTTTTTTTCCAGAACAGATGAACTTGAATATGGCAACATTTTATTACGTCGGAGTTTGTTTGTATCACTGAAGTTCTGAAAGATAAATGTTCCATCACGTTTTAAAATAACGTATACCTACACTAAAACCCAAACCTATCTGAAAGTGTTAACAAAAGCAAATGCAACATAAAAACGTAATCATAATGGCAATTTTGCTTGTTTTTGAACTTTGAGCTCTTGTATCATGTCTTGTCTTTCACGGGATTCGTACTTGAGCTCTCTGCATCACAAGTACAATTCTCACCCAGCTGAGCTACTGAGCAAGCTTAGGAAGTCAGTAAAACTGATCATATGGAGCTGGTAAAGTAATGCAAACTCCAAAATATATTAGTTTACAAATCATGCACTATGGTAAGAAGTGTTTTGAGGTCATAAGATAATTGTGCAAGGAGCCGTGTGGTCTTTATTAATCCATTATCCTGTAATCATAATTATGTGTGAAAATATTACAAGTGCTTGCTGTTTTATTGCCTCTAGTGTTCATTTCTTTTAGAAACTGCAGTGATAATGTACGTATTGGTATGTATTTTGCGTTTTGCAAAAATTTTGCCACAGGTACGTTTTTCCAATGAGCCTGTGTTGCAAATCCAGGCTGTGGTCAGGATGAAATTTGTCCGATATGCACAAAATTTGGTATGGTCATTGATGATGTCATATATAAAAAGATCACACAAAGATCTCAAAATCATACTGTCACTGCTGGAAAGGGTTTAAATTTGCAAAATATGCTGGAAAACTGAAGAATTGCAGTGCCTGAAGGATTTTCTGATGAAAATTGGGCAGTTTAAAAAAAAAAAAAAAAAAATTGTGCATCAGCTATAGGTAATGACACACAGTATTATGAATCAATATGTAAACTTTTAAACGGGGTAATTATTATAAATTCAGCCATTTTTATTTTTTTTTGTCTTGTTGACTACTACATGCAAACATATTTTATGTTGAATATCTTATTCAGGACAGTCCTAAATAAAAAATAACATGTATTTTGTATGATTCCTCTTATTTTGTTAAAATAATTTATATTTAGCAAATTCTGCAAGGTGCATGTAAACTTTTAAGCAATACTGTATATGAGAAATATCACACGAGTAGGGTTTCACGGCATGCTGATATATAGCCATATTGTTGAAATACAGTTTAACTTTTAAATTCAGTTAAAAGTACAAAAGCAGCACTAGTTATAGTAGCTTACAGGAATACAAATATGAAGTTATGAAACTATACCCTAATCCCAATCAATTTTCCCCAAAATAAATGTATATATATAAATATATACCTCAGGTTTAAACACTATCTACACAAGAGTCAGTGGCAAATTCCCAAAGGACTGGCTGAGATAAAGCTGTTCTCGGCATGTACAATGGTCGCTGATGGTCTGAACGTCAATATCAGAAAAAGTCTAAACAAATGGTCAAATATGCTCTATGTTAATATAAGTTGCATATTTGAGGTCTAAATAACTCCATTTACCTAAAAAAAATCCTCTTAAAACTACAATCTGTGACACAACAACAGTAGTATTTGTAAAATTATAGTGGTTTGCTCGTCCGTCATGTCACTCTCTGTGAGAAATGATGCAAGCGGAGTGATACAAATGGTGGAACGGTTCCAGTGCTGACACATATGATACGGCTGGAAAAGGCTCTCTTTAGAATTGAGAACCAGAACAAACTGGTGTATCAATATATATTTATTATGCTAAAAGTTTTCGAGAACACTAGTATTGATAGACTAACTCAAAATTCACAGACTCAAAGCCACATATATTAAAATCAGACTGAGGCACTATAATGTTCCACTCACCCATTGTCGTTTCTGGATTGGAGTTCTGCAATGCGATTCCTGTGAAAGATTTGGGTGATTTAAAACAAATTATTATAGAAAGATATTAGAATGTTTTAATGCAGTGTTTCTCAACTCCAGTCTTCGGGAGCCAACTACCAGAATGCTTTAAATGTCTTACTAATTAAAACACCTGATTCAACTCATCAGCTTCTTGGTGTGTTAAACAGGGAGACATCTATCTAAATCATCTAAATCATTCTGGCATGTGGGTCCCGAGGACTGGAGTTGAGTAATACAAATATATATATATATATATATATATATATATATATATATATATGTACAAATTGGTGCAGGACTGATATATATATATATATATCAGTCCTGCACCAATTTGAACATGAAAAGTATTTTCTGGGTGCATAAAAAAAAAAAAAAAAAAGAAGAAGAAAGAAACCGCACACCAAACAAATTCAAAGTTAAGAAAATTTGTATTTTACTGAAGACTCATATAAAGTGAAAACAGAATTACCAAAGAGAATTAACAAAAAAGTGAATGTGCACAAAAAGAAGTTCGTCTTGGACTATCTTTACTGCTTAAATCTCTTTTTACTACTTCTTTTGTCTCTTAATATGAGAATCTTCATACATTTATTTGGTGTGCTGTTTCCATTTTTTTGTGTGCGTTTTAAAAGAAACCAATGATACATCAAATTGAGGAATTTACAGGGAATACATTCCTCATAGTGATAATGGCCCTCATTTATCAAAAGTGCGTACACCAAATTTCCAGCGTACACCCAAAACCACGTTGACTTTGAGATTTATCAATATGGACGTTGGCGTACGGCACGCTCAAATCCTACACCAGCTCAGGAGGTGGTGTACGCACGTTTTGAGTGCGGGAATGCGCAAAAAAACAATTCCTAACACCACAAAACGCACTGACAAACTAAAAGATATAATATATTATGACCCACTGTAAAAAAACAACATCATAGTAATTATAAACTTCAGTGTTTATTTTTGTGCAACATGGACTTCAATGTTTAATTTGTGTGACTTTACCAAAGCATTTGAATTGTAGGCATATGTGCGCTTTACCTGACGTTTCAAGCCTTGTTTATACTTTCGCCTGGCTCCGCAGCGCGAGTCTCCGCAGACTGCGCGCGCACCTCCCCAGACTGCGCGCGCACCTCCCCAAACGGACGAGGCGTTTATACTCGACGCGCTCGCCGTTGTACTATTCTTTGAAACGATGGTTAGGCCAGGGTTAGGCCCAGCAGGTGTGCACAGACTGGGTTTAGTAATGAAAGGCTTTCAATGACCAAAAAAATAATTCAGACTGACAAAATAATAAAAATGCCATTCTTCTTTTAAATAATAATAATAATAATAATAATAATAATACAAATAATAATAACGACATTCTTCTTCTAAATAACAATAAGCGTCATTAATAATAAAAATCTAGAAATCAATTTTGTTTCTTTCCACTTCCCTGGTTTCGCTTTCTCTTTTTCAAAGAAGTTTCTCTTCTTTGCCGTCTTCCGTGTGTCCATGGCGTAAAATGAGGGCGTGGGGGGAGCGGAGACTTGAATAAATAGGGGCGTGTTATTCTAATGACGATCGATTTCAGCCGCGGCATTTATCAAGGGCAGGTATTGCGTACACCAGAATTTCAAAGGTACGCACAGCTTCATAAATCAGGCGATGAGAGGAGTGTAAGCATAATCTTACGCCAATATATACGCCCGTTTCTACGCAAGATTGATAAATGAGGGCCATTGTGCTTAAATCAGATCCAGACTCACTTGTATCTCTTGACAACGAAGAAACACAGTAATCCAACCAAAAGAGCAGCTCCAAGACCAGAGATGGTTGGTATGAGAATGTGGCTGAGAGTTGCTTGTTCTGGTAAAAAAACAAATCACTTAATTATTAAAAATTATCACTTATAACAATATATACACAGTATAGTCTTATTGTTATACCTTTCACAAAGATTTGGTGAGTGGCTTGCATTTCACCCTCAACAGGCCCGTGGTACTTGACTGTGCATGCGACAGAGGAGTGGTCATCCTCTTTTGTTGGGATGAAGGTAAGGGAAGACTCTGCTTCCCAATTTCCATGACCAATGTCCTTGTAGCTCATGATGGTTTTTCCAGGGTGGTTCCAGCTGAGAGTGGGCTGATGGGACGGACAGGTGTGACGGACGGAGCATTTGAAGGTTGCAGGTCGACCTTCTTCTACAGACGTCTCAGCCAGCAGCTCTGGTTTTGATGCTTTCTCTGTACATATATTTTGAATGACAGAACACATATTTCCCATAGTAAAAAGAAGTAACTTATTTACTAATTATTTTGTCACAAAAACATAATTTGGAATCTTTCCATTTTTTTTTTTGTTTTTTTTTTTGTCTTTCTTGTTTTGTATCCTATAGGGGTTGTAAATGACAGGTTGACAGCTCAAAAGCACACTTACCAATCATTTTAATTGTCACACAGTTACCCACATAGGAGAACTTGTCTGTTTTAGACGTCTCTAATTCCACCCTGAAACAGTACGGGCCGTTGTCATGGTTTCTGACTCCATCAATCTCCAAGGAGCAGTTTGAATCACCCAGTGAACCAATCAGTTTTGTACGACCCTTGAAATTCTCAATAACGTTTGTAGGATCATTGTGATAGATTATTTCATCCTTTTTGGTGTGCCACATGCCTTTAATACGACTGGAGGGCTGTTCTTGAGCAGGGTATTTGAATGTACAGGGCAACACGACACAAGATGAGACCAGAGCATCCATTTTAGACTCTACCTCCACCTTCCAAACATCACCAAACACGACAGCACAAAGAACTGCAAAATAATAATGATAAAATCATTTAAATTAACAATTACATTTTTAATAGATATCTTTTTTTTATAATCACACAAAAATATGTTTATTCATATAATGTGTGGAAATAATGCTTTAAATAATACCCTGAAGCCAGCAGAGAAGAACTCGTGCCCGTACACCCATGCTGATCTGGACTCTAGAAACTGAAAAGGAAAAACACTGCAGTAAACAAAAAATATATAATTTAGTGATCATATTGATGCAAGTAGAATCAGTTGACGAGGTTGGGACAATGATATTGTGTCTATAAAGGAATAACAAATGTAATAATTACTTGAATCAAATACAAAGAGAATATTAGATTTCATAAGTCAGGGAGTCAAGACAGAAGAGAAGCATGCACAAGTCTAACAAGCCTGTGCTTACTAGGTCATAAGCAATAGTGGACAAAGAGAAAAAAGTTACAGATAGATATGGGTCTCGCATAGTTATTGGGGTTAATTATACATTTCTGTTCTCTAGAAATATGCAAGTGAGTAAATTATACTTTAAGAGTGAAAGGACCTTTACATCTGCAAAATAAAATAAAAAAATAATAATTTGATACATGATTCTAATATGAATCATACACTAGATAAAACATCTTGCAATAATCAATCAGCAATCAAACATGATAAGTAATGAAAATTAAGTTTAATAGTGGAAAATAACTTCATCTGTATACTAGATGATATTTAGATCAGAATAACATTATGAAATAATAACTCGTTTTGGGTAACACTTTATAATAACGTTCAGTTGTAAGTCATTTATAAGTAGTTAGTTAATGATGAACTAATCATTTACAAAACATTCATAAATGATTAGCAAGTGATATACTAACATTTTATGTATGTTTTGTAAATTGTGTTACAAGCCATTTACAATTGATTAGTTAATGATTAACTAATAATTTACAAAACATGACTATGCGTTTCATAAATGCTTAATAAATGATGTTACATTTTTTTTGTATGTTTTGCTCACATCAGGTGCACAGTGGTTAGACTCCATGTTTCAGAGAAGACAGCTGTCTATACCCTCACCAGTCAGCACTTACACTGCAGCACACACTACAGTGTTCAACACCTGTTATAGATGTGTAAACGCATGAATAAATCATTTACCACACTTTCTGCGTCCCCTAATCTAAAGTGTAAACTATTCATCACTTGTAAATGTGTTACACTTCATTTGTAGATTACCACTTCAAGAATCAAAAAGGTATAAGATCTACGAATGTTATCTCCGAATGTATATGTAACACATTTACAAGTGATGAATAGTTTACACTTTAGATTAGGGGATGCAGAATGTGTTATAAATCATTTACAACACTTTCTGCATCCCCTAATCTAAAGTGTAAACTATTCATCACTTGTAAATATGTTACACTTACCTGTTACAAATGATCTGTACGTGTATTCAAGGCATTTACAACACTGTCTGCACCCTCTAATTGCTACATACATACATACAAAACAATTACATTATTTATTAAACATTTATGAAACGCATATTCATGTTTTGTATATGATAGTTAAACATTTACTAATCAATTGTAAATGACTTATAACTGAATCTACAAAACATACATACAATAATTAACATATCACTTGCTAATCACTTGTAACGGAATTTACAAAACATACATAAAATGTTAGTATATCACTTGCAACTCATTTATGAATGTTCTGTAAATGATTAGTTCATCATTAACCAGCCACTTATAAATGACTAACTGAACGTTATTATAAAGTGTTACCCTTATTATCAGGAATATTTTTTATTTATTTTAAAATGATAATAATATATCAAAAATAAAGGGAGCCTACCTTATTTTTCACCGTGTGACTGGTGTGCCTTTACTGACTGAAAGACTGACTGAATTCTGATGCAAACCAGAGATATATACGCTGCCTAAATACAAACAAAGGAACAAGGAAAAAAAAAAAACAGGAAGTATAAGTGTGACATTTCTTAGAATTCACACCTTTATTTAATTTCTAATTTTGACCAGAACAGATTTAACAAGTTATCTTATACAATGGAAAATTACTATTCAAAACATTGGCTTGTGATGTTTAAAACCTTAAAATGGAGAGAACTAAGTAAAAAAAAAAAAAAAAAAAAAAGTACAATACAGATTTACTCTGTTTGCTCTCTTGAAGCCACACACACATAACTTGCTATTATGGAACTCAAGATTACATTCTTAGATAATTCACTACAGAGAGCATAATTGGACATTTGGAAAGTAAGATTTTCAGTTGATAGGGGGCAGTGGGTTAGTGCACACACTCTGATATAAAGGACTCATGTATGTGGTCGCCTCAAGGATCTTAAATGGGCTCAGGTTCGCACCAAAGGTTCAAGGGGTGACAGTTTGAAATGAAATGGGTCAGGCTGTAAATTGAAATGAACTGGATTGGTAGTGTTTTATAGCATCTTATGATATATGGGTATAATAAGAACATTTCGTATAGTTGTGGGCCTTCTTCTGATTGACTTCTTTCTTTAGAGACTATGAGTACTAATATATATCATCCAAATGGTCATTGGCAAACTTAAGACAGGCCTTGACATGTGCTGGTTTAAGCAGGGGAACCTTCCATGTCATGCATGATTTCAAACCATGACGTCTTACTGTATTACCAACATTAACCTTGGAAACGGTGGTCCCAGCTCTTTTCAGGTCATTGACCAGCTCCTCCCGTGTAGTTCTGGGCTGATTTCTCACCTTTCTTAGGATCATTGAGACCCCACGAGGTGAGATCTTGCATGGAGCCCCAGTCCGAGGGAGATTGACAGTCATGTTTAGCTTCTTCCATTTTCTAATGATTGCTCCAACAGTGGACCTTTTTTCACCAAGCTGCTTGGCAATTTCCCCGTAGCCCTTTCCAGCCTTGTGGAGGTGTACAATTTTGTCTCTATTGTCTTTGGACAGCTCTTTGGTCTTGGCCATGTTAGTAGTTGGATTCTTACTGATTGTATGGGGTGGACAGGTGTCTTTATGCAGCTAACGACCTCAAACAGGTGCATCTAATTTAGGATAATAAATGGAGTGGAGGTGGACATTTTAAAGGCAGACTAACAGGTCTTTGAGGGTCAGAATTCTAGCTGATAGACAGGTGTTCAAATACTTATTTGCAGCTGTATCATACAAATAATTTTAGACAGGTGAGTGGATCAACCTTAGGATTTTTTTTTTTTTAGATTATGTCTCTCACAGTGGACATGCACCTACGATGACAATTTCAGACCCCTCCATGATTTCCAAGTGGGAGAACTTGCAAAATAGCAGGGTGTTCAAATATTTATTTTCCTCACTGTATATGACATTTCACCACAGAGTTGTGGTCACTAAAAGATATAAAAGCATAATATATAATTTCTATAGGCTATAGGCCCATGCAATTACTTGTTAATTATGTTAAAATATGTAATTACTTTTATTATTTATATAATCTGCTTGTACTATTTATGTAAACTGCTTTTTATTTATATTCTATTGGAACTTTAAATAGGTCTAAGGAGTTTATTGTTTTCATGTAGCAAGGTCTCTCGCTCCCTCTTCCTCTCTGCCGTGCGCGCGCTACACGGTTTTGAACCACCAGGGTCTCATGCGCGCTCATGCTCGCTCGCTCTACATTCCGGGAGATTTTAACTAATTTGCGGGCATCAGGGAGCCGCTATCAAAATGCGGGAGACTCCCGGAACTTCCGGGAGACTTGGGATGTCTGGATTTATAAGCTATTTTTTGTAGGCTGGTCATTTTTGACCGGGAACACCACATGTGTGACTATGTGCCATTTTGTACAAAATAAAAAAAATTCTAAACAAATTTCCTGGTGAAAAATTAAAGTAATCTTGACAACGCTACAACGGTATTAGCCGAATAATTACGTTGCAGCGTTGCTAATGCTAATCATTACTAGACTAGACCTATCTCTCTTTACCTGTTTGTCATCTTGAAAATAAATCTGTAAGCTTGGCACATTTGGAAGCATCCTCCTCCAATGCCTTTCTTTTTTTCAACCTGGATTTTTCAGCCACTCCTGGTCTCTTCCCCACCCTCCCTGACGCGTACCGTTACGGTAGGGCCGGCCCAGCTATCGGTAGGCGCCGGCGATGCCGCGGTAGCCGGTAGCCTACCTGAGAAAACGTTTTGGAAAAGACGGGCTATGGACCCAACCAACTCTAAGGGAGGGCAGGGGAGAACTCCCTCTCATGGTACTACCCATGCAGAGGCTGCGCGCTGCGGTGTCAGAATGCGGAACGTGTGTAGCCTATATGTAACTAACGTGACAAATGTAGAAAAAAAAAAATAATTTCCTCGACCGGCCCAAAAGTGAAGCGGCCCACCGGGAATTCTCCCGATTCTCCCGATGACCCACCCCGGGCCTGTATATCGATGTGTATTGTTTGTGAGTAGGCTACACATATACAAATAGATGTGAAATGCTATACAAATAGATGTGAATTTAATTATATAGACATATATATATACTTTTTTTTTCTGTGATTAACTGCGATTAAAGGAATAGTTCACTTCAAAATGAAAATTCTGTCATAATTGACTCCACCTCAAATAGTTTCAAAACTTGTGTGAGTTTCTTTCTTCTGCTGAACACAAAAGAAGATATTTTGAAGAATGTCGGTGACCCCATTGACTTCCATAGTAGGCTATTTGTTTTCCTACCAAGTCAATTTGGAACATCAACCATCTGCTTACCACCATTCTTCAAAATACTGTATCTTCTTTTGTGTTCAGCAGAAGAAAGAAATTTATACAGGTTTGAAACAACTTGAGGGTGAGTAAATGATGACAGAATAGGCTATTGCACGTGGCCACCATGTTGGATTTCCGATCAGCGAGTGTGGGGGTAGAGACTTCTGGTTTCACATTACGCCCGGTGCAGGGAGCCGGAGAAAGCCGCAAATGATCTCTTATAGTTGTTTATAGAATCAATTATATCACTTAACTAATTTAAGACTGCTCTTATGCGGATACTCAACAAAACTGATTTTGGCATACTTGTGTTTGTGTTATTGCCCATTCAAACGCGAAAGAGAACTCTATTCTGGTGCGCTGTCTGAGTGCACGATACTGGTACCATCTTGTGCATTGTGTGTGTCACATAGACGGGAGTGGGACATTCACAGAGCGTTCTCTTTTGTCTTGTCGCGCTTGAATGGTTTAAAAGCATTTGCATGAATAAGATCATGATCATAATGTAATGCTAGCCAAAGATTGCTGCATTAATTGCATTAAATATTTTTAAAACAATAATTTGTAAAGAAAAAATGTTGAAGGAGCTTAAATTTTTTGCCCAGCCCTAACCACGAGAGGTGTCTCACCAGGCTGAAGGTCTGGCTACGCAAGACTAGTTTCATACAGGTGGAACAAAAACAATAGGACAGAATTATCCTTTCACACAGTCATTCAAAGGCAGAACAGATCAACTAATATATATATATATATATAAAACAGTTGCAAATGCTAATAATGCATGTATTAGTGAGTACATAACAATTCCCTATGGCATAGTTACTTTACGTCCAGGGGATATAGAGGCATACTGTAGTGTGTAGGTTGTTGTCAGACAGTTTCAGATGCAGTACTCAAACCAAGGTATTATCTAAAACTTAATAAAGCACTAACATGATTACAAACAATATTAAACAATATATCAAATAATAAGACTTGTTTTTAGGGCGTTGCAATCTGTTTTTGCTTTAGCTACTGGCTAATTTGAACTAAACCAAGATATGATGTAATTTGTTATAAGTGACAGTACACTGCAAACACAAATCTGCCTATATTCACTTGTGTTGCAAAGCAAATACTTAGTTTTACTTAAAGGGGATCAATTATGCTCCTTTTACAAAATGTAATATAAGTCTCAATTGTCCCCAGAATGTAGATAATTTATTGTACTATGCTGTAAATGAGTGCATTTTTGAGTGGAAGGGAAAACATGCTATTTTTGTGCATGTATCTTTAAATGCAAATGAGCTGCTGTTCCCCAACCTGATTTCCAGTAGAGGGCGGAGCCTGTTCATGCCTCTGATACTCTGCCAGAAAAACTAAAACATCTGTCTGGTTTTGATAATCATCATTATCGCATTAATGCTCATGTGACATTGCAGTTCCCTCTCAGTTGCTCACGTTCGAGGTAGTCGACGTGTCTACTGATTGGGATCACGCTTAGGGAGCCTGTCATCTTCGAGTCTTGTTAAAATGAAAAATAAAAAAAAAGATGCCATTCCACCCATGCGTTTCTGGATGCGACCGTTCCCTGTCCCCCCAAATGGACGGTCACAATAGTTGTATCACGTGCTTGTAAAAAATATAAAAAAGTATATATATATATATATATATATATATATATATATATATATATATATATATATAGCATGTTGCAGCACGTAGCTGCACGTTGAGGCAGCTTTTGTGGATAGTTCATGTTCTCATTGCGAGAATATGACCATTGCGGTGTTGAGATCGAGACTCGCCTTCATGTGTGAAAGTGGAGTCCCCATTACCACGCCCCGCTATGGCGCCGTGTGGGATGGGTGATCAAAGGATCATAGTGAGGCTTCCCCGCCCGGTAACCAATCCCTGTGGGCCCCTCACTCCTCTATCACATCGCAGCCTGTGGAGCCCCCCGTTGAACGTGCTGGTCCCTCTGTAATGGACCGACTAGCCGTTTCATTCGGGGCACCTCCAGAAACGGGCCCCCTCCTATGCTGAAACGGGCCGCTGAGGCTGTCGGGCTCGAGTGGAATCCTCCACCGTGTCCCGAACAGTCTTGGTTGGATGATTGGTATATCTCGGAACGGGCCGCGCTGGTTCTCAGCTCGCTGCCTCGACTGCCTTTCTTTCCTGAAGTGCATGAAGAGCTTACCAGGTAGTGGACGGCACCTTCCTCTGCCAGAAACTACCTGAATAGCTTTTCCCCCCTCACTACCCTTGACAGAGGAGCGGTGAAGGGTTGCGAGGCTATCCCTCCATCCCTCCTATCGTGACACAGGTGCACTTGTGTCCGGTGGCCGTTGCCTTTTGGACGGGTACCCCTCGTCTCCCCCCTGTGAAGGCCTGTGATTTCTCATCCGTTCTGATGGGCAGAGCTTACAAAGCCTGTGGGCAAGCTGCCTCCTCTTACTTGCCATGGCGCTGCTACAGGTCTATCAGGCCAGGACACTCATGGACATGCACGAGGGTAGCCCAGACCGTGCGCTCATAGATGAGCTCTGTGCGTGATCGGTCTGGCGATGTCTACATTAGCGGTCCAGGAGCGCTATCGTTGGCTCAACCTGGTTGATATGGCGGATATGGACAAGGTTCGGTTCCTGGTCTCCCCAATTTCCCAGGTTGGGCTGATCGGCGACATGGTGGAGAGCTGCGCCCAACAGTTCTCTGCCGCCCAAGCGCATGTAGGATTGAGTGTGAAACAAACACAAATGAATCTTCCAGGTGAATTGTTCAAACATAATTTCTCACAGAACTGAACATTCCAGACACCAAATCACCAACCCCAGAGCCATAAAAGAAGGCTCCAGCCAGCCAGTCTCCGCTGACCAACGAAAACCCCCAGCTAAGAACTTTATGGCCATGCAAGCTTCAAAGAAGATGAGCCCAACTAAAGGAAGAACTGGTCAATGTGAGATAGCTTGGAAAAGAATGATTGGCTCAGAGATAGCACAATTCAGCCCGATCAAAATAATTCAGCAGAAGCTGCTCGAGCCCACAACATTCCAGACCCCCTCCTCCTTAAAGGGATAGTTCACTTTGAAATTAATTTTTGATATGTTTTAGCTTACCTCAAGGGCATCCAAGATGTAGGTGTCTTTGTTTCCGCAGTAGTTTCAATTTTGATATTTTTAGGTCAAACCGTTCTTGTCTGTCAGTCATTTCATGCAGGTCTACGGTCACTAACACGAAACGAGCGGTTTGTGTGAGAAAACGAACAGTATTTATATCGTTGTTATCTCTTGAAAACAGCACACGTCCAAATGATCTGACGGCGCGGGCGGGTATAGATAATATACACTAGATGTCGCTTGGCTACGGTTTCGTTCCAATGAACTGCAGTAGCCAAGGCGACATCTATGTATATATCTATACCCGCCCGCGCCGTCAGATCATTTGGACGTGTGCTGTTTTCAAGAGATAACAACGATATAAATACTGTTCGTTTTCTCACACAAACCGCTCGTTTCGTGTCTTAGGCCATCAATGTGTACTTATGATGGGGAATTGTTTCATTTGGACGATGGGGAATTGTTTTAATTTGGACTCTGTGCTTGTGTTTTGAGACAGTGACCGTAGACCTGCATGAAATGACTGACAGACAAGAACGGTTTGACCTAAAAATATCCAAATTGAAACTAATGCGGAAAAAAAGACACCTACATCTTGGATGCCCTTGAGGTAAGCTAAAACATACCAAAATTTATTTTCAAAGTGAACTATCCCTTTAAGGACCTCTGAACGAACAAACAGAGTTCTTTCTCTCTCTAAACCAGAAAACTGAGATTCTTCCTACAGTATACGTAAAACTCATTCAAGACCAATTTTCAATGGACTTAAAACATCATACATCATTCTAGGTGTTTCTACAATACATGTGTCCATTTAATATGCTTTAATCCCATATAATTCATTTAATTGTTATAACTGTTAGATGTTTGAATGAAAGTGTGTTGTGTTTCATATCAATATGATCGTATGCTCATGATTCAAAAGATGGCTTGATTGAAATCTGTGTAAAATGTTCGTATTCTTATAATAGTAATAATGTCTAAACTGTAGCCTCTGTTCTCTCTGCTAGTAAGGAGATCCAAGATAACGCATGATTTATGACTTTGCAAACAAAGCCAGTGTCTAATTGGTCCGATCTCTTCAGGAGGGGGGACAAACTTTGAGTTTAAAAATCTTAGACAGAAACAAAGCTCTCTCTCTCTGCTCTCGCTCTCTCAGACTCTCTCTCTCTCTCTCTCTCTCTCTCGCTCTCTCTCGCTCTCTCAGACAACCATGTAAACGCGCAGACGAAATAACCCAAATCAAGATCTGAAGAACATGGGTTAAACAGCTTCATTCAAGCCATCATCTACTCCTCTCAATTTCCTTTCTTTTCTTAGTTTCCTTTCTTTTCCGTTGTGAGTCTCGGTTCAAAGTTAAGTTTTGCGACAAGATTTCGAGCCACGTTTCTTCTGCAAAGCCAGCTTCAAACAAAGACTTTCATTCCGCCAGCACGCCACGTGACCCAGACATCAGGCACGAGGAGACCAGCCAACGAACGGACAGGGAAAACCCCTTTCACGCAACAAAAGGGAATCCCCAAAAGCAAAGACAAACAAGTACTGCCTCCAGACTTAAGCTGAACTGGTGTATTTGATACAGATTTAATAACCTAGGGAACGATAAAAGGGTTAAACTAATGATTGATGGTTCATTCAGGTTGTGTCTTATAAGTGCATAGAAACTTGGGATTACATCATCTCACTCTTAAACTCACTCTTAAAACTTAATCTTTCCTTACTCTTTTCTTTCTGCAACGCGTATGAATGTGTATGTGTGTGTTTGTGTTAGATATTAGTTTTATGTGTTAGAATAATCAATAAAGTCTTGTTTGTATTTTAAAGAGAAATATTACTTGTGTTATTGTGCTTACAAAATTTAATGTCTTAAACTTCTGATCTAAGTTACCTTGCTAACTATATAGTGTTTCACTATAGTTTGGATATTTATATCCGTTGCAGAGTTGATAGTTACAGCCAGTTCAAATGAACCGCGAATGAGTCATTTGCTCGGTTGTAATAAGTGACTTTTTTGAATTCCCTATTAATTAATTAATAATTCCTTTGAGCTAAATTGTAATCACTACAAATTACAAATATCTTACACGCAGACGGAGGCCATCCGGCACATCCTGCCCCGGCGGCTCGCTGCTGCCTCCACCCTGCCGCCGGTGGCAGTACCTCTGCCTGCATGTTGCCGAGGGCGTCCCCCTGCCGCCGCTCCTGCTCCCCCTGGGCCTCCGCAGCAGCCTACAGCCAGGCCTCAGCGTGGAGCCGGCCACAGTAGGGGCGCCCAGCCCGCTCCAGGGGCTGCCAAGCCAGGTGGCAAGCGATAGCGAAAGCATTCCTGAGCAGGCCACTCAGGGATGGAGGAGGATGCTCTTGGAGTTGGTCACCGATCCACTCGGTGGAGGGCCGGGTGGAGCCTTTGTTTGTGTGTGTGTGTCTGGTGGTGTGTGACACTGTAAAGCCTTGCACCCCTCAGCTACCTCTTGTATCGCCAGCCAGCAGTTTGGTGCGGTTTGAGGACCCTGTCACGCCTTCTCACACACTCTCTGCTGCCATGTAGAGACAGGTAAGAGTTGCACTAAACACTCAGACCCCACTTTGGGCCGCCTTCGGGCCTTCCAAGCTGGGTCCCTGTTCTCTACCTCGCTGTTACACTTCATTGTTTCTGAATGTGTCTCCACATCCCCAAGATTGGTCTTCAGTGTTCGACCTGAAGGACGAGTACCCTTCCGCAACACAGGCCATGCCTGTGCCCTTGCGTTGAGGGGTCGAAATCTCAGTACAAGTCCCTCCCTTCGAGTGCTACACAGCCAGTTGGGTTTTCAGGTCAACTGGAGTAGAGTAAACTTGTCCATGGACTAAGGATCTCTTTTCCGGTTTGGAGGTGGACTTGGTGAACACGTTCCTCACCAGGAACGTGCTGAACCTCCGCCTCACCAGGAACGTGCCGGTCGGTTCTACATAGACGTGAGAAAGGGTCCCACTGAAACTTTCAGAGGCTCCTGGGGCATATGGTAGACGCAGCCGCATATAACCAGCTTCCTCCATATGATGATCACTTCAGCACTGGGTTTATGGCCGAGTCCCGAGGTGGCCGTGGTAGAGCGGCATGCTCCGTGTGTTAACGACACCCAGCCTGCCACCAAACTCTCAGCCATTTTCAGACCTTTTGCTTCTCCTGGCCAAAATGCTCCTAGAACATGTGTTCTACATCTGTTGCCTCTCCGAACTCATCCCCTTGTCAGTAGTTTGCTCCCTGAAACACACGGAGACACTGGCCTACAGCTGACCTCGGGGCCTACACAAAATGCATTTCCCCATTGAGCCTTCTTGCACAACATTGTGCTAGTCAGGAAGGAGAAGGAACGGGTCTCTTAGTTGCCCCGTAATGGCCCAACTGGACCTCGTTCCCCAGAACTTATGCTCCTTTCAACAGCCCCTTCCTGACCCTTTCCTCTGAGACATCTCAGGGATGGGGCACCGTTGGCACCCGCACCAGACCTCTGGAAAATCCATGTCTTGTTGCAGAGGTTCAGCTATCTACCTCAAAATGACCGTAGATACCATAACTTCTGCGAGAGCCCCCTCTAAAAAGTAAAGAGGCTTGCTTACGACCTGAAGTGGAAACTGTTCGTTGTTGGTGTTCTTCCCACGGAAGATCACTTCTGTGCTTCTTTACTGCAAGATGGGTCGGAGTGAGGGCTGTCTCCCTCCACCCTCAAAATGTATGTTGCCTTTATATGAATGCACATCATGATACAGTAGATCTATTCCGCTTTGCGTCCCCTCTATACCTTCCTGGAACTTATCTCTGGTGCCACTGCACTCAGAGACCTCCCCTTGAGTCACTGCAGGCAGCTGAGTTAAAAATCCTGTTTTTAAAGAAACAGTTCTCCTGCTTGCCTCTATTGAGAAGGTAGGGGACCTACACACATTTTCGGTCAACGAATCGTGCCTGGAATTCGGGCAGGCCAACTCTCACAATATCTGAGACCCTGGCCTGGATACGTGCCCAAGGTTCCTACCTCTCCCTTAAGACGGGACCAGGTGGTGAGCCTGCAAGCGCTGCCCCGGAGGAGGCAGACCCAGCCCTGGCTTTTTTCTGTTCCTTCCACCTTGAGGTTATACAGGACAGAATGCAAAGCCTCAGAACCTCTTTCAGATCTTGTCTCTTATGGAAACCAGCAGAATGGAAGGCTGTTTCCATGCTGAGGTTGACCCTCTGCATAGTGGTTGCCATCATCTTGGTGTTTTTATACCCATGGTGCACCGTGCCCACCTGGGTAGTGAGCTCCTCCAAAGAGAGAGTTAGCTCCTTCCTGGGCGTTGACACAGAAAAGCAGCTGGTTAACACTCACAGCAAACATATGATTAAAAGTATATTTGAATTACTCATTACATATACATTGAAGCAGCAGTGGATTCCAATCCACCCCCTTCAAGATTGTACAGCACTTTGGTCAGCAGTGGCTGTTTTAAATGTGCTCTAGAAATAAAAGTGCCTTGCCTAAATATGTTCACCATGGCCCATTTCTGTATATAATTTGAGGTATAATTGCATCTTAAGATATGTCAACATTTTTTTCTTTTTCTTTTTTACATTAGTATCATTAGATATTTGATAAGTTGAAACCCAATAATTACGTTCAAAAGTGTAATTCAGAAAAATTCTGAAAAGTCACACCATCGTGATGCAATCGGCCTTCAAGGATGCAGCCTCTGAATTGGGACGAAGCATATGCAAATATTTCGAACACAGCGACGATCAATCCCCAGTTGATCCATAACACACAGTGCCCTTGAGCCGTGATTTATTCATAATACAGCACGGCCCTTCAGCCATGACTTATTCACAATACAGCATGGCCTCTCGTACCTTATGGACTCTTTTCACAGACCATGATGACACATTTTAATGGTCAACAGCAATGTAAATCCTGCAAAGTTTTTTTTTTTATATATATTTTCATTTAACCCTTGTGTGGTGTTCATATTTTTGTTATTCAGCCAGTGTTCGTGGGTCTGGTGGACCCGCTGCATTTTGGGGTTTTTAATTCAACATAATCAAACAATTTATGTTAAAATACTCAACAGATGTTTACTTCATCCCAATTACAAGCAATATAAACAGCATTTATGGTTAATATTTCCTCTTTAGCTTTGTTAGATCACATTTAAGAATTGCAACCTTGTGCGGGAACGGCAGGGGTAGAAACAAAACTCACTTTTGGACTCACACTCTCTCACACTTACACACAATCTCTCTCTCACATGCACGCACACACTCACACACACACAACACACACACACACACACTCACGCACACACACTCACTTGGATATGTGGTTTACGGGGACTCTCCATAGGCGTAATGGTTTTACTAATGTACAAACTGTATAATCTGTCCCCCTACACTAACCCGACCCCTAAACCTACCAATCACAGAAAACTTTTGGCCTTTTTTACATTTCAAAAAACACCATTTAGTATGTTTTTTAAGCCGTTTGGTTTATGAGAACACAAATGCCGTGTGTGGAAATTCAAATTGTGCGAGGAGAAGAGAGGTCACTTGCCTTGACTGTGAAGCTTAAGTAGCCAAGCACTATATTGATGTAAATAGTTAACATAAAATTTGTAATATAGGCTAATATTTTTATGTTTCTGTAGCCTACGCTTCCTTCTTGGTTATTCTTTGTTTTGTTTTAGATTAGCTCGTTTCCAGCTTTTTCTATTAGCCTATTTTCTCTGTTATTATATTAAAATAAAATGTTTTATAATTAAATAAGATACTTTTAGTTGTTATTATCTTGTTCTGATTTATGTTGAATGGATATGGAAATATAGCCTATCTGTTGTGAATATGCGAAAATTACGGTAGGCTATATTATTATTTATAAATGTATAATTAAACTTGTTTAAATGTACAGTTTGGTGTTGTTTTGTTTTTAAAAGATATCCTAATACAATAAATGCATTAATCTCTCAATTGGGTATTTATCATTAAAGATATAGAGTTTGGAATCTAGCGGTCAAAATGACCGCTTGCGGCAGTTCTAGTATACTCTTAGAAGAAAAGGTTCTATATCGAACCTTAAAAGGTTCTATCAGGCGCTACGTATTTGGAACCCCTAAAAGGTTCTATACAGAACCCTTTTTAAGGGTTCAATCAAAAGAACCATTTAGGGTTCTTTGTAACCAGGAAAAAGGTTCTATATGGAACCTTTTAGGGGTTCATTCATTGTTTTGTCCTTTCCGGATTAAATATTTCATATTATTGACAAACATCAAGACCCCTAAAATGTAATTCACATAAAAAAAGTTACCCATGAATACTGAAAAAAAAGCACACCCAAAGTGCATAGAACTAGTAATTTATTTATATTAACAAAAATAATTACTATTACTGAAAGAATGCTACTGTAATTTCAAGTATTCAAGGCTTTAAATGTACAAATCAAAAAACATCAACCATTTAAAAAATATCTCATAAATAATCAAGTATCAAGTATATTTGTATAGCGCTTTTCACAATACAGATTGTATCAAAGCAGCTTCACAGTATTAAAATAAAATAATACAACAAAGTTTGTTTCTAGTGGAATTTATTGATTGATAGAATAAAACTAAATATCCCCAAAATATCCCCAACTGAACAAGCCAAAGGCAACAGTGGCAAGGAACCGAAAAACTCCATCAAGTGACCTAATGGTGTCCTAAAACTCCATCAGGTGACCTAATGGAGAAAAAAAAACCTTGGGAGAACCCAGGCTCAGTCGGGGGCCAGTTCTCCTCTGGCATTTATGAACTAGAGGCCGGATTGTAGTTTGAAACTGTGAGAATAACAATATTATATGAATGCCTGGCCGAAAAGATGCGTCTTTAATCTAGTTTTAAACTGGGAGAGTGAGTCCGAGTAACGAACAGTATCAGGAAGGCTATTCCAGAGTTTTGGAGCCAAATGCGAAAATGCTCTCCCTCCTTTGGTTGATCTGGATATCCTAGGTATGACCAAAAGCCTCGAATTTATTGATCTTAAAGAGCGTGATGGATTATAGGGTGATAGAAGATCTGTTAAATAGACTGGAGCTAAGCCGTTTAGGGCTTTATAAGTCAATAGCAATACCTTATAATTAATACGGAACTTTATAGGTAGCCAATGTAGTGATGATAAAATCGGTGTTATATGATCATATTTTCTTGATCTAGTAAGAACTCTAGCGGTTTAAATAATGAAAATAGAGTTTCACCTACATCTACATATTACAAAATAAGTCCATAAAATGTACAAGATTACATTAATCTATCACTAATAAATAATGCAAATTGTCAGGGACCAAGGCAGTGAGGCAAGAGGACACAGGAGACTGTTTTCAAAAAAAAGGGGTTTTATTACCCAAAATATTGAGGAGTTACATAAAGACCCAAAATTAATAACTAGGCCTTAGAAAGAGGTCAACAAAAAGTAACTGAATATAAACTTAAATACATAGACTCATAACACAAAATTAACTGAACAAAACTGACCTTGCCACAAAGACACAAAAGAAAGCTTATATAACAGCTTGACAAAACCAAATAACATAGAAGGGGTAAACAAACTAACACTTGAGAACTCAAGAGCTAACTAAGGACAAAATCCCCCCGGCACATGGTGAGACATGGTATGGCCTAATGAGCTGGCTCCCGGATATAGGTCTCCTCAGCCCTTAGCCACTCCTTTCGCCCAACCAGGAAGGGACCGCCCCCCAACAGGTCCAGGTAACTCAACACAAAAAACATGTGATTAGTGCACTCCTTGTAGATCAATATAAAGGTAAAGCAAAATAAACCAAATCAAAAAAACTGTATTGTGTTCATTATTTAAATATCATAGTTTAGATGGCTGTAAATAATCAGTGCAACCGACCAAAGAGATGAAATAAAACGATAATCAAATGTTTAGAACTGAGGTGATGTTACCCTGTGTGGCCGTAGCCATCACACAAATATACAGATTCATCTAAATTCCCATCAGTGTTAGAACAACATCAAGTCCCTCAAAACTACAAATCCATATTAATAAGGGAAATATATAGATATAGAAGTACTTCAAATCTAAAAATTCATATTAATATCACTCATAAAGAATGTGAATACATAGATTAAAATTCAGATCAGCATTTCAGAACATCAAGTACTTCAAATCTACAAATTTACATTAATATCACTCATAAAGAATTGTAATAACAGATTCAAATTCAGATCAGCATTTCAGAATAACATCAATCGCCTCATATTTACAAATTTACATTAGCACTAATTATGACATATCAAATGATAATTGATTATACATTTTGAGCACTGGGACAGACAGTTTGTTTGTTTTTTTGGCTGCTGGAGAGTTTAAACAGGTAGTGCTCAACAAAATTCATTGTGTGAGTGATGTGCTTGGGGTATTCCACACTGAATACGAAATAAATAACAAATAGGCACTCCATTTCTTCCATCACTGGTTGATGGTTTGGAGCCATTTGCAGACATCATCTGTAATCTTGAAAAGGAAAACAGAAAGTTACTAATAATTTCACATCATGTACATGTCACTACTTTATTAACCTACCATGAAAAAAAGTAAAGTTGTATTCTGTAAATGTAAATATTAATGTAAATATTAGTGGAATTTCTAAATAATTTATTGATTTTTCATATAAAATCGCCTAAAACTAACATGATGCGTATGTAAATTTCTCAAAAACAAATCTTCTACAAAAAGCATTAAACAAATTTGTATTTGAACAGGCAATTTAAAAATGTTGCTGAGGGAAAAAGGCTCCAGCCTCCCCACAACCCTAAAGAGGAAAAGTGATTTAGGGAATTAATGGATGAAGGGGGATAAGAACATGTGAATAGACCCTAATTGTACAGTCTACAAGCAAGTGCATTCCAAGTAAAGATACAGTGTCAATTTAATACACTTGTTATCAAGGCTGATTAATTGTAAGTTAATTGTTGTTAAAGGGATAGTTCACTTTAAGATGAAAATTCTGTCATCATTTACTCACCCTCAAGTTGTTTCAAACCTGTATGAATTTCTTTCTTCTGCTGAACACAAGGGAATATATTTTGAAGAATGTCAGTAACCAAACAGTTAACTGGAACCATTGACTTCCATAGTATTTTTTTTCCTACTATGGAAGTCAATGGTTCCAGTTAACTGTTTGGTATGACAGAATTTTCATTTTAAAGTGAACTATCCCTTTAAGCTGTGTGTGCTTTAGAAACAGCCGAACCCTGGCCTGCTTCCAGTTCCTTAGACACCACTTGACTTGAACATAATAATCATTCATAAAGTTTGAAAAGGTTGAAGTGAATCACAAGAGTGTTCACATTGGGCTGTTTACAATTAGGCCTATATAGCATCATAAAAGCATTCTGAGCCGAAGTGCGAGTACATTTAACCACTAGATGCAGGGGCGGTTCTAGGATTTCACCTTTAGGGGGGTCGATCAGTAAACAAGAGAGAATGATAAACTTTACTGAAGAAACAGCACTGGCCTGATCGTTCAGATAGCTGATTATAGTTTTAAGGGGGCTGAGACTATAGGGGTTGAAGCCCACCTAAAAAGGGTCTAGAACCGCCCCTAAGCTGAACGCACAAGCGCTCTGTTCTGTAGGGCTGTTCTTCATGACCATTTTGAGTGTGCGGTCAAAAACTAGCTTAGAGCACTATCTGCAGTTAAAAACTAAGCTTAGGATCAGAAAACACCAAATTTAACAGTTTGCAACAAGCACAACAAAACTTACCGATGTAAGGCAACTTGTGACACTGTCGCGGTTCAGGCTCTTTCGTGTTTTAGTGTAGAAACATTGACAACTTCATTACTAATGGGTTTAAAGCTTATAACAAGTAAATTACTTTAAAAAAAATAGATGTATTTCTCTGACTTACCACAACAATATTTCCGTCAGACCATCAATTTTAAATCAGCAGACGGGGATCAGTCTCTTCTCGACCGTTGGAATTCAAAAACGTGCACTGCACTCGCGAGACAGCGCTGCGTGAATATGCTCGCGCAAATGCAAACAAATTGTTTACTTTGTAAAATTAATGAAAATAATGAGTTTATTACTTCTTTTTGTTTATGTTTGCTGTTCAACAAATAAAAAATTTAAATCCATAATGCAAAATTGTTTAGTTGTGGTACAATAATTTCACATAAATGACAAAGAATGAAATGAAAGAGCAGCAAACAAGGCTAAGTAAGACAAGACGAAAGCCTATTCAGCTATAAATGGCTTAGAATGAGCCCTTATGTTTGTTTTTGTACTGAGTAATTTCTTGTTATGATGATAATAATGATGATGATTATGATGATGATGACGATAACGGGCTGTAACACAGTCTCACCCCCAAACGTCACAAACTGACGCATCTTGACCAAACGGCAATATACGACGAAAAGGGTACCCCTAAAACGTCCGTATGTGACTATTCGGGTTATGGGTAGGTTTAGGTATGCGTTAGGGTACCGCTAAGAGGCGCTGCTGGTGCGCTTATGTCTTCGTCTCATATGGACGTTTTAGGGGTACCCTTTTCGTCGTATATTGCCGTTTGGTCAAGACGCGTCAGTATGTGACGTTTTGGGGTGAGACCGGGCTGATGACGATAAGGTCAATATAGGGGTGTGCGATATAGCTAAATCGTCTGCGATAATATCGTATTTTTTGTTTTAACGATGTGCGCTTTAACATCATGAAGTATATTTCAAAAACTAAACAAATCGTTCCCACAGAGTGCACGCATCTAGGCTAATGTAAAGGTATGATGAAGTCTAGTTATACTAGTGCGCGTGTGCATTTTGAGTGCGTTCTTTCACTGCATTATTCAGTGTATTCAAATGCATTTATGAATGCATGTGAATGATCACAAAATTCAAGATATGGGGGTTAGAAAATGTATATATTTATATCATTTTATGTAGTTAATCAATATCACACGAAGAATGCCATTTCAGTTTTTCTCCTCCAAAAATCAGCATGATTTAAATGTGATATTAAGTTACTACAACAGTTTAATTAACAATATTTTAATTACAACTATAAAATGTTGCAGAATAATGTAATATATGAATGAATAATAGCCTAAAGAACCTTTGTGCCAAAAGGGTTCTTTCTTGTCATTATAGAATCTTTTTAGCATAAAAGGTTCTTTGGAGTTGAGTAAAGAACCCTATGGTTCTATATAGAACCCCAATGAACCCTTTTTTCTAAGAGTATAGTTATGGAATTCTGGCACTTCTAGTGTTAAATCTTCCTCTTGCTCTTTCCTCCTCCATTATGGGTGTATACGCCCTGTGCTGCTGATTGGCTTACTGCTCCTTTAATACAATATTTGATCAAAAAGACATGGGACATTATCCCTCTCTCCCTCTCTTAACTAGCTGTCTTTAGATCAACTCAATTCAATTCAACTAAATATCAGCAAGTATTCTGAAAAAAAAAAAAAAAAAAAAAACTATATTTGGACATCCCTAGTTTTTGGAACTTTATTGCTGATAAAGCAGGAAATACAGTGTTCTGTCAAAAGCACATCCTAATGATGAAGATGCCTCTTTAGATATCTTAACAATTTGAATTTCTACCAGACAAATATGGGAATAATATGTGTATGCAATCGAGATCTGAGACACAGTAAAATACTAATGAACCTAATCAAGATGGCTGCTCAGAGGTAGCTGCGTTTAATTCTCCTCCTGCATGATTTAATGTAAAACGGGTAGTCCATGTATTTTTCACTGGAAAACTGACTTCAGTATTTGAGGTTAAACATCTACCTATTTTTGACTGCTTTGGGTGAATTTGGACATTACATATGCCGCGTGTAACCAAAGCAAACCTACCACCTGCCACAGAGAGTGAAACCACAATGGCGTCTACTGAAATGTTAACTTCGCTCATTGAAACTGCACTCGAGAAACACTTTGCCAAGGCTGAGGCAACATCAAAGGAAGGATTTGCACGTTTGGAGCAACACTTGGATTCACTTCGCGCGGATTTTTCATCACTCAAAGAGGAAACAAAGACGCTTAGGGAGGCACACGCGAATCTAATGGCACGTACGGCTAATGTGGAGCAAACATCTACAATTTTGTCCAAAACAATGTCAACAGTGGAGACAAAGTTAGCCGATTTAGAGGACCGGAGCAGACGAAACAACGTGATTGTACATGGTCTATGTGAAATGAAAGAGAATTTAAATTCTTTCCAGTATATCACGGCTCAACTACCATTGTGGTTCCCCACCCTGAGGGACGCGTCACGCGCCACCAGAGATCATGAGAGCGCACCGTATCGGACCTCCCCGGGGCAACGTGACCACAAAACCAAGGGTCATGATTTTCACGTGCCTAAGATACACTGACAGGGCGCGGATTTTGAAAGCAGCGAGGGACTCACCACTTGTTGTTGGAGGAAAGGAAGTGAGCTTTTCGGCTGATTATAGCCTGGCGACACGGGCCCGACGTAAATCCTGTTATCCTGCTATGGAGAAGGCTCGGCTGGTGGGTTTTCAGGCTTTAATGTTCTATCCGGCGACTATAAAGGTGTCCAAAGGCCATGAGCACAGGTTATTTGAGGATCCTGTAAAGTTGGAGCTGTTCCTCAAGAGCTTGGAGAGTACGGAGTAACGTAGAATTCGCTGGAAAGATGCAGTCCGGTCGCTTAGATTAATGCTGGTAATTATGGGATAAGAACTTAAGTTGTGTCAGCTATCCCAAAGTTCGTTTTTTGCATTCAATACGCCCTTATAACTGACTGTAATCCTCCAATGTAAAACACAAGGTATGACAAGAACTATTGTTTTGGTTCCGCACTACCGGGCACGTGACGAAGGGCGAATACGCTGTTGATTTGGTGAGTGCGTCACGTGACAATATCTGTAACAGCCTATTGGAGGATTGGCGGATCCTTGTAAATTGTATTATGAAAATATATGGGAACGTATTGAACGCTGATAATAATGGACTAAGATATGTACTTTTTTACAGCAGGACAATAAGGAGAAGATTATTGCACAAGTTACACAATGATCACAGATTTAGGGGGTGTGAATGAGTGTGAGTATGGGTGTGGGAGTGTTTGTTTTTGATATATTGTCTTCAAATTGGGATTTAATAATGATAAAATTATGTGCAGAGATTATATGAGTGGTTTAATGGAAAATTTACAATTGATAAATGGCTAATTTTACTAAATTACATAGAAAGGGACTAAAATTGGCACATTTAAATATACGTAGTCTTAGAAATAAGGTGACTGACATTACAGATATTCTATTAAAAGGAAATTTACATATATTAGGAATTACAGAGACTCTTTTAGACTCCACATTTGAAGACTCCTCACTTCATATCCAAGGCTATAGTATTTATAGGAAAGACAGAAATGCAAGGGGTGGTGGAGTTGCTATCTTTATACAGGACCATATACCGGTAAAAATGAGAATAGACTTAATGTTGTATGAGATTGAAGCATTATGGCTCCAAGTCCATATTCCACATTTAAAGCCGTTACTGGTCTGCTGCTGTTACCGTCCTCCTAATGCAAACTTAGCTTATTTAGATAAATTATGTACTATGATAGACAATGTGTGTGATAATCAAAACGAAATCTATATTATGGGAGACTTTAATATAGATTGGAATTCACTACAATGTCCTTCAAGGAACAAGCTTCATTCTATCACTGAGGCATGTGGCTTGATACAAGTTGTGTCTAGGCCAACTAGGATTTGTAATAGGAGTAATGGATCTAGAACATCGACTCTGATTGACCATATTTTTACAAACTCTGGTGATCTTTGTACTGAAGCAATATCAATCCCAGTCGGCTGCAGCGATCATAACCTAATAGCAATGGTGAGAAAAACCAGGGTTCCTAAAGGAGGGCACAAAATAATAGTTAAAAGATCATATAAACATTTTACTGAAGATGATTTTATTGAGGATGTCAGAAATATTTGTTGGGATGATGTCTTGAGGAGTAATAATCCAGATCAAGCAGTTGAAACATTTAACAAAAAGTTTTTAGAAGTAAGTAATAAACATGCCCCTCTGAAAAAGAGAACAGTAAGGAATATAAGAGCTGGCTGGATTGATACTGAACTTAAGGACTGTATGGAACAAAGAGATGAGGCTAAGAAAGTGGCAAATATTTCTAATTATGAATCAGATTGGCAGGTATACCGAAAGATAAGGAATTACGTAACTAAATTAAACAAAAAGAAAAAGAAGTGGCATTATAAAAATCTGATTATAAATGAGAGGCATGATAACAAGAAATTATGGAGTATCCTAAATAATATGTTGGGAAGGAATGCTAGATCTACTCCATCATTTCTGGAGTCTTGTGGTCATTTTATTACAAAGCCAGTGGATATAGCCAATCACTTAAATAACTATTTTTGTGATAAAATTGAAAAACTACGAGGTGATATGGAACAAACAAATAATACAAAAGCAGAAATTTTAATTACAAATAACATTATGGAAGGAAAGACTTGCAGTTTTGAGTTTATGAATGTTACTGTGAACCAGGTTGAAAAGTTACTAACAGAATGTAAAGAAAAACCATCAGGTGTAGATAATATTGATGTAAGATTGTTAAAACTTGTTGCAAGGTTAATTGCGGTTCCAGTTGCTCATATTCTAAATTTGAGCTTTGATAAGGGTTTCTATCCATTTGCTTGGAAAATGGCTAAAATTGTACCTTTACCAAAAAGCAGCACTGTACCATTCTGCGGCTCTAACAGTAGACCAATCAGTCTGTTGCCTGCTCTGAGCAAAATTTTGGAAAGGATTGTTTTTGAACAAATTCAAGAATATTTTACTGATAATGACTTAAATACAGATTTCCAACATGCATACAGAGCAGGTCACTCAACCACTACTGCTATGGCTCAGATGACAACTGATTGGTTGACAGCAATAGATAACAGAAAGTTTGCAGCAGCTGTTCTGTTAGATTTCAGCTCAGCTTTTGATCTTATTGATCACAACCTTTTGTTAAGAAAGATGCAATGTTATGGGTTTAGTTCAGCAGCGTTAATTTGGCTTCAGAATTATTTAATAAACAGGAGACAAACTGTTTTTTTTAATGGAAGTTTTTCAGAGGAAAGAACTGTTTGCTGTGGCATCCCACAGGGAAGCTGTTTAGGACCACTCCTGTTTTCTATATATATAAATGACTTGCCACTGGTTTTAAGAAAGGCAAAGATCGCAATGTATGCTGATGACTCAACTATTTATTCTTCACAAAGTACAGTGCAAGAACTGGAAATTGTTTTAATGGAGGAATTAAAATCTGTATTTGAGTGGGTCACAAATAACAAGTTAGTTCTAAATATTAGTAAAACAAAAAGTATAATTTTTGGAACCAGATATATGCTGTTGAATGAACCCAAACTGAATATTGTGGTCAAGGATATAAATGTTGTACAAGTACAAGAGGCCAAACTACTTGGTATAGAAGTGGACAATACATTATCATGGTCTGGTCACATAAACGCGGTAGTACGTAGGATGGGTAGAGGTCTCTCGATGGTTAGAAGGTGTTCCAACATGTTGCCTTTTAACATGACTGCAGATGTTATAAAAACTGTTGTACTGTCACAGTTAGATTACTGTTCTGAGATTTGGTCCTGTGCTGCAGCAGCACATATAAAGGCCATACAAAAAGTCCAAAACAGGGCAGCTCGGTGTGCACTTCGATGCCCACTAAGAACTAATGTGAACATGATGCATAATGTCTTGTCATGGTTAAAAGTAAAGGAGAGATTATTGGCCTCATTGCTAAATTTAACAAGAAGCATTGTTATTACCAAAATTCCAAATGTGCTTCAGCAAAAGCTATGTTTTAGCTCTGATGAACACAGCTATGAAACCAGGCATGCCACAGAGGGTAGATTTAAACTACCCAAAGTGAAAACCAACTGTGGAAAAAGTACAGTAATGTATAGAGCAATGTATAACTGGAACACTTTGCCAAGTGATATTATTACAGCAAATAGTAAATACCAATTTAAAGTCCTTGTGAAAAAGCATCTTTCGTGTTAGTTGAATGTAAACTTAAGGTTGCAGTCAGTCACAATGTTGTCTAATGTTTTAGTCTAAATTATGAATTTTTGCTACTGTAAGAGCTATGATAAGATAGTATTAATTAATTATGAGTCAAGTAATCTCTCTTTTACTACTGAAATAATTGTAGAAATCAGGTCCTATATGTATTGTATATATTGTGTGTATATGTGTGTGGGAGTGCATGAGTGGGTGGGTGGGGGGGTTTGTGGTGTTTAGACATGCCAATGTTTTTAAACATTGTTTAGGTGTGTGGTGTTGTGAAAAACTGGTGTAAAATTGTCTGAAGAGAAGCATGTTAGTTTGACTCCAGGAAGAATAGCTGTACTTGTGACAGCTAATGGAGATCAAAATAAATACAAATACAAATACAAACACTTAATTAAACGCATAATTAAATTTTCAAGCAATACATTTCACAAAAACTTTAATTTGGCTTTAATACAAAAGGTATGGTCTGTGGATTGATTAAGTGCTTAGGTTGTGTAATAATGTTAAAATAATGTTAAAGTCAATACAAACTACAGACTCAGAAACTTTATGCATTTCATTTTCTAAAATAAACTCTTCCTGAAGCCTAACATTGTCTTTTTTTTGTTTTTGTTTTTTCAAATGACAACAATGTAAAACTGATGTACATTGATGTAACATATATATATATATATATTAGGGGTGTCGCAATATACCGGTATTGACGATAATCGTGATATTCAAAGCATGAAATATCGACATCGTGTTAATTTAGAGCAATACAATATACCGGTATTGGCGATATTGGCGTTTTCTAGACGCAGCGCTCGTCCGCGCCCGCGCAGCTAGAGTGAAACACTCTGTCCACACCCGAAAAAAGTAAGCTGAGCTCGCCAGTATTAACAACAGAGTTCTTCGGCTTCAAAGAAAACAGCACCTTAGAGGTGGTCGCACACCGGACGAGAAGCGCAGCGCCACGTCTTTAAAATTCGAACACATTCTGAGTGTACACACACCGGACGAGAAGCGCAGCGCGGTTCTATTCGCCGTCTGTCCGCGGCGCCCAGCAACGGCTCAGGACCTTATTCAAAATCCTGCCGCGACACAGAGCGCAGAAAAAAGTGATCAGATCACAGACTCAGCAACTATTGTATTTAACTGTACAGTATAATCATAACATAGTACAGACATTATCTCAATTCCATAATGTCCTTAAACATAATGATATTGCTGGCCATAAACTGAGAAAGTGCGTGTCCGGTGTGCAATACCTCGAGTTGTCATACGCGACGCGGCTATTATTTTACTAGTCATCATGGAATGGGAAACGTGACATTAACTGTTAACAGGGGGTTTCTGTGTTCATATATTTAATAAAGGGTGATTATTAAAATTAAGAACCCCGTTTTCTTTACTCATCTTATTTTTGTATTTGTATTTGCACTTGATTTTTTTATTCAAATCTGCTATCTGCATGACTTTATTGGCGCCAGTGCAACAATAGGTTTAAGAGCTTTTCAGTTCTTCAGGAAACCTTCAGACAGTGTTTGGCTTCAGTTTGAAACCAGATAAACTTCACATGCTTGTCTTCCTTCACAAAAATTTGCCATAGATTGAGTACGCAAGTAAAAATGCATGTGCCTTGTGTTTATCAGTATCCTTATGTTTGTTGGGTAAAAAAGAAAAACTATATAAACAAAGTAAAAATTAATTTGACTGATAACTACCCCTATAACTACCCCTAGATTCTATAGATATCGCGATATATCGATATCGTGAATTCTTTTGGCCACAATAACCGTGGTGTGAAAAATCTAACATCGTGACAGCCCTAATATATATATATATATATATATATATATATATATATATATATATATATATATATATATATATATATATGTTACATCAATGTACATCAGTTTTACATTGTTGTCATTTGAAAAAACAAAAACAAAAAAAAGACAATGTTGAACAGAGTGAGAGAGAAAATAGGAGGAACAGGATGGGGAAATGATGCGAACTGGACTCAAATTCAGAGCGCATGTTCTAACTTCTCGGGTACGGCCCTGTTGATTTAACATTTTCATCAGACATTTCCATATAGGTCATCGTCATAATCATAACCCTTAGAGGAAAATTAAAAGAGAAACAAAGATCAGTCAATAGCATATTAATCATAGAAATCGATTGTGTTTTCCCATGCTATAAGAAATTAGATGAAGTGATAAATGTACTCACGTGGTAGGTTTTCGGCTCACTGAGATGCATAGGGGAAAAAAGATTGTAGAATTATTTTATGTGTATGGTGAATATAATGAAATAACCTTGAGGGGCTCATATGTGGTTCAAATGCACTGTACCTCTTTGGTGATGGAATATGAGGTTTGGAGAAAGGCTTGTTTCCTGACACAGTACATGTGTTGTTTACCCTGTGAAGAGAGAAGGTTCATCAGTGATGCTGCTTTGGTTATTTGTATAGGAAGACTTTTTTTTTGTTGAATAAAATAATGACTTGTATTCTGCTCTCAAATTTGCATTGGTTCTTGGTGATTGGTGTCTAAGAGAGAGAGAGAGAGAGAGAGAGAGAGAGAGAGAGAGAGAATCAAGTGTTACCAGATTGGAGGATTTTATCATTTAATAATGAAACTCATGACACAAAATAAACAGAAAATGTAAATATTGATTACCTAGAAAATCGGCTCCAGATGCTCCGTCTGTTGAGAGAAGTGACGTTTAAATAGTCATGTAATGTTGCATGATAACAAAAATAATTTGTGCTTAGATTATGCCTTTTTTTTATTTTTTATTAGAATTATATTTTAACCTGCCTTTGTTCAGGCCTCAGTGGTCTTTCAGGAGCATTTCCAGTGTGCCTGTAGATAGTTCAGGTACTAGTTAGTGCATTGGACAGATTTGGACCAGTAACATTTATTTTATTTTATTTTTTTATTTTTTTGCTTTTTGCGTTTTACTTGCCCGATATCACTCCGGTTTCCCCTGTTATTCCAAGCTGCTCTTCCTTCAGGCATATTAAAATGACTGGGGGGTGGGGGTTGGATATTTTTAATTTAGCCTTATGAACAAATACTAAGATACAAAGATAAGTTCAGTAAAGAAATCTCCAACCTTGAGAATCTGTTCCAAACTGATCTCCTGCATCAGAGAATATGGTTAAAATTGTTAATGTATTAGAAATCAGAGGATTTTAGCTTTTAACCTGAATTAATGTGAACACTGATTAAATGAGTGCAATATGTCCTACATACCTTTGTTCAGATCGTGACCCTTGGATATCATGAGGAGTTTTTCTACAATCAATAATGACAGTGTGATAGTGAGAAGTTGTTAGTGCTGACTGATAAAAACAGCAATTAAGCATAGCAGTGGCAGATCCATTACAAATAAATTGAACTGGATAGAATTGGTATCCATGTACTTGGTATGTCTTCATGAATTCAAATATACCAGTAGTATGATTCTTTCAAAAGTTAAATGAAAAAGACTTCCTGATTGGAAGGTGTTGCTGTGCCCAAACTTCTCAAGTACCATCAGGACATGATGGTGATAACATATACAAAGATTTGTTTCAATCCCTTAAAATACTGCTAAGATACAGCATCACTTCAGGTTTGGTGACCACCACATCATTAGATTTGCTGATGCATTACATGAGTACAGGTTTAATATATCGAAAAAAGTAACTTTTGATAAGGACTCTCTCAAGATTATTCAGAGAATTTTGCCAAATTTGGGAAAATTTTAGGGTGATCTGATAATTGCTGCCAGACATAGACTGAAAAAGTATGGCAAAATTAAAGTTTTAAGCAGAAACCAGACATTTTGAAGAATTATAAGCAACAAAAAAAAAAAAAAAAAAAAAGGAAAGAAAGAAAAAAAAATACAAACCTGTGTCGCCTTTTATAAATGAAGACTCCAGCAAGTATGCAAATGAGGATGAACACAAGTGAAGAAGCAATGACATAAGGCCCAAATCCAACCACTTGAACTCCTATGATAATATTATTGTTAAAAGGATTAGTCATTAATAATGAATGTATACAGAGATCCTCCAAAATATCTTGAATGTAATCAGTCGATACTCACTCTTAACACTCAGGATGGCAGTATGACTCTGTGTTTTACCACCCCAAAAGTTGGCACTGCAGACAATTTCATCTTTCTCTTCATATCCAGTTGGAATGAAGGTCACATCGGACACTGTTTCCCAGACGCCTCCACCCATGTGATTGTGGCAGATAGTTTCTCGGGCTGTTGGGACGCTCCAGCTGATTTTGGGAGGGTGAGAGGGGCATGTGTGGTTGACTGAGCATTTGACGGTGAAGCGTGTCCCGGGATCGATGTCTTCAGGGAGGGATGACATCACAGGTTTGTCAGGAGAAGCTTTTTAACAAGAAACACAAAGATGTAATATTATGAGATGTGATGCATCTTTAAAAGCATTTTTATTACCAATAAATGAGTGGTTATATTTCCTCACCCCGCATTATAATGAACACACAGCTGTTGTTGAAACCATATTTCTCGTTTTCTTTTTCTGCTCTGAAGCAGAATGGCCCATTGTCATGAGTTTGTACTTTATCCATCTCCACAGTACAGTTCTGTTCATCCGGGTTTCCCAGGAGCCTTGTGCGGCCTTTGAAGTTGTCTAAGACGTCATGTGAGTCAGTGTGGAACATATAGCCCCCTTTTTTGGTTACCCAAAGACCGCGAAGTCGAGTGACATATTCTTCTTCCATCTTGAAACTGCACGGTATTACCACACAGGAACGAGTCAACGCTGTGATCTTGGGCATCACATCTGCCTCATATTGGAAATAAGCTAAAATGACATCATATAATGGATTAATCAATATTATTACAGAACTAAAAGTGTCATTGTCATTAGCTTAAATGTGAGAATAGCTATACGAAAAAAAAAAAAAAACATACTTTCATTCTGGATTGGACTCGCTGGTTTTTGATACTCTGTAAGAGTAGAATCAGTAAAAATCAATAAGCTTAGATTTTTCTATTTTTTTGGTTTAAATTAAATTCTACATTTGAGCCTTAAAGGGTTAGTTCACCCACAAATGAAAATGATCTCATAATTTACTCACCCTCAAGCCATCCTAGGTGTAAATGACTTTCTTCTTTAATATAATCGGAGTTATATATATAAAAAATATATCCTGGCTCTTCCAAGCTTTGTAATGGGAGTGATTAGTAACTGAGATTTTGAAGCCCAAAAAAGCGTATTCATCCATCATAAAAGTATACATACGGCTCCAGGGGATTGGTCATATACACCAAGGAAGGCTTTAGGGTAAGTAAATTATGGGATCATTTTCACTTTTGGGTGAAATAACCCTTGAAGGTTAAAAAACATATTTCAGTATTCAACAACCACAATAGTCAATATCCTATTGTTCAGGTTAGTGTTACATTACAGATGCCAATTACTCACGCTGCACATGTAATACAACAGAAGCTTCAATGTTTCCTCCAGAAAATTTTGCAGTGCAAATCAATTTCTTCCCATGGTCGTCTTTTGAACCCAGAAAGGTTATGTTGGAATTGGTGACCCGATTTAAACCAGAGAGTGTGTTGCTCCTTGTTGAGACCTGCATGTTCTCATAGTTCCATGTGATGGTTGGAGTCTCTCTCTGGCAGGAGTGATAGACCGAACAAGTGAAGTTCTTTGCAACGCCCTCTGTGACATCTGCCAGTTCAGGCTCAATCGTTATTTCATGATGAACACCTGAAATTGAAATTAAATAGGTCCAACGGTGACATTTAAAGTGAACTTATATCTAACAGCACAAAGCATATTTGTGTTCACTTACATTGTGCGCTTTTGTCCTTTGTAGCTGTCACTGTTTTGCCACCATGATATGTTACAGAACACTTAATAGTTAAACTTTCTGCTTTTACGACACTTGTGCGTGTCAGAGTGATTTTCCACAGGCCGTCTTTAATATGTTCATTGTCTAATTGATCAGTTCCTTCAGTACCGCTCAGAATGATGTTTGGTTTTCTGTATGGACACGTGTGGAAAGTCGAACATATTACTGTGATCTTGCCACCCGTCCTGTCACCTCCATAAATAATAATGCTGGGCTGCAGTGGACTTGCTACAGTTGACAGATACATTAGAATTAGAATAAAAAAAAATAATAAAAAAGTTAAAAGCAAGTCAGTTTGAGAGAAGCATATTTTGTCTAATGTAATTGAACATTATTGACCAACACTTCCAGCCACAGTTGTACAGTCACATAATATTAAACTAGAAGAATATTATTCCAAGAATATTTACCATCAACAAGAATTGTAGAGGTGACATCATAAAATTTATAGGTGCGCCATCCAACATTTTCAGGGTCAATCCATGCATATATTTTTTCTCCATGGTGGGAATATTCCAGGTTTGTGATCAGCAGACTGCAATCCCAACCTGATGTTCCATATAAATCAGTTTTCCATCTGAACTTCTCAATTACATAATTTGGATACCATGGATCATAAACTAAAGGATAACCACGAGAGGCCCACTGATACCACACAACTCTATGTGGGTCTTTGGGTGGATACGATGTGTAAGAGAAAGAACATGGTATAACCAGACAGGAACCCTGGAGACCGTGAATGTCTTTTGGCATTTTCACTTCCCATGCTAAAGCAACATACAGAAGAACTGCTGTGGGACAAAAGTTGGAGAACATTAATAGCTGAATGGAAGATAAAGTAATTTTTCAAAAATATTGGTGTTAATGCATAAAGACTCTCAAAATAGGATTGTATATTTAGGTTATATGTATATTACTTTTAAAATGATGTCAACTAATTCATGCTAATACACAAAGAACCGGTTTATCTATTGACACATGTTGTGTAATTAATAAAACTAATGAATATAAACTTGTAAAGAACATTCCCACACTTTCTGACCATGCTTGTTTTGCTTTAGTGCTTGACATTGTTTTCAATTTGTATACAAAAAAATGCCAGGCAACATCTAATTGCTGTAAAGTGCAATTAGTGATGTTTGGGGAGTGTTTAAAATTTTGCTGTATTTAATGCATGAATTATTGTTTACATATGGAATTATTTGTGGTTTATGTATGTACGCGTACATATTATGTAAAAAAAATTAAGTGGACGCTTTCATTGCGCAGATTGGGTTTACAAAGATTTAAATTGACATATACTTTGGGAATTCGGAAACAACCTTGCATATTTCCAACTGTAATTGTGTGTATGATGGCCTGTACCTGTACATTACACTGCCATATTTAACATTGTTCAACTGCAACTCATCCAATATGAAAACAATATTTACACACTAAATACAGCACAAATTGCTGTATTTTTAAATGTTCAAGACAGACATCACTAACTAAACGAAGAGAAGGAAACAGATTAAGTACCTTGTAAAAGCAATTTAAGCAGCAGAGGTCCCATCATGTTCCTGGGTTTGCCCTTAAGTAAAAACAAACAACTTTTTGTTGTGCACAAAAAAAATAAAGGCAAGAAAATATTCTGTCCAATAGATTAACAACAGAAATCAGTGGAGTATTGACCACCCAGAATAATCTGGGCTAAATGGAAATTATGAAACCTTAATTCTTGTTACATTTATTACAATATATATACAATATTTAGTATACTTTGATTTCCATTCTTACCTACTTAATGCAGTCTCATTAGCAAAGAAGTGGACTGTAAGAAAAAATGTGAGAGACTGAGAGAAATACAAAAGCACTCTTCGTTTTCTGAGAATGATTCTGAGGAGGCGTGAACTATGTTATTATAACGTACTGGTTTAGGGAAGAACATATAGAGGGATATTTTTTACATTTTCTTCCAAATAAGGCTGTTTCTTGCAGTCGTGCACACAGTCTTACAACATGAACAAATTATGGGCAGTCTTAGCCAACAGAGACTAGTCTACACCTTACAATACATCTTGATATAATAAATTTTTTCAAGCTCTAGTTAAATAGTAATGTTTCCAAACTTTTGACTGGTACTGTATATATATATATATATATATATATATATATATATATATATATATATATATATATATATATATATATATATATATATATAAATTGCATAGATTCATTTTTCACCATAAGACTAGTATTATTGAGCACCCCCAGGATCGGCGCTTCTATTAAAAGGATGTTGAAAACAACACAACCTGTGTTGAGGACAACACATTTTATGTTACAGTCAAACCAAAAATTAATCAGACACCAGATATATATGTTTTTATTTCTTACTAGTGGGTGCAGGACACTATAGTTAATTTATGTAAGTGAGGATAGCAACATAAAGTAAACTGTGACATATTATACCCAGAAATTCTTCATACAGTGGACTACCAGTACAATTTATACACATTTGGGACCAACAATTATTGACACTTTGACCTGACCATGGTTTGCTTAAGTTATTATTATTTTTTATTTTTTTTAATTGCTAAAGTGACCTTTTTATTCCACAGACTGAACAAAATTAACCATTGCTTGGTTATTGGTTGACCTATATTGGTATCATTGAATTGTGTACTAAAATTGAACAGCTGACAGCTATTGAACCTAATTCATTTGTGAGACAGTCCAACAGAAGGATGGCCATAACCAGTGAAGTATCAACTCTTAAATTCTTGTCATAATTTATTACCATTTCAATTTCTATAGGGAATAAATTGTGATAATGTGAGAAATGTTGAAGGTGTCTAAATAAATTTTGGTTTGACTGTACATTGGCCCCAAAATGAAATGAGAGATTGGTGGTTTATTTGTGAGTTAGGGCCTATTTTTGTAAATCATTTTAATTGTGGTTTTAAATCATTTGAACCAGAAACATCCAGAATTTAAAATAGTATATGACATTCTTGATGCTGGCAATTATATTCTAAAACCACCTGCCCAAACAGAGCAGGAATGACATACAGAAATACAGATGAAAACTGTAACAGTGAATGAATTGCAGTGCACATTATTAAACCTTTAATAAACTATATGGTACAAATTAAACATCAAGATGCTATTTACATTTGAGTATTTTTAGTCAACAAAAAACAGCTTGTTACTAAAACAGTGTCAATGGGGGTCAAGTTACATGGGGTCTGCAAATTATATTTCAAAAATGAAAATAAACACAAATACAGTATTAACTTTCAGCTACAGTTCAACTAAATGTTTCACTGTCTCTCACACATTAAAAAGTATATTAGTACTATATGACTTATTTATGTACATTAATAATGTTTTTTTATATACCTTTACAATGTACACTCTTAGAAGAAAGGTTCAATGGTAATAAGTAAGGAATAAAGTCTTAAATGATTGGATAATACTTTCATGTTTAATGGGTTATTTCAATGGTGATAAAGTATATTTATGAGTGTCTTAATTATTTTTTTTATTAATTAAAACTAAGTCCATAAATTATCCTATATTGGGAACCTCTAAAAGGTTCTATGAAGTGCCTGACAGAACCCCACATAGAACTTTTTTCTTATAAGAGAGTAACACCATGTATACACCAGACGTAAGTGGCGCAATGATGCGACAAAAGACAATCGAACTCATTATAATTAGTTATGTTCTATTTATGACATACTCAAAGAACTTGCAATACTCCTCATAAGAAGGACAAATGTATTTGCAATGGTTGCTTTATCGTGTCCAGTGTTGACAGCTTCTAGCTGCTGTGGCGCGATGTGTCCGGTGTAGAAGCGGTGTAAGCATCATAACAAAGTATGTAAATACAGTAATATGGTCTTATATGCAAACATGTTTAGGCAGTTAGGCCAGGCTTAAAATGCAACACTCAGGTTTTTTTTTTATTAATATGTAACAGGATTGCCTGCTCTCATGATCTCTGACAGAAGATGTTGATGTGAAATCTACTGTGTTCATTTGGCATGGCATTTTCATCAGATATTTCCATACACGTTGAGGTCTGCCGTGTTGGTGTAATCATCATCAAAATCATCACCCTTGAAATGAAAGATTTTAAAAACAGAGATATAGAAGTCAGATTAGACAGGCAATAATAACACATATCAGATGTGCACATGCTACTGTATGAATCAAAAGTTATGAGATAAAATATATGTATGATCTACAGGACAAGAAATCAAACACTTAGCAGTTAACATATGTTCACATAATAATAAATTATATACTCACAGAGTAGCATTTGGCCTTACTGCGGTGAATCATGTGAAGAAAAAAAAGAATTTTAAATAAATAAATAATAAAGTGATTAAAGCATTAATCAAACCAGTTATTGACAATTGATTTAAGCAACTATGTTTATGTTGTGTTATGAATCTATTAAGAGACTGATATTTAGTTAAAATGCTCTGTACCTCTTTGGTGATGGCATACGAGGTTTGTCGAAAGGCTTGTTTCCTGACACTGTACATACATTGTTTGCCCTGATAAGATTCAAAAACCTCCGTCATACTTAAATAAAAGATAACTTTATATAAATTGACCCTATAGAAAAAGTTGCTCATGACAAAAATACTTAGATAGCCTATATTGAAGTAACTGTCCACAACACAGGGGAATTATCAGTTCATGCATTGCCTGAAAAATTAACTCATGACTTTGGCATTGCTATCACCATTTAATGATACACTATGTTAAATTAAAATTTATTAAAAAAAAAAAACCTTGATGATGATATAATTCAAAAAGAAAATCATACTAAACATGCAGACACTTACCTGTTGTCAAAATCCCTGTCAATTTGACGCCCTTGGCCTCTCCTTTAAAATGTAAAAACAGATATTAGATCACACTAGAACATATATTTCCATGTTTAAGTCAATTTTTTCAGGTGTGAAAACGCTGGCCTTCATAGCTCTTATCCATGTTTTAGATCTATGGTTCCCTCACTTATTTAATTAACATAACTAGTAGCCTACCATAATATGTGTTTTGATGGCATAACATTAATTAAATTTTTTCATTAAAAACTTTTTATTTTGCTAGAAAAATAGAAACCAGGCTCAAATAGAAGCCTATATTCTTTGCAAGGACACAAGCAAGATGATGGCCTTAAAGGGATAGTTCGCCCAAAAATTATATTTAAGCCATGATTTACTCACCCTCAAGCCGTTCGAGATGCATATGTCAATCTTTTTTCAGACGAACACATTTTCAGTTATTTTAGAAAATGTCTTAGATCTTTCAGTGGTTATAATGTGAGGCAATGGGGTCCAGCTGATTCACGTTCGAAAATGTACATGCATCCTTCTCAAAAATAATCTCTTAAAAATACATCTTACGTCATATGCCAGCAACCATCTCTGTGAACGCGCACCGACCGCCACCGGAAGCCAGTTATTTTAGTTTATAAAGTTTTAAATATGTATATTTTTACGACAAAACCGCATGGATTACCCTCAGAAGGCCTTCGTTTATCCCCCTGGAGCCGGATGGATTATTTTTGAGAAGGATGCATGTACATTTTCGAACGTGAATCAGCTGGACCCCATTGCCTCACATTATAACCACTGAAAGATCTAAGACATTTTCTAAAATAACTGAAAATGTGTTCGTCTGAAAAAAGATTGACATATGCATCTCGATCGGCTTGAGGGTGAGTAAATCATGGCTTAAATATCATTTTTGGGCGAACTATCCCTTTAACAGGCTAAAGAAGCAGTGTGTGTGGATACCTTGAAAATCTACTCCAAATAGACCTCCTAAAAGAGGAACAGAAAAATGCAAATGAGAAAATTGTATCTTGTCATATCTTCATTTAGATTTATGCTTGACATGCCACCCACAACTTCACAGAAAGACAGTGTAGACATTAACTGATACAAGCTGCAAAACGGTAGTGAAACTTTTCAATTTAAAAATGAACATTGTGTTAGTGGCTTATGAACATGCTGAAGATTCTTCCTCAAAAACAGTGCTGAATATATATGTTTAAAAAAAAAAACAGTAGTGAGGGGACTTTTTCAAAAACTAAAGATAAGTAACAGACAACAGCTTCTGACTGCTTGAACTTGTACAATGTAATGATAAAACAATCTTTTGTGCTGTATAAATGGAAAATGACACCAAAAAGTTACAAACATTAATACTGTGTTCATAATACAGTGACATTTACAAGAATAATTGACTGATTCTAGACATGAATCTAGACACAAATTAAGTGCTAATATACTTCTAAAAATTACAAACAAGTCAAAGTTGAAAGCAATTAATGGCATATTTTATTAAAACAACATTATCAGGTAGGAAATATACAGAAATTGAATATAAACTAATAGCTATCACTTTACAATAAGGTTCATTAAGTAACTGTATAAGTAACATGAACTAACAATGAGCAATACATTTGTTACAGTATTTATTAATCTTTGTTAATGTTAGTTAATTAAAATCCAGCTGTTCATTGTTTGCTCATGTTAGTTCACAATGCATTAACTATTGTTAACAAATACAATCTTTTTTAATAATGTATTAAATGTTGAAATTAATATTAACTTAATATTAGATAATTCAATTAAAAAGATGAATAAATGCTGTAGAAGTATTGTTCATACTTAGTTCATGTTAACTAAGGTAGTTAACTAATGTTAACTAATGAACCTTATTGTAGTGTTACCAACTGATCATATGTAAAATAGCACTGCAGTCTTTACTGTATAAATTAAATACAGATTAATCATTATTAAAGCTACAAATATTATTCAGTCAAGAACAGTGTGTGATTTTCCCTTTTTTTGTTTGTTGGACTGATGACAGACTTCAGCTTGTTTATTAGGCTGCTTTAAGACATGAAGTGAATCTGACATCCGATTTTCTAACTAAAGATAAAGATAACTCTTTACAGTCATTTAAAAAAAAAAATTTGACATCATTTTGTGTGTTTTAGTCGGTTCAGGAGCAATAATACACAAAAGAGAATTAAAATCTGTACTGGTGCGCTGAGAAGCATGTATGTTGTTAACAGAGAGCTGCATCACAGACCAGTACTGAATTGAGTTATCTTTTGCATCTTATTATGCTTGAATGGTTTAAAAGCACTTGAATGAATGAGAGTGTGATCATATACTGTAACGCTAGCAAAAGCTTGCCAAAAAAAAAAAAAAAAAAAGGGATGCTGCATTAATTGCATTAAATAGGCTATTTTGAATGCGTTAAACAGAAGAAAAATAATAATAGCAAATAATTAACACATTAACTAATATATAATGTAGTATTATATTGTAAAATGTTGGAAACAGATCTGTGTCCTTTCATCAACAGGAAACATCTTTAAACACATTGTACTTCCCCTCTCTACCCCAGTCAGATCCAAAAATAACACATAAGCACCATGTACAATTTGACTCTTTGACCGATCTCTAACTCTTTTAATAAGACACAAATAATTTAGTAATTTTTTTCGGTAAAAAGTGTATTAAATACTCAAAAAAACAAACAAAAAAAAACATATATATATATATATATATATATATATATATATATATATATATATATATATATATATATATATATATATATATATATATATATATATATATAACCTACCTGCTATGAGTTCAGTAAGGTCAAGGTAAGGAGATTAATGTTTTTTTGTTGTTGTTGTAAAACTGATCTGAGTTTTTTAGGAGCTTTCCCTTACTGTAACTATGGCCATTATTTACTACCAATAGCAAAAAATGTCCACTGCATACCATATATTTGCATACCATATAACATATTTGTCAATATTCATAATGAATATTTGACAAATTATCTGACAGTGCTGATCTCTACTGAGAAACAGGGAGAAATTGTGAGAAATGTACAACATAAACAAACTTTGATGTTGGCTTGAAAAAGCCGTATGAAAGTTTGATAAGCCTTAAATTCAGTGAAGTGGAAAGAGAAACATTGAAAGACATTGTTAGCATGAATTAACATGTTTTAACAAATTGTTAGCATGAATTAGCATGTTTTGCTGCCATTTTTAACAGGTTGCTAGCATGAATTAGAATGTTGCTAGCATGTTAAGCATGAATTAGCATGTTGCTCCCATTAATTAACATGTTGGTAGTCTGAATTAGCATGTTGTTAACATGAATTGGCATTTTGATTGCATGATTTAACATGTTGCTAGCATGAAATAACATGTTGGTAGTGTGAATTAGTATGCTGTTAGCATGAATTAACATGTTTTGCTAATATGAATTAGCAGATTTTAACACATTGATAATGTTTCAACATGTTGTTAGCATGAATTAGCATGTTGATAACATTATATAGCATTTTGTTAACAGGAATTAGCATTTTGTTGGCATAAATTAACATGTTGCTAGAATGAATTAGCATGTTGTTGGCGTGAATTAGCATATTCCTAGCAAAAATCTGCATGTTGCAAGCATGTTCTGAGCTAGCTGCTAGGCTTTGCTAGTGATTGATACGTAGTAGATAAAGCTTAAATACTCCAGTTATTGTATTACATTTTCGACACCCTCAATGAATGTCTACGGGCTTTTTATGATTTTTAATCTTCATTTTTAGGAAAACCACAAGTCGGGTCAGTTTGAAAAGATATAGTAACCCAAGTCAGAAAAGTCTGAAGGTCTGACCTGAGTTTGGAGGCTGTAGAGTTAAAGCTCTAGGAGAACATACAGTCAAAATGTCTATTTATTGTCGTAGTATAAATTATGGATTACAGATAATATCCAACCCCACACCTCAAATTCCTGCTGAATAACTCAGTCTCTGTTCATAAAAACAACTCTATACCATAACTATAATCCAAATCAAATCACAGATTCAGTAGATGATTTTCACTAGAGGACATTAGAAGCTGTTGTGTACTTGCCTCTGCTCTCTGCCACCAGGACCACTGCTGCCTTCACCTGAACGAAACCTGGTGATCACACACACACGCGCACGCACACACACACGCACACAAAGTCAAGGATTTAATTGAGATCAAGTTCATTCATAACTGATGGAGGTTGATGAATTTTTCAATGCAGATGTTAAAAACAGATTTGAAAGTATACTAATTACCTGCGAGACATTCTTGATAGTCGATTCCATATTCTAAAAAAAAACATTTAAAACTTAAGATTATCATCTTTAGTATAACAATTATGATGACTTTTTAATTTCAGTTACATTGTTTACTAATGGGTTATTATTGTTATATTTTAACATATTCTAATTAGTAAGTGTATTATTAGATTGGAAACAGATCAGTGTGCTTTTATCAGCAGGAAGCATCTTTAAACACAATGTACTTCCCCTCTCCAACCCAGTCAGATCAGACATACAGTTTAACCTCTCTTTATTTTTTCATAACAGAAAAAGAAAAAGAAAGCTAAAATATTAATACGGAGTAGTCCAGTATTTTGTAGAGGGGGGTGAAATTGTGAAAATGACCATTTTCACCTGAGATTTGGAGCCAAATTGAAGGGGAGTAGAAATGACTTTAGAAAGATTGAGCATTATTTTATTTTTACTGGGAGATTAGCCTATTAGTAAAATCTGTTGACTTTAGCAATCTTTGTTGCATTATATGCCAATGGCGATAGTTCAAAATTGTGAAAAGGCACTTCTTGTGTTTTTTTTTCCACCAAAGTCTGCATACCTGTTACTCAAGACATATTAAATATATCTTAATACCCTTTTAGATTTTGGTTCTTAAACTTTTCTTTTGGTATATTAATCCTTAATGCCCTATATGCTTAATTTCCAGAGATCTAGATGAGATTTCAATGTGGCTCCATGAGTAATTTGTTAAATTTCCAGGGGTCAAAAACCAAATATGGGTCACTTTGCATACAGCTGATAATTATTTCTTCTAAAGTGAAATGACTGAAAAGAACAAATAATGTTAAAACTAGAAATGTATCTTGTTTCCCTTTGTCGAACAACTGTATACATTTCTGTCTGACTATATTATTTTTCCTTTGACTTGTCTGTAAGTCAAGAAGTATTAAAGATATCTTAATATCATTTAAGATACTGGCTATTAATAAACTTCTCTTTTGGTATTTTAATCTTAAAGGGCCTATATGGTTCAGTCCCAGAGATATGGGGATCTCAGTGTGACTATGTTCACATTGTTGAATTTTACTTATTCTCAAAGGTTGAAAACCAAATGAGTGTCACTTTGCATGTAGCTAATAATTATTGTATTTTAAGATACAAAAAACATTGAAAGTATCGAATATACTAGTTAGGGCCTACATGCATTTCATTTCTGAACTGTGACGTACATTCACTTAAGACATTACCAGCTGTTTACTAGGATACTCGCCAAGACTGGCGTTTTTATATAACTTTGTGTGAATTCATCAGTTCAAGCTTGAAAGAGAATTCAATGCAGTATTCAAGCGCTGACTGTCATAGCTTTCTGGGCACTCACTTCAGATGTTTCAACTGGGGAATTTCAGAGACGTTGGGAAAAAAAGCATTTTATGCATTGTGTATAAAGGTTCATCTTCATGTCCTTGAAATTGTAAAGGAGTCTAAATGGACAGAGTTTTTTGGACCAGACTCTTCCCCAAAAGGTCTGGAGGCCTGCAATGGTGAGTTGTACATGGCATCAAAGCTACAAACAGATTCAGAGAACATTTTGATCCACTAATAGGGATGGGATGTCCTTTCTGTGAACAACAGGAGACAGTTTTTTATTTGTTTCTCAATTGTAGTAGATTGATGCCTCTTTTTGACCTTCTTAGTGGGTGGTTAGGTTTTTACATCTGAATTGTTTATTTATGGACCTAAATATATGAAGTAAGAGGGAGTATAATAAGAGGGAGATTTATCATATACTCAATTTCATTTTCGGACAGGAAAAGTTACAGTAGCTGTTTGGCTGTCTCATAAAAGCAAATTAAGTTGTATGGGACGAACAGATGTGGTACTGATTTATGAGGGTTTGATGAAGTCTATATATATGCCACAAGTTTTTCAGCTTTTGAGAGTACACTACTATAGATAACTCAAAGTCCACAAACTTAAAGCCACAAATTGTAAAATCAGACTGAGTCACTATTAATGTTCTGAGGTAAAACTGCTGTTAATACTCACCCATTGTCGTTTCTGGATTGGAGTTCTGCAATGCGATTCCTGGGAAAGATTTGAGTGATTTAAAACAAAATATTACTGAAAGATGCCAGAATGTCTTAATGCAGTGTTTCTCAACTCTCCAATGTCTTCAGGACCCAACTACCAAATTACAACACATGAGTCAACTCATCAGCTTCTTGGTGTGTTAAACAGGGAGACATCTAAATTATTCTGGCATGTGGGTCCCGTGGACTGGAGTTGAGTAATACTGTCATAATGCATTCTCAAATGCTCACATTTAAGTGCAGGGTTTTAAAAGAATAAGAAAAAGTCCTGCAACAATTTGTACATAAAAGTTTTTTTTTTTTTTTCTGGGTTCATAGATTCAGTTTACAAAACATGAAAAATCAAAATTCAAACAAATTCAAAATTAGTATTTTACTGAAGACTCACAGACAGTGACAACAGAATACTAAAAAGCACTAACAAAAAAATGACTGTGTACAAAAAGCAAAGCAAAAAACAAAACTTTCAGTTCGTCTTTGAATATCTTCAGTGCTTATATCTTAAAAACATTAGACAACTGCTTATTTTGTCACTTATGAAGATCTTCAGTAAAATTCTAGCCTGGGAAAACCCAGACAACAAATTTAGATTTGCTCTGCAAGTAGTCTGGCAAAGAGCCCATTCAAGTCCATTTCCATGCCGTCGAAATCGTGGCACCAATCAGAAACGTTGAGGCGGGCTTTACACAATGACGATCGCTCTGATTGGTTTTAGGTCTATCCAATTGCGCCCAGAGGCATTTGAGCGACGTCCGTTGGTGAAGCGCACCAACTTTTTTTAAATGCATTATTATATTCAAATTGCAAACACATGAGGACAGTCTCCATGAAAGACCCACTGGCAGATGAACGTGCTACTACATTTCTCTCCGAAACGGTAGGAAATTAAATTAGATTTAATAGAGGATTTTAACTGTGACAAGATGATTGACAGGGCAGTTTACATGACAGGACACACGCGACAGATCCGTCCGATAAAGATGACGAAGTAATATGTCCCAAAGCTTGCCTACTTTTTTGCTACACATTCAAAAGTAAATACATTTTCTTCACAAAAAGAGTACATACTTTTATGGCGTAGTGTAACTTAGGCGAATTGGGACGCAGCATATGGCTTTACACGATGACGATCGCTCTGATTGGTTTTAGGTCTATCCAATTGTGCCCAGAGGCATTTGAGTGACGTCCGTTGGTGACACCCCTTTGGAAATGAGTTATTAAAGAAGCTTTGCCAGACCATAACTCAGTTACTACTGAGAACTGTACTGACTACTACTAGTAAAATTCTACTTTTCAATATATCTTGAACTTTGAATTTGTTTGGTGTGCGGTTTCCTTTGTGTGTGTGTGTGTGTGTGTGTGTGTGTGTGTGTGTGTGTGTGTGTGTGTGTGTTAAAATAAACCAATTATACATACAATTAAGTAATTTACACAAATATCAAATGTTTTTAGGAATGCATTTCTTATTATTAGTCAATGATCTTATGCTTAAATCAGATCCAGACTCACTTGTATCTCTTGACAACGAAGAAACACAGTAATCCAACCAAAAGAGCAGCTCCAAGACCAGAGATGGATGGTATGAGAATGTGGCTGAGAGTTGCTTGTTCTGGTAAAAAAAACAAATCACTTAATTACTTCAAATTATCACTTATAATAATACACAGTATAGTCTTATTGTTATACCTTTCACAAAGATTTGGTGAGTGGCTTGCATTTCACCCTCAACACTCCCGTGGTACTTGACTGTGCATGCGACAGAGGAGTGGTCATCCTCTTTTGTTGGGGTGAAGGTAAGGATTGACTCTGCTTCCCAATTTCCATGACCAATGTCCTTGTAGCTCATGATGGTTTTTCCAGTGTGGTTCCAGCTGAGAGTGGGCTGATGGGACGGACAGGTGTGACGGACGGAGCATTTGAAGGTTGCAGGTTGACCTTCTTCTACAGACGTCTCAGTCAGCAGCTCTGGTTTTGATGCTTTCTCTGTACATATATTTTGAATGACAGAACACATATTTCCCATAGTAAAAACTAGCTTATTTACTAATTATTTTGTCACAAAAACATAATTTGGAATCTTTCCTTTTTTTTTGTTGTTGTTGTATGTTTTCTTGTTTTGTATCCTATAGGGGTTGTAAATTACAGGTTGACAGCTCAAATGCACACTTACCAATCATTTTAATTGTCACACAGTTACCCACAAAGGAGAACTTGTCTGTTTTAGACGTCTCTAATTCCACCCTGAAACAGTACGGGCCGTTGTCATGGTTTTTGACATCATCAATCTCCAAAGAGCAGTTTAAATCACCCAGTGAACCAATCAGTTTTGTACGACCCTTGAAATTGTCTATAACCCTTGTAGGATCATTGTTATAGATGTAATCCTCCCATTTCTTCTCCATGTGCCACATGCCTTTAATACGACTGGAGGGCTGTTCTTGAGCAGGGTATTTGAATGTACAGGGCAACACGACACAAGATGAGACCAGAGCATCCATTATAGACTCTACCTCCACCTTCCAAACATCACCAAACACGACAGCACAAAGCACTGCAAAATATTAACAAAAGAGTGAAAGTTAATAAACTTTTTTTTTTTAAATGAACAATTAAATGATTGATATATATATATATATATATATATATATATATATATATATATATATATATATATATATATATATATATATATATATATATAATATGATGATATATATAATATCTCACAAATTAAATTAAATAATTTACTTATAATGTATGGAAAAAAATGTTTTAAAATCCTACCCTGAAGCCAGCAGAGAAGAACTTGAGCCCGTACACCCATGCTGGACTGGACTGAAGAGGAAAAACATAGCAATTGATCAAAAAATGTTACTGATTACTGCATTCAACAATCTGTATCTGGGCACTGGATAGGCTTCAATTATAGTGTTCACATATATATATATATATATATATATATATTATCAACATGATAGTTCTCAGGAGATAAAAAATGGAAACAAAAATGTATAATTAATTGATCATATTTATGCAAGTAGAATCCGAAGACAAGGTTGTTGGACAATGATATTTGTTGATAAAGGAATAACAAATTGAATCAATGATTTACTTGAAGCAAATGCAAAGGGAATATGAAATTCAGAGAGTCAAGCAGAAGAGAACAATGCACAAGTCTAACATTTTTCTAATCATGACATTTGCCTGTGCTTACTAGTTCACAAGCAACAGTGGACAAACTGAAAAAAAGTTAAGATAGATGGGCCTCGGTTTTTTTTTTGTTTTTTTGTTTTTTGAGGTTAATACAACCTGTTTTTAGTTCTCTATACTATAAGAGCAAAATTACCTTTACATCTGTAAAATAAAAATTAAATTGTGCTACATATGCATCTAATATGAATCATACAGATAAAACATCTTGCAATGATCTGTCAAATATGAAATAAATAATAATGGGAATTAACTTTATACATATTGACAGAATAACATATTAAATATATGAAGTAATACAAGGCAATAAGTCTTTTTATGTATATTTGGAATTTTCTCATTCATCACGTAAAATTTTATATACACAGACATTTGTTTTTAGATCGAAATATTATCACCATGCTTCTAATCATGATGATTTATCGATGATAATATGCATATGAAGAGTTCAGATGCAAAAGCCTCTAAGTGTCATCTGAAATTTTCTTCTAGAATGATCATTTGTATAAAGCTTGTATATTTAAGTTAAGTAATTTCACTTAAATAATAATTAATAGGTAATTTGCATTGCCATTTAAGTGAAATTATTTAACTTAAATATACGAGCTTGAGAAAAATTATCATTCTAGAAGAAAATTTCAGATGGCACTTAGAGGCTTTTGCATCTGAACTCTTCATATATAAAAAGAAAGGGAGCCTACCTTATTTTTCAGTGTGTGACTGGTGTGCCTTTACTGACTGAAAGACTGACTGAATTCTAATGCAAATCAGAGATATAAGCTACCTAAAAAAAAACAAAAAAAAAACAGGAAGTATTTTGCTCCCAACAGATTTCTGAGAATTCATTAAGACCTTTATTTTATTTCTCATTTTCTCATGCATCCCTTGTCGTATTCTGAACACCAGGGCAAAAGTTAATACGAAGAAGAAAATGATTGTTTATGACTTTATCAAAAACAAACAGCAACTTGCATCTTTAGGTGGGTTCACCAACTAAGCAGAATTTCTCCAGCTGCTTTACTAGACCTCCCATCAGAAGATATCCATTTTTATCTGGCATCTAGAGCCAGTCAACACTGAATCTTCTCTGACATTCAAACCCAATCATGTTAAGTCCTCTGGCAGGCCAAGAGACAGAGAAACAGCAGGAATCAGGAGATGAAGTGGTAAAAATGAGCAGACTTTGTCTGACCAGAACAGATTTAACAAGTTATCTTATACAATGGAAAATTACTGCTTCACAAAATTGTCCTGTGATGTTAAAAACCTTGAAGTGGAGAAAAATTGTGAAAAGATATTATTTTTTATTTAGCAAACATGTAACCACTTAGATCATGGATGAAAAAGACAATTTATAACTAATACAGCTGCAGTGTGTGATTTTTAGCGGCATCTAGTGGTGAGGATGTGAATTGCAACCAACACAAGTTATGTGGCCAACAGGAAGTGATGTCGTCGTCTGAGACAGCAGAGACAGTTAAGCAATGTGGTTTCTTTACAAAGATAAATTAAGAAATGATGTTTACTTAATTCAGTAAAAAGATATATTATTGTGAATATTTTTGTTGCTTGTTCATCATTGTGTCAGTGTTTTATTCACTGACATAAGCTTGCATCTTTGCACGAAGAACAACATAGTGACGAAACACGTTTATCCGTTAAGGGCTACTGTAGAAACATTTCAATGTAAGGGGACCCGCAGTGTAGTCCAGTCATTAGGCTTGTTTGAGATGCGCCTTGCCTTGCCTGAAATGTATGCGAGAGTAGGCGGCTGCAGTGATAGGCCGCTGTCGGTAGCCTAAAAGAGGCCTAGAAATAGGGTCTCGTTCCACCAAGTGGGGCACTAATTTTTCTTTTGCTCAATATGTTCTACGTTAATAAAAGGTATCCAAGCAAAAAGTTCTCCACGCATTATCCTGCAGTTAATGAGAAATTGTAATTTATTGGCGCACTATATTGACTGCGTATTGAGACATATAAAACTGTTGAGCTAGATTTTCAACCAATCAGCATCGAAAATGTAAGTAGGTCACAGCCGAAATCAAGCCAATATCACTACGCACATGTAAACATGGAGGAGGACGTAAGCAGCGCATCTTCATCTGATAGCGGCGATCAAGCTCGATTAACACCCGTAAAGTGTATTCTTCATGTCGGAAAAGATGGTGGGAAAGGTCTGCAGCCCTTTACTGAAGTACGATGGGAAAAAATCAAGCATAGGAATGGCTCAAAACGTCGGACACTACGGAGCTAACGTTAGCTATTGCTAATAAACATGTTGCCCTCCTGGACAAACCGGTCTCTGATGTCCCAACAACTACGGGTTTCACCCGGCCTGCTATCTGCGTTTTATAGACGCTTGACTTGTGTGCATGTGCGTGATGGGTAGATTTAGGGGTCGGGTTAGTGTGTGTGTGTGTGTGTGTGTGTGTGTGTGTGTGTGTGTGTGTGTGAGAGAGAGAGAGAGATAGGCCGCTGTCGGTAGCCTAAAAGAGGCCTAGAAATAGTGTTTCGTTCCACCAAGTGGGGCACTACTTACTTTTTTAACATCAGAAATATATAAAGATTCCTTAGGAAAAAGTTCTCCATACACAACCTTGCAGTTTTTGAGAAAAATTATGCTAAAGGTGCCCATTTTGAAAAAAAGGGAAAACGGGGAAGGCCTTGCTCCGATGTTGACGTATGTCAAAATCTCTCGCGAGCGCAAGGCGCACGTGTCGGATTCTGCAGTCGCGCGCAGTTGCTCTCCACCGACTGCGCTGATCAAAAGCATGATGGGAAACGACTTGCTGACGACACAGCTGAATGCTCATTGGTTTAAACAACTGTGATGTATTGTTCTCTTTTAAAATGTTTGATTTTAAAACTCTGATATCATGTTTTATGTGTATATGTTATGTGTGAATATTCCCAAACTATCTGACAGTGCGATCTCTTTGGGTTATGCAATTAAATTTTTATAAAAAAAAATAAATAAATAAAAACACATATGTCTGTATTAAAGAAAAAAATATTGATAAACATGTATTTGGAATGGAATTAAATAACAAGTACTTTGGGTGTCTTGTTCATTTTATTTATTTTCATATAAAAGCAACAGAACTTGAATTACATCCAGTTTATTAGCAACACTGTGCACGAGCGTGAATCCTGCGATATCAATCTTTGATCTCGCAGGTGTCAGATCCACTGCGAGAGGAGAGATCTGTCCGGCTTGTCTGCGCTTTTTTCACTCCTCCTCTCATTGCAGCCGCCTACTCTCGCAAACATTTCAGGCGAGGCAAGGCGCATCTCAAACAAGCCTATTTTGAAGTTTCCCCGGGCGCCGCCATTGGCTAGCGGACCATCACCTGCTGTTAGCATCCCATTGACTCACATTCATTTTGGCGTCACTTTGACAGCGAATAACTTTACATCTGAGGCGTTTAAAGACTCCATTTGTCCATTTTTATTTATTTCTAAAGAAACACGAAAATGTATAAAAGGCTCCATTACCTTGTATCTTACGTTATGGCCCCGTAGATGCAGTTTTTGTAAAAATAGGCTAACGATTGCGTCATAACCACGCGACTCTCTGTCGCACAGTAGAGAGATTACCGTATGGACAGGAGGAGAAGCTCGCGTGCAATCGGGGGAAATATAAACAAGTAATAAAAACTCGGTGAGTGTTTTAAAAGATTAAAAAGATTTTGCTAATCTCAAACAAGCCTATTTTAATACAAAATGGGGGTCAACCTTGAACAAATTGCAACAGAAGCAAACTCAACTGATTTTGTATCCTCAATATGTCCTGAGCAAGGAAAAAAAAGTCCAGAATAATCCCATTAGGGGAAAGTTTTGAAAAATACCCAAATATAGCCTATTCATAATAATAATAATAATAATAATAATACATTACATTTATATAGCGCTTTTCTCGGCACTCAAAGCGCTTTACATAGAGGGGGGGAATCTCCTCAACCACCACCAATGTGCAGCATCCACCTGGATGATGCGACGGCAGCCATATTGCGCCAGAACGCCCACCACACACCAGCTTACTGGTGGAGAGGAGACAGTGATGAAGCCAATCAGTATATGGGGATGATTAGGAGGCCATGATGGACAGAGGACAAGGGGCAAATTTGGCCAGGATGCCGGGGTTACACCACTACTCTTTCGAAAGACATCCTGGGATTTTTAATGACCACAGAGAGTCAGGACCTCGGTTTTACGTCTCATCCGAAGGACGGTGCTCTTTGACAGTATAGTGTCCCCATCACTACACTGGGGTGTTAGGTCCCACACAGACCACAGGGTGAGCGCCCCCTGCTGGCCTCACTAACACCTCTTCCAGCAGCAACCTGGTTTTCTCAGGAGGTCTCCCATCCAGGTACTAACCAGGCTCAGCCCTGCTTAGCTTCAGTGGGCAACCAGTCTTGGGCTACAGGGTGACATGGCTGCTGTAATAATGTAAAATAAAATAAATAAAATAAGTAAAATAAATGTAACCTTTAGATATCACCATGAAAATTACTGAGTTGATTACTTACATCAAGACAAACAAAAATTGTATTACAAGTTTTTTGAAATTGTTTGTTAACATGGACAAATGGTGCATAATCTAATTATGTATGTGCTAATTTGCATAAATACCACAACAGATCTAAACATTGGGTCTAGCCAGGTGAAAATGTCTTGTTGCATCTTGTTGACATATAACAGTAAAAGACTAAATGTTAAGGTCTGAATGGAACCCATTTAGGCTACCCATGAGCATTAATACATAGAGACAGGAAGAAGTACTTTAGAAACCAGCCTTTATTCATTTTTAAGAGATGGGGTTTGGGGCTGGGTCTGTGGGACTGTTTCTGGGGGACGAGTCTGAGGGAAGAACAGGAGACAAGGGTAAGGAGAATGCAGAAGACAAAAGGTAGGTAAAATAAAAAGTGATTCCCCAGAAACAGTCCATATTGAAGATACAAAATCAGTTGAGTTTGCTTCTGTTGCAATCTGTTCAACCTTTTTTCATAAAATGACTGGACTGAGTGTATGTAGATATAGAAATGGCTCATTCTGAGGTTACAAAAACAACGGTTCATTATGTAAGGTCTTTATACACCACTGAAAACATAGTTATGTATATGATATTGCATTTCTGTCAACAGATCCTCCTAAATATTACACAATGCACCTTTAAAGACATCTTAAATGTCCATTTGACATCTAACAGAAAACGACCTAGAGATGTATTGCAGATGAGCAAACACTCTAAAAAATACATCTTGCAGATGTAAATGCAGGCATCATATAGGCATCTCCGAGATGTACTTGTGCCATCATCAGGGTAGCGATTTCTTGCGATACTTTGACGGGCCACTGCGGCCAGTTTATGGAAATAAAAACGGAAACCAAAAAGTAAATTTATTGACAACAAACCTGATTTTTCCCGTTACGTCGCCATAACTAAAAGAAGTAGTTTTAACGTTTTAAAAAGCCCATTTAAATTCCATATACTGTAAATAAGTATGTTTGTGATAATGAAAACGAGAAATATCCTTAAAAAGTTTAAGGCTATAGGCATCATAATTTTAAAGGAAATGTTTGAAAAAAGAATATGGCTTGTAACCAAATATAAAAGAGATGAATGTTTTTATTTTTGTTTGTTTTTTGTTATGTTCAAGCACAGTGGCTAGGTTAAAACTTATAAAAACCAGCATAATCTGGTGTAGCTGGTTTCAATTTTGCGTTTTCATTCAGTTTCATTTCTATGATCTTTTGAGTAACATATGATCTGATATAAAACCAATGCATTGTACAATTCAATGAAATATTAGCAAACATTTATTTGCATAATTTTAAGGAGTTATTTTATAGTTATTCTTGATCTAAGCTTTTTGATCAAGTAAATGTTGAATAAATCAATCTTTGAAAGATAAGATGCAATCAGTGTTTAGACGGAGCTTATTGAATCAACATCAGTTCAGTTAAATGACCTACTATCAAGGGTTGTGAGAATAATGTTTCATCACTGACCACGGATCTGAGAATCCATTGTGCTCAGTAATCCTATTTCTCATCTAATTTCCATAATCCATTCAAAGAACAGAAACACATATCTAACACATAGCTGTTCATATACCACTCACTGAGAGCTGAGACAGGAAGTTTAGTATAAACCTCGGGCACTCATCACTATTTAAATCCAAATTTCAAACCAAATGAGACCCATTCAAAATCAACTCAGGTAAAGTCAATGAATACTTGTCTTTATTTTACTTTTGCATGTAATGTGTCTGTGAACATAGTGAATGGTTTATGCATGTAGGCTACAGGTTTTATAATTATTGTGCAAGAAAGTACATAAACTTAACTTAAATTTAAATAATAATACTTTTATTGTCTTCATTTTATTTTTCAGTGCATCACATCTCACAATATATCATGGGCAATGGAATATCAAGGCCTCTGTTGACCCAGGACCCAGGAAGAAACATTTGGAGAAATGAAAAGCTCACTAAGGATTTCCCAGACGACAAAGTCCCTTACAAGGATGCCCTGAGGAAAAACAAGAATTGGAAAGTACTGTCAAAGAAAGACTTCGGTGTGGCAAAACTAAACCTTACGAGAGGGAATCACATCCGTTACTACCATCTGCCGTCAGCACTGGAGCCTGAGCAGGAACAATTTTCAGTGCAGAACTGGGAAATATGCAACCCTGTCTTTGTGGAGGAGAACAATCCATAAAGCAATGTGTATACTGACTTCTAGTGGAGAATGTCAGGACCTCTTGAAACTGTAGCTTTGTGTGATTTATAACATAGTCTGTTTCTTTAAATCATTCCGGGGTAGTTCCTGTTTGTCCTTAAAATGTAACTTCCCCTTTTTCTCATTTTCAGTGCAGTAGCCATGAATTACTGTAAATTATGTCTGTCACAAGGCCAAAGCAGAATTTCAAATATGCAACTTTTGTATAAAACTATTACATCAAATAATCTCTAAGTATACTGTGAATAAAATATCATCTGAAAAAGATTCATAAAATGGTGAATTACATATCAAACCATGTATCTGCATACAAATGATGCAAGAATTTTATCACATCTAACTTTCCTGATGCCAATGTGATTTTAGTTCTAAAAAGATAATGTATCTTTTTTTGATTTTTTTTGCATAAAACTTTCTTTAAAAAAAGTCACTTGTTTGATATTTTGTTATAATACATAAACAATTATTGACATCTTTAGTGTTAACAATACTATTACAGTCAATTTTAAATGTACAACAATTTTTTTTTTTTAAAGATTTTAGACTCTAATATATTCAGTTTCTTTTACACAGTATCTTAAACATAGGAGACAATGGAGATGGTGATAAATAGAGGTCATGATCAAATTCATAACTAAACCTTAAGTTTGAAAACTTAAAAAAGTTTGTTTTAGCTGTCGAGATGTTTAGTAATTAACCGACACATAATGATAGTGAAGTGTCACTTTGTCCAAGTAAAAGGTCATCCCTATGAATATTATTTGCTAAAGTCAGAATTATAACCCACATCCTGTTCATATGAAGAAGTCAAGTTCATGCCACATAGTGGTCACAGTCAGGCCACTAGTGGTGCATATTGACAAAAAAAAAAAAATTATACGCATTGGTTTTGACAACTTCTTTATTCTCTTAAAAGCAGAACCTCCGTTTTAGGACACATATGGTACACATATTGTTTTATGATTTTTCTTTGAATCTCTGATTAGTGAGCATCACTATTACTATTGCTCATATGGGGTTATATATCATATATATCTCAAATAGGGTTTCATCAGACTCTTAGTATTAAATTCTGGTGTGTAATTGCACCCACAGCAAATTAAACAGGGTAAAATACCACAAATGTACACAGAAAGACTTAATCCACCCCCTAGAAACCACCTGAAATACCCTAGCAGCCACCGCGATACATAACATCACTCAAAGCATCTTAAAAACTGCATGAAAATGCAGAAGCCACAATCTAGCAAGCACTTTAACATCAATGCAGCGAGTTTTCCACAGGAAAACACCCTCTCACATCTTATGTGAGAAGCTAGTTGATCTCAGAGGCGTGTCTATGGGGAGGATGGGGGAGGCAGTGCATCCCCTAGGATAAGCCCTGCCTCCCCTGAGAAATGACTTGTCCATCTGATGATAAATTAGAAAAGACTTAGAGCATACGCGCTCAGAAAAAAGTGCATCATGTCAGAACAGAACACCAATTAAATGTTCACCCGGCAAAGCTTTAAAGCACGAGCAAATAATGAACTTTTGTGATTGTGAATAAGTGCAGTGTCCTGTGAGTGTAACTCTACCGCTCTACCTCTAACTCTAACATGTGATGTGAATGTACGTCGAGTTTTACAGTATTGGGACTGAGGCGCCAGAACTGCAGCTGATAGAGTGTGCGCTGTAGCACGATACTACCATATTTTAGTTTCCATGCTTATTGTGTTTCCACAGCAATGTTAGTGTGTAAATCTACTGAAACGGCCACCATAACAGTGGAGTGTGATGTGTAAGCTGAGAAAGGAGAGGTTAACGCCCATTTCACACATACTCCCTGTGCAGTGCGAATGCGGTGCAGGAGCAGCACATGCTAGTGCTTTCACATATGCTGCGTTTGCAGTGCGTAACTGATCCGCTGCTGTACCACAAACACATACTTACTATTTGTGTTTCAAATCCAGTAGTTAGCAGCAACTTTTCTTAAAAAAAAGTTTTGTCAGCATTGCAATTCTCTTTGTACACATACACTCTTTAACAGACATTCACGTTTAAACACAATTTAAACAACGTATTATTCAGTGCATTATACAGATGAATATTAAGTTGCTCAAGCAAGTGGTGAAATATTTAACCATGTACGTATATTAAAATCGCAAACATTTTAAATTAAAACTTAAAATTGACAAAAACAGCCGACTCTCATGCCTTTTCTTTTGCATTTAAATTTTAATACAATAAATCTTGCATATCACAAAGAACTTGTTTTTCCACCTCCGCGAATGAGACGAGTGTTGTTCATTATGTCGCCTTGTTGAGGTAAATTTTAGTTTTACTTGCTTTACCCCGGTCTTAAAGTAAAAAAAAATGACTGTGAAAAATAGTATTTAATTAAATACATTTATCCAAGTCTATTTTGACTATAGATCTCAAAACTCCTCCGGTAGCCCCTTAAATAAAAAATGAACAGTCCCTTAATGCAGTAAGTGTTTCATCATTCAATGTCTAAAAGGAGGATTCTGGCTGTCATTAAAAATTGTAATCAAATCAATTGATAGAGTCAGTAGGGTTGGATATCAATAAACATTCAATTTGATTCAAAATTCACAAGATGTTGATTTGATTTCAGATTTTAATTTAATTATGATATATTTCAGTTACAGTACATTTTTCTTACGTGATATATGATATTCTTTCTCAGCTAATGCAGTAAAATGTTATAAAATATTAACTTATTTTTATTATTATTATTATTATTATTATAAATTACAATATCACTTTACATTATTAAAAGGGCCCAAACTATGCAGTTCAATTGTTCATTATTTGTTATTATAATTCAGAGAAAACTAATTTGAATGCTGACTATTGAGTCTTTTCAAACTATTCATTAAACAGACAAGAGTTAGTATACTGTTCCAATTATTGGAAAACATGGATAACATGATTTGTGTTAATTGTTTTATCGGCTTGTTTTTTTTTTCAGTCAAATCAAATTGAAACAAAAAAGCCAGAAACAACTTTTCTATTGGCAGTTATTGGGGGTGTGTCAGTCTGCTGCCGCAGCTCATTACCAGAGAGTGCAGCAGTCACAGTTCACTTTGCACACAGACGATAAGTAGGCTTTTGGATAAGTAATAATTAGACAAGTACAATTGTTATAATACCAGTTTTTATTAAACATAAAAAATGCATAAGTGGCTCATTAAAAAACAGGCACCTTGTCCTTCACCCTCCATGCAAGCTGCCTCTGTCGAGCTCAGCGCATCTGAAGGAGATGCGATGCGACTCATTCTGGGAGGAGTATTTCCCTCAGTGTGGAAGTAGGCCTACCAACCCACCTAAAAGGAGACGGATTCACAACTTGTCAGTAGTGCTATCTTGTCCACAATAGGGCATGGTGATGACTAAACTGCTCCTAATCATACTTTTAAAAGGGTAATGTTCAACAGCCTTGATGGCTATTGTGGAGATGGAGACAAGATTCTCTCAAAGAAATGTTGATTTAATGAGGGCAACATCATTTATCCTACCAAAATCCTGAAGCCACTTCAAGTGCTTGAAGGCACGGAGCAAAATAGTATGACCTTGCAAAATGAAATTGCTGTGGCAAAAGCTCCAAACTGGTAGCCTGGCAAGCCAGACCTACATCAAGATGTTAGGTCTGGCAACTCACCATAGACACGGCTCAATCCGAGGGGCGGGATAAACGGTTGTCTTTCAAATTCCCTCTGCACGCAATAGGACAGCGCTTCAACCAACCAGAGCGTTTTCCCAGCAGCAGAGCTAGTTGATAGATTCAATTTTTGCCATATCTGGCTGGCAAAACTACGAACACATCTTCCTTTTTTAAGAATGACTTAAGTGCCGTTCTTTGCTCTTTTCTCAAAGAAAAACCTAACTCCAAGTCCTCCAGAGTTGCGGCCAAAGCCGATTCGAAAGACTGTTCTCCAGCAGCTGCAGCCATTCTTTGTTTTCAAGTAGCAGGGAACCGTCACAACTCTGTCGTCATTATGTTAAGCCCACCCCCCCTACTCTATACACGACGTGATTGGCCTGACCCAATTTAGGTTTTTGCAGCTCGAAAGTCAACGGAGAGTTGCTAGACTATCCTGGCTGCAAAATATATTTTGCTGCCGCTAGGGTGCGTCTAGATTTCTAGGCTACCTAACTGGCGCATTTAAGAGAAACTCCTAATGGGCGTGTCACTCATAACTTTAGACTCCTGTGTTTTACTAAGAGTAATTCACAAAGCATTTTAGCCTAAAAGTAGCACCTACATCTGGAACAGCTTAGAAGAAGAAACAAATTAATTTACCTCTTGTCTATACAAACGTGACTTCAGATTCGTTTAAAAAAACTCTCTCGTCCTTCTCGGTAGCGTAGCACGTCTTCTCACAAGCAAACACCTGTCACTTATCATCAGGCAATCACCGTGATCTGATATATGTGAATCTGTCAATAATAATAATAATAATAATAACAACATCATCATCATATTATTAATGTTGACCTGGTTTAACTAACTTTTATGTGATAGCCCTACAGTCTAATAGGAGTCCTGTGCCTATCTATGGGTTCTGGCTTAGAAAAAGATATGCACTAAAACAGATTGTGTGTGGTATAGCTTAATTTTGCACCGATTTGTCAATTGTTTATGTTGCCCTCCAAAACAAGCCAAATGCCCCCCCAAACATTACATCCTGGTAACCCCTCTGATCTACTCATCTCTCACTGGTATTTCTCTTTCACTCAGTGGATCTTAAAGGTTAAAGGTAGGGTAGGCATTTTTTTCATGAACACTTAATATTATTCTGGTTGAAACTTTCTTCACAGCCAGATAGCAATCAATAATAGAAGTGGTCTAGATAAAAAAAAAAAAAAAAAAAAAAAAAAATTAAATATAGCTTCTGTGGAAGTCTCAGGATTAAAAAAAAAAAAAAAAAAAAATCATCCAGTCATTGCATTGATCATCAATCATCCAACACAATACGATGTCCAGCCTGCCTGTCAGCGGCCCTGTCCCAAATGGCACCCTAAACACGCACGGTCTTCCTGCGCGTCCATACTTTCATAACGTAAAGCCGCTTTGACTGCCGAGAAGATGTCTGCTGTGGAAAAGTGCTAATCGAGGGCGCATATCGACAGCAAAAGGGGCGCTAGCAAGCACCCTTCTGAATCCTTAAGTGACTAAAGGGACTGGGCTGCGTCCGAAACCACATACTCACTGAGTAGGTACTTAATTTCAATAAGTAGGGGCCTACTTACTTAAAAAGCGCTAAAAGAGTAGGTACTTTATAGCCTGATCTCGTTGAGTATGAATGCAAGTCATACATGATCTGCCATGTTGACGTTTTCATGTGACCTACGATGTTATCACAAGCACAACAACTTAAAAGATATGAGCGACAGGTTTAATTCATCTATCTGTAAGTGTAAATATCTTGATATTGACCAAGCTTGCTCATTTTGTGGTTTTGTTGAAGAAACAGCTGTATAATGGCTACCGGTAAATGTTTTGGAAACAAAAAAGCCTGTTGAATTGCACTACTTGAAAAAAATATACATTGCTTTAACCATGCTTTTTTAACTATTTATGTCGGTAATGTTTTGCTCTTGGTCTTCTACTAGTGCTAACAACTTGTACAACATATCCACGTTCTTAGAATTAGCTGCTTGTCTAATCAAATCTGGCCATTGAAAAAGACATCCCAATCATAAAATATGAGGTTATTAAGATCTTTCAGGACATGGTACCAAATAGAAAGGTTTTGCTTTAAAAGGAAAAGGTAAATACCAAAATGTAAAACAGTAAATAGTTTATGTTATTATCAGCAATGTGTAATTGTGATGTTCTATCAAAAAATCTACAATGTCTAAAATGTATTTGAGCGTGTGCTGTCTTCTCTTTTAATTGTATATTTGGTAATAACTGGATAATTTGTGTTAACAAGCAACCACCCCCTTAGTGCCCCTTTTAGGCCACTGCCCCTCAAAATGTCTGTGCACGGCCCTGCAGCTAGTCGTTCTTTGAAATCCTGATCCCATGCTTTCATTTAGTAGTACATATTTTACATTCTACATAATCATTGTTTCAAAACACAAGATTATTGTAATATGTAACAAGAACATTTGGATTAATTACCTAAACACAACAGATTATGATCTTCTTTTGATTTAGTACTTTTAACAATCAGTTTATTCAATAGCAAACATGTGATATACATTATTTAAATCACCCTGTTGAATTAATTATAGTAACACAGGCTACAGTTGCCACATTAGAAAATTCAATTAAACCTTACGTAACATAAAATCCATATCTATTCGGTGTGTTATCAAAAGGTGATGAAGTTACAGAAATGGCCATGAGGTTCTGATTGCTGTCAATACAGTATGTTCTCACTGTATACCATATGACTGAATCTACGTAGTTGACCTTTATAAGGGTGAGTTACAGTAAGGTGGCAGTCTCTACCATGGTAATCTGTTTACAGTATCACATGGCAATGGCATACATACTGTAATGTAAAACGCTGTGTTTGATGGTATCTATTTGATTATATTGGAACCATATTGGAACGGTCAACACTGGTCCGTGAACACTCGAGAGCAGATGATTTTGCTAAACTAACACAGTAGAACAAGATGAAGGCATCAGCTAACACAACAATAAAAAGTTAACATATAAGGTAAAAACCTGTAGGTCACAATTCTGTTCTGTCTTGTCTGCACCTGTTCTTGTTAGTCCCTGATTAGTTAACCTTCATCCACCTGCTAGTTAGTTCCCTCGTTTACCATATGTATATATTCTCCCTGTTCAGTTCAATCCCTTGTCGGTTATTGTTTGTGTATGCATGTCTTGTGGACAAGCTGTTTGCATTAAACCTGCTTGTTTCATTAAAACTTATCGCCATTGGAAATTACTTTCATCTGCCAAGCCATGACACTGTAATATTGAGTTAATACATATAAAAACACAAACCAACACATTCTCACCTGTGAATGGTTATCCCATGTCTTCTGGAATTTAATGTTTAATGTTGTGTATGTATTTATTTATTCTTAATGTGAGTGCCAACATTCTGAACGTTCCAAAATGGCGGCTGCGCCGACATGTCTGGAGCCAAATGTGGCATCTACGTATACACATCTATGGCGACAACAGGAATAACTTGTTACAAGTGTTAATATGTTGCAAATAAATATACATTTTATGATTATGTTTTTAATATATGCTTTATATGTGTGTGCCATCTCTTCTTTGAACCCTGCAAGTATAGTCACATCATGTATCCACCACATATCTAATAATAAACACATTTCTTACCTATAAAACATATTTAAACTTCATATGAAATGCAATGATGAAAATGTGTGTAATATTTCACAAAAACAAAACAAAAAAAACAACTTGAATTATTCTGTTTATACATTAACTTGAACACTCCTGCCATATCTAGCTTTAAAATGAATCACAAGGATTCGCCATCACATGACCATAAATGATAAAATTACTTTCTTGAAGTGACCATCGCATTTACCCTTACTAACAAACTTGTGGAAGTGCCCTTCATGAAGCGATTCAGGTGCTCACTTTCGTTTGGAACGGCCCTACAAATGATCGGCCCCTTCCCAAAGTGCCCTTCAAGGGTTTTTGAGCATAAATTCAATCTGTTCATCATTTAAAGTAATTGTGTCTCTTCAGAAAATTTGGACTAAACCGCTCAATTCATATGGATTAGTTTTACAATCTTTTAATGAACTTTTTGAAGCATCAAAGTGGTAGTTGTGTGTTAATATGAAACAGTAGGTTACTTTTTCAATAACTAATGGTAAGTTTACATGACAACAATGTACTAAAAACGGAAACGTTTTTCCTTTGCAGTTTTCGCATAGACAACGCCATTGTCAAAACGATCCCCGTTCACACGGACCTGTGAAAATGACAAATATTTTTAGTCTAAGTAAATAATTAGACATGAAATATTTTTCTAAATATTTTATTAGCTCTTTAAACGCAAAACTTCTGTGGAGAAAGCAGTTGCTGATAATGTACATCCAGCCGGTTGTTATTGCAGAATAAACCCCTTTAGGCTGATTCAAGACCCTGATCACCCTGTCAGGTTTTTTTCTGCGATAACCGGCTAGATGTGTATTATCCCTTACATAACGTAACATACAGTAAGAGGGAGTAAGAAAACACAGAAATATCAATTCTTGTTTTGTAAATACACAACAAAAGTATATATACAGTATACAGTATACATATATATATATATATATATATATATATATATATATATATATATATATATATATATATACTATAACAGATTCATCTAACATAACAGCATTTATTATACAAATTATGGATTACAAATATCCAATCATGCACCTTTAATTTATATTTTTCAGTATATTTCAGTATATTGAATAGTAGTATATTGAATATTCAGTATATTGAATTGAATAGTATTCAGTATATTTCCACTAGAGGATTTGTTTTGTCCTGGTTTGTTGCAGAAGAGTGCATTAGAAGCTGTTGTGTGCCTCTGCTCTCTATACCTGGACCTCACACACACACACACACACACACACACACACACACACACACACACACACACACACACACACACACACACACACACACACAGATTTGTTTAATTTAGTTCAAGTTCATTCATAACTGATGGAGGTTAATTGAATGTAATTCAAAAAATAATAATAATCAAAAGTATAACTACCTGTGAGACATTCTTGATAGTCGACTCCATAATCTAAAAACATTTATTTCAAAACAATTAAAAACAATTATTACAAACTAATTCAACATTTAAAAAAAAAAAAAAAAAAAAAAAAAAAAAAAAAAAAATATATATATATATATATATATATATATATATATATATATATATATATATATATATATATATATATTTGACTATAAAGTACTGGGCTATTTTAATGCCTTCAACACTGAATACAATTAATTTGTACTTAATTGTAATTGAGATAGTAGTGAATTAGATAAAGTAATATTGAGTGAATTTGAGAATTTTTGGTTGATTGAGGTGAGAGCACTCTGCCTTCACTATATAGTAACCTGCGGCCATCCGTGGGTTGTTTTTTGTTCTCTTAAATATTTTTTTCTTTTGTTTGTGGGTATTTGCATTGAAGGTCTGCTACATTTTTAATATGTTGAATTATTATTATTAATTTTTTTTTTTTTTTTCAAGATTTATTTTTGGCGTTTTATTAGGATAGGACAGTAGCTAGACAGGAAGTGAGGTGGGAGAGAGAGAGGGGGGACGGGATCGAGAAAGGTCCACGAGCTGGGACTTGAACTCGTGTTGCCCGAAGCACAACGCCGCTACATGTCGGCGCACTTGTCCACGCGGCTATCGGTGCAGACATGTTGAACTATTTGAATAAAAATGTGCCTGTTTATTAAAGCCGCACTACCGCCTTTCACCTGGTTACCATTTACCCCTTGTGGGTCATAATGTCACAAATATATAACAAATACATGCATGCATGCACAGTTTTGAGGCATTTTTTGGTCATTTCATGACTTAATTTACAAGATAACTACAACGATGCATGCTCATAGTTTCTTTTGTGCTTAATTTATAATGAAGTAAAATACAGAATGCAATTCAAGAGTGCGCGCCGTGAGCACAGTATAACGGCTGATGGGACAGGAAAGTTTTAATGACATAGCCTCATAAACCTGCTGCATTCTGTCATTAATGTTAATCAAAGAACAAAAGACTGTGCAGGGTTTGATTATTTAATTTCAGTGTATTTACCTGTTAGACCCACCTGAAAATCTCAAAGCACTGTTTACAAGATTACATGGGTCAAAAACAATAACATTTTATCAGGGCAGGTACAAATTTGAACCATCCCACCTGAGTCGGTAGAAAAAAAAAAACCTTAGCATTGAGCCCTGATATATTATTCACGCCTTAAAATATCCAATCTCTGATCCACAAGTAACTGGTTACATGGTAGCTTGTGACGTCAGAAACACCAACCATGATTTTGAGACTGGAGTTAAGAAGAAAATACTCAGAAATGGTGCTGACTTATGAATTTATGTCATTATGTTGTCTCTAAAAATTTTGGGGGGAGATTCAATGTGAAAATATTACAATATAAAAAATACATTAAAGGGACCTATCATGCCCCTTTATACAAGATGTAAAATAAGTCTTGGGTGTCTTCAGAATGTGTCTGTGAAGTTTCAGCTCAAAATACCCCACTGATAATTTATTATACCATCTTGTAAATGCAAGGAAAAACATACCGTTTTCATGCATGTATCTTTAAATGCAAATTAGCTGCTGCTCCCCACCCTGCTTTCCAGTAGCCCGGAGCCTGTGTGCCTCAGATTCTCTGCCAAAAACAAAACATCTGTTTGGTTTTGATTATCATCTCTATCATGGTCACGCTCAGGTGGCATTGCAGTTTTTCGTCATAATGTCTGATGGCGTGTCCCGTATTGCGCTTAAACTGTCAAGTACACACAAGGTTGTCAAAAACAAACAAAGTTCACATAAACACATTCAGTAATGTCTTTGAATGTGAACAGCAGGGAAAGAAATCGCATGTGTATATTAGATCTGTGTATTAAAGTGACAGCAGCGTAATATACAGTATTAGAACTGAACTGAATGCTTTTTGCCACCTAATTGGGCTTGAGCGGTTAAATACACATACTTATGAGTCAAAGTGACAATGTATTTGCAAGAGTAAACAGAGTAATTTATGTTTTAAGTGAACATAAACAGTTGAGGAAAAAAAAACACAATATTGGATCCATGCTGTCAGTCTTAAAGTGACAGCATCCAAATTTACCTGCTGTCATTATTATTAACAACAAAAAAGAGAGAAAATCTGTCACTGCTCTTGACTGAATCACTTCTGTAACTTTAATAAGAATAAATGTTTATTTAATTTACACAGTAAAGACTATGCATTGTTTTTTTTATATACATTTGATTAGGGATCGACCGATATGGATTTTTTAGTGCCGATGCCGATACCGATTTTTTTTCATCACCCTTAGCCGATGACCGATACGGGTTGCCGATTTTCTTGGGCCGATATTTGGAGCCGATACTGCTTTTGCTCACTCAGTTTACATCATAAAAATGACATGTATATAATATATAATGATAACAACTGTTACAAGTCTCAATTAAGAAAGGAACATTTATTGAACTTAAAAAAAAAACAATATTTGACAAATATTAAAAACATGTGAGGTAGAACAGAAAAAAAGTTCAGTGCTGAAAATACTGAAAATAAATATTTAAGCATAATTCAAATTCTGAAAATAAATTCTGAATATAAATATTTAAGCATAATAAAATAATTTGACTGGAACATGTTATTCTGTGTAGTTGTCTGATCTATGTAATCGTGATCTCCATTTTAAACAAAACAAAAACGATTTTAAACCAAATAGATTCTAAGTTTATTATGAATTAGGGATCGCGTCTAAAACGTGTGGAAAGCATGGCCGCGCCGCTTCTACAAGCGCTAGCGTCTGTTGTTGCTATGCAAACATGAACTGCTCTCTCCATGATGACGAGGAAGTAAGGATTAATTTATTTCCTGCCCTTTACGACTACATATATTTATGGAGATGAGAAATAAAAACCCGCCCTGTCCAGCTATGATCCGCTGTTCGACCGAGCTTTCGATGTTGTCATGGAAAGGTCAGTTGTTTTTTGTCACATGACCTGCGTGCGCTTGCGGCATTAAGAAAGTTTAGATGTTTTCATCTCACCACGGCATAGGAGCGCCTGGACAAACCGTTTATACTGTCTATGGGACAAACCGTTTATATACTGTCAATGGAACAAACGAGCGCGCTGCATCGCGTGCGTGTCACAACCGCGTCGCTTCTTTTATGAGCACACGTCCAAACGTCAGCCAGGTAGTCGCTGAATAAAACTCCCACAAATATAACGGAATCACCGAACAACGTCGGCATTATTTAATCCTATGACCAGTGTTTGTAACAGCTGCCTTATGCATATGGATAGCCTCAAACTTAGCTATTTGCAGCTCCCTAAATACAATGACAAGCAGTTTTATAGATGAGGCATTCGCGTTTTCCATTTGGACCCACAAACTTGCTTAGCTATAGTTGCACGCACATATAGAGCAACGTGTTTCCACTTTCAAAGTGTATTTCAGCTAAGTCAAACAGTTAAAAAGATGCTTTGAAATTTTAAAACTAACCGTTGTCTTGAAGAGGCTTCCAGCACTCTGCTAGTGTGGGAGGGGGCTGCATGCAGCTGCATGGGCTGCACGTGAACTGCAGCGTCTCCAGCAACACAGAGCTGCCTGCGGACGCCTGTCTGTAATTAATGCGGGAAAAAAACTATCGGCGAACGCAGCAGCCGCGTATCGGCCGATGCCGATACACGTCAAACCCGCAAATATCGGCCCGATTTATCGGCCGACCGATATATCGGTCGATCACTACATTTGATTTTTAAATACATTTTATTTAGGCCTAGTATTTCTAGTGCTTGAAGTTTTTTCTGGTAGGTTCATTTCATTTGAGTCTTTGTTTTATTGTAGTTTGTTTTCTTTGCTCTTTCTTTATCACTGTTTACTTGTCTTCAGTAAGCTTGAGAGTATTTTTTTAGGCTAGAAGCCAATTCGTTTTTTAAATTGTATTAGAAATGGTGATAAGAATAATGACATTTCAATGGTATCAACATTTTTGATATCATAAAAACCTTATTTAAACCAAAAATAATTATATTGTTAAATATATTGTTATTGTGAAATTAAATTACTCATATCATGATATAAGATTTTGGTCATATCGCCCACCCCTAATCGTATTTACGAGTTGAACGCACATGAATGCCACCACAATGTCATTAATATAAGTGGGAAGCTTGGGATTTTCTTTAAGCACTGATGTTTACGAGTTGGGGGCGAGTCAGTGAGAAACATGGCGATAAAACATATTTAGCAGTGATAGTGTCAGGTTTTTCTATTTACTATGAAGTAAGCTGATTGCCTGCTCAAAATATGATAGCATTGTAATATAACAACATGATATGTAACAATAAAGTTTACAATGGCTTCATAAATTAAGTTAATTAAGAGAAGGTACACCGCCATTTTGCTCTGACGAGAGTGATTTTAACATACCAGACGCCGTAAAGAATAAATTGACAGCACTAATTATTATATATTTTAAACAGATCTATATTCTTTTCTCTCATGTGTTGATACATTGTTATTGAAAAAAGAAGTTATTATGGGATATATATACACCTTTTAAGGGTACACTACTTTATAGATGATGACAAAGTTTGCAGAAATGGATTCAAAGCCACAAAACGTATAAAAAAAGAATTAAAAAGAAAGACTGAGGCACAATAATGTTCTCATGTAGATTCAAAACTGCTGAACTAAATGCTAACTTATGATTTACTCACGTATTGTCGTTTCTGGATTGGAGATCTGCAATGCGCTTCCTGGGAAAGATTTTAGTGATTTAAAACAAAATACTGAAAGATACCAGAATGTCACAATGTTTTCTCAAATGCTCACATAAGTGCAGTATTTTTAAAAATATATATATATATATATATATATATATAAATTTTACATCAAATTGGTTATTTTCATTTATACAGTGTAAACTGTTTTCATAATGTGTTCTATAATATTACTCATATTTATTTTGTAGTCAGATCCCGACTCACTTATATTTTATGACAACGATTAAACACAGTAATCCAACCAAAAGAGCAGCTCCAAGAGCAGAGATGGTTGGTATGATGAAGTGGCTAAGATTTGCTTGTTCTGGTAAAAAAATAAATAAATAAAATAAAAAAAATAAAAATACACATTTACTTACTTCAAATTATCACAATATATACACACACAGAAGAGTAGTATTGTTATACCTTTCACAAAGATTTGGTGAGTGGCTTGCATTTCACCCTCAACAGGCCCGTGGTACTTGACTGTGCATGCGACAGAGGAGTGGTCATCCTCTTTTGTTGGGGTGAAGGTAAGGATTGACTCTGCTTCCCAATTTCCATGACCAATGTCCTTGTAGCTCATGATGGTTTTTCCAGTGTGGCTCCAGCTGAGAGTGGGCTGATGGGACGGACAGGTGTGACGGACGGAGCATTTGAAGGTTACAGGTCGACCCTCTTCCACAGACGTCTCAGCCAGCAACTGTGGTTTTGATGCTTGCTCTGTACATATATTTTGAATTACAAAACACATATTTCCCATAGTAAATAAAAGCAAAAACAAGATTATTTATTTAGTCACAAAAAATATAATTTGGACTCTTTCCATAATTTGGACTAGTCTGCTTTCTTATTTGTAATGACAGGTTGACAGCTCAAAAGCACACTTACCAATCATTTTAATTGTCACACAGTTACCCACAAAGGAGAACTTGTCTATTTTAGACGTCTCTAATTCCACCCTGAAACAGTACGGGCCGTTGTCATGGTTTCTGACTTCATCAATCTCCAAGGAGCAGTTTGAATAACCCAGTGAACCAATCAGTTTTGTACGACCCTTGAAATTGTCTAGAACCCTTGTAGGATCATTGTGATAGATGAAATCCTCCCATTTGTCCTTCATGTGCCACATGCCTTTAATACGACTGGAGGGCTGTTCTTGAGCAGGGTATTTGAATGTACAGGGCAACACGACACAAGATGAGACCAGAGCATCCATTATAGACTCTACCTCCACCTTCCAAACATCACCAAACACGAGAACAAAAAGAACTGCAAAATAATAATGCTAAAATCATTGAAAAATAATAAACTTAAATATATATATATATATATATATATATATATATATATATATATATATATATATATATATATATATATGAATTTACATTTAAAGAAGTTAACATATGAATACAAATCATTTTAAAGAAGTATCCTCACAAAATGTAAAAATAATTAATTCATATAATGTTTGGAAATTTAAAATCTAACCATGAAGCCAGCAGAGAAGAACTCCTGCCTGTACACCCATGCTGGACTGGACAAACTGAAGTGGGCAAAAAAAGTTATTTGCACATATGCAATAATCTTTCTCTAGGGCACTGTCTAGGCTTCAATTATATCTGAGAGATCTCAGGAGATAAACATCGGAAACAAAAACTGTATCAATAAACAAAAATGTATTGATGAAATTGTTGGAAGTGGAATCAGCAGAGCACTGAGAAACACCGAAACTCATGATGCGATTAAGAAAGTTTTCACAAATCAGGCTCAATCTAAAGTTATTTTGATTCCTGACTAGCGGACTTGTTCGACTGATCAAAAAATCTAGCAGGACAAGATAACCAACTTTAGGCGTGCCAGAGCCATGTAGAGATATGCTCTGGGCGTGCTACTATAGGCTACGCCAGGGGTCTCCTATGGGATGATTATAGTATCAAAATGATTAACACATGCAAGCACACTTATCAATGAACTTGATACATGTTGCAGAAATGTTTTATCCATGCCTTTCAACTTGTGTGTGCAAAATTCAAAATTGAATGAATGTGAAGCAATTTGAACAAACAGAGACATTTTTGTGAATACAAATGTTTTCCTTTGTATTAGTGTATCATAATTTGCGCATACAACACAGAAGATGTGCATGTGTGGATCAGGTGACACGTGTGCATTCATTGACGTCTTTTCTGAGTCGATCTCATTTGATTCATTTGGATTTTGAGACTTTCTTTTCGCAGTTTTAAAGCATTTCACAACCCACACACACACAACTACAAATGAATAGGCATGGTGCTAATTATTAATGTGTGCACAACTACATCTATTTGTCAAATTCACAAATGTGCTTCACTACATTTAAACTAATGCAATACAACTTGTGTGTGCAAAACCCAAAATCACATTAATGTGCAGCATTTTGTACAAATAGACACATAGTTGTAAATACAAAACCTCGATTTTAAATTAATGTAGGCCAGAATTTGTGCGTGCAACAAGTAAGATGTGTATTTGTGGATCAGGTGACACGCGTGCATTCATTGACTCGTTTCTGAGTCGATCCTATTTGATTCATTTGGATTTTGAGACTTTCATTTTGCAGGTTTCGCCTTGCTCGATCCACACACAGCTGTCTGAGTAAACCTGCTACCACTAGATGGCAGTATTCCGCTAAAACAGACAACGGCAGCGTAATCAAGCGTTCTTCCTCTTTTAAGACGCTTAATGTGAGTGATATTGAAGCACCAAATTTAGTACACAATATTGGCCTACCTTATTAATAAAGCATACTTTATAGAGGCAAACAGATTGCATCAGATTATGAACAACACTCATAGAAAACCATTATAAAACGCTTAACGTGCAATAGCGCGTTGCATGTTCAATAAGGTGTATTGGCTACTGAGTTTAAATATCACCGTCATTACTGCATTGACGTTAAGCTTTTTCCTTATAATATGCTCTATGGGAGGAAAACTATATACAGACAAGAGCCTATATGAACGCGACGCGCGGCGTTTCACGTTAATGGCATATCCTTCCTGAGCCTGTTAAAAAGAAAAAGCTTAACATGAAATTCTGCAGTTGCGTTTAACTTTGCGTGTGTATGGGAGAGCAACCGCGGTCTGAGAGCGCAGTGAAGTAAGTTTTAGGTTTGATATTCGCCGCATTTTCTAAAGGGACCATCTGCAAATTCCACTCACAGTCAAAAAAATATAAACGTCCAGTCATTCATTCAAATGATAGTAAATGCCTAGTGGGCAGACTGACTTAGCCTACTGTATGTCCAGCCAATATCTCGATTGAACAGTACAATTTTTTAAATTACTGTAAATTGTTTTTCTATTCATGTTCCAAAGGTTGTACGTTCCTAGTGATAGTCAGGTGAAATTTTGCATTGTTCACCTCACTGTAAAAAGTTTAACTATTATTTACTCAATTTTATTGGTGAAACATTTTTACACTCAAAAAAATTGAGTAAATTTTAAAGCTGTGAAATCAATGAAACATACTGTATGAATTGAGTAAATGCAAGTAAAAAAAATAAGTAAATCTGAGTAACTGCATCTGGTACATTAACAAATAAAATTGAGTAGAAATAATTTAACATTTAAACATTTAAAAAACAATATTTATGAGTAATATTAACTGTTTTTATTAATGAGTAATATTAACTTTTTTATTTTCTCTAAACCTTTGTAAAATAGTACTCCAGACAACCACCAGTATACATGACATTGGCCTTTATTTTCAATGAGTACAGCAATACAGCACATTTTAGACTGTTAAATTAAATTAAATATTTAAACATTCAGGTTTAAACATGCCGGAGACGGACTCGCCTCTGCGGGTGAACTTTGAACTTCATACCGCCGTCCTGCGTTTTACTCACAGCCAAAAGATACTGCGAGCGACTGACATAACCTGCCAATAAACAAAAAGTGACAGTTCTGAGGACATTTTATCATCCAAATGATAATAATTATATTTATCATCATTAGGAATGAAGTCGTGTGTTTATGCAAAGCGTTTCAATCACGCAAAAAGACAGGCGCGACTCTCGTTTAGGTGTCGAATTACGCCTCTGTATGTTGTTTTGCATTAAATATGATTTAAAGCACAGTAATGATTTTATAAATAAAATAAAACATACACCAACCTGAATTTCACAGAGAAAATGCACCAAATCTGCAACGCTGAGATGAGAGCTGTTGTCTGGAGCTTGGAGAGTTCAAACAGCCCGCGCTCCCTAAACCAACCGTCGAGCTGTCGTCACGTCAGAGGGTGGGGGAGGGGTGCATTGTTTTAATTGAGTAAACTTACTCAATTTTAAGGGTGTGTTAAACATATTAATAATATTGATTTGAATTAAGTAATTTTTTTGTTTCTTGAAACAGATCAGTTTAATTCAACATTCTCAAATATTTTGATAGAAATTTCACAAATATATTAAGTATATTATAAAGAAATAATTGGTTAGTCAAATACTAAATCATTTTATTGAAAAAAAACTTAAATATATCTGTAAATTTTAGATAAAATTAACTGTTGGATTTGTACTCAATTATTTTGGTATGTTTAACTCAAACAATCAAGTAAACGATATTCAGAGATTTTATTGAGTTAATAAAGTTAAAAATTTCTGTAATATTTACTAAGCCACAGAATTATTTTTTACAGTGCTGTAGCAAGTCACCAAAAACCCATTTGGTTAATTAGAGTATTTTTTGTTTAAAATAATAGTTGTTTACTGTAAATAGGCTACATGAAGGGAGATATTGGGACAATTTCTCCTGTAGTAAGCCAGTCTAGTCACTAGGAACATACTACAACCATTTTGAACAGGAAAAAAACCCTTTTGGTGAATTACAGTATTTTTCTGCAGAATAGGCCTACTGTAACAGGCTACATAGGCCTACATGAAGGGAAGTATTGTCCAAATTTTACTTGTAAGTCAGTCTTACAGGAACCTTCTACGAGCTTTGGAATTTGAAAATGTCTGTTTTTAAATATTAAAAGTAATTTGAATTAAAACAAATTATAGCCTACGTTTCAACGCAGTTAGTGGAATTGGCAGACGTTCCCTTGTGCATCATGAGCTGTGGTTAGCGCGTCAAATCATTCTCATGTAGAAATATGCAGCTACACACACCGGGCCAGTTGATTTTCAATTAATATTTCATGTCGATATACAATGGTTGCATATTGTTAAAACTCATCGTGCTATAGTAAGACTATAGCCTATAACAGTGCGGGTCAAGGGAAAACAAATGTAGCCGCCAAAATCGTCTTTAACATTTAAAAACAGACATTTTCAAATTCCAAAGCTTGTATAGCCTACTATGTATACAATGTGTAGTCAGATAAAAATAAGCCTATAATATGAACACAACTGCGAAATTTCACGTTTTTTTAACAGGAAAAAATGGCAAGCTTATTATGTTAAGCTTTTTCTTTTTAACAGGCTCAGGAAGGATATGCCATTAACGTGAAACGCCGCGCGTCGCGTTCATATAGGCTCTTGTCTGTATATAGTTTTACTCCCATAGAGCATATTATAAGGAAAAAGCTTAACGTCAATGCAGTAATGACGGTGATATTTAAACTCAGTAGCCAATACACCTTATTGAACATGCAACGCGCTATTACACGTTAAGCGTTTTATAATGGTTTTCTATGAGTGTTGTTCATAATCTGATGCAATCTGTTTGCCTCTATAAATATGCTTTATTAATAAGGTAGGCCTATATTGTGTAGCCTACTCTATTTGGTGCTTCAATATCACTCACATTAAGCGTCTTAAATGAGGAAGAACGCTTGATTACGCTGCCATTGTCTGTTTTAGCAGAATACTGCCATCTAGTGGTAGCAGGTTTACTCAGACAGCTGTGTGTGGATCGAGCAAGGCGAAACCTGCGAAATGAAAGTCTCAAAATCCAAATGAATCAAATAGGATCGACTCAGAAACGAGTCAATGAATGCACGCGTGTCACCTGATCCACAAATACACATCTTACTTGTTGCACGCACAAATTCTGGCCTACATTAATTTAAAATCGAGATTTTGTATTAACAACTATGTCTCTATTTGTACAAAATGCTGCACATTAATGTGATTTTGGATTTTGCACACACAAGTTGTATTGCATTAGTTTAAATGTAGTGAAGCACATTTGTGAATTTGACAAATAGATGGGTAGTTGTGCACACATTAATAATTAGCACCATGCCTATTCATTTGTAGTTGTTTGTGTGTGGGTTGTGAAATGCTTAAAAACCGCGAAAAGAAAGTCTCAAAATCCAAATGAATCAAATGAGATCGACTCAGAAAAGACGTCAATGAATGCACGCGTGTCACCTGATCCACACATGCACATCTTCTGTGTTGTATGCGCAAATTATGATACACTAATACAAAGGAAAACATTTGTATTCACAAAAATGTCTCTGTTTGTACAAATTGCTTCACATTCATTCAATTTTGAATTTTGCACACACAAGTTGAAAGGCATGGATAAAACATTTCTGCAACATGTATCAAGTTCATTGATAAGTGTGCTTGCATGTGTTAATCATTTTGATACTATAATCATCCCATAGTCTCCAACACGTCGCTCGCGAGCTACCAGTAGCTCGTGGCCTGATTGGAGGTAGCTCGCCAAGGGCCGTTCACATATCGCGTCTTTTGCGCGCTCAAGTTCGTTATTTCAAATAATTGAAGCGACGCGCTCATTTTTTCCAGGCACAGCGAGTCAACATAAAGGATGGGATGGGAGTGCACCCAAACATTACGGGTGTTTTTTTTTCTTGTCCGTAAATAAATCTAGTAGCAGAGCTACAGCAATCGTTTTTCGGTGGTGGAAATCCATTAGCTATTAAAACTTCTTTGTCGTTGTGGAGAGCGCATGGTTGCATAGCAGCGACAGACGCCACGGGAAAATCGGACCGAATTTTACTATTAATAATAAAAGATAAGCTAATGTGCATTGTGAATGTCAGTAATTTATCTTTTTTGACTCATTCTTTTTTTAAAACTGATTTAAAGGCTGAAATATGCAAGGTTTATCTTTTTATAAAAACGTTTTTGTCAAAACTTTATTTGAACTTGTACATGTTAGTAGATAACATGTTGCAAGACACTCCTTTAAAATCTGGCCATCATTTTTAATGTTATTATTTTAATGTTTATGTAAACAAAAAGTGCATATTGATGCTAAGTTTATTTGTTATTTGCTGGTTTTCGGCATAAAACTTGGTGAATTGATTTTATTGTGTAGTATTAGTACTTTTTGAACAGGATTCTGTGATAACCGTGATCATTTTGGTCACTATAATCATGAAATGAAATTTTCATGCCATTTCATCTCTAGTTATCATGCACTATAAAATCAACTATAATTATGTGTTTTTACAGTATAATATGCAAAGTACAATTTTCTATAATTTTTTATCATCTCTGATTCTGTTCTTTTCTCTGACATTTAAGGGTGACATATATAGGCCTACAAAAACTATTTTTGGTCTAAAACAGTTTGGATAGTTGTTAATATGAGAGTTATGAGACATTATTTAAGTATTGTATTACATGATTAGCTCTCGGCCACTTTCATTTTTAAAAAGTAGCTCTCAAATGAAAAAAGGTTGGAGACCCCTGGGCTACGCATTATAAAAGTTAAGAATCGCTATGAAAAAAAAAAACAAAAAACATTTCGGACAGAATCCTATATTCACAAATCACGAAGAATGACATGCGATATACATGTCTACAACAGCGCACTGGGCATTTATAGCCACAGAATTTCAAACTGCTAACTGTAATGCAGGGGAATTAAAGGCCGTTACCCAGGCCCGGCGCCACGAGGGGGCAAAAGGGGGCATTGCCCCCTCAGATCTGATTTGTGCCCCCTCAGTTTCATTTTTGTATTCATGGTTACAAATGAAATGTTTAACCTTTTGAGTGGTATATGGGATTTTTTATTTCAGTGCTGAGAGTACGGTCACACATATGGGATTTAGAATGTTCATTGACGACATAACTGCCAGATTCAAACTGTGCTTTCGCGCGTTGGCTGGCGCTGAGCCAGAGACGGACGCGCGCAGCGCTGTCATATCACAGCGTTTTCAACCTCACAATGTTTATTTTAGGTTTCAGATATTTAAATACACATAAGCACTAGTAAAACAATACATTTGGAGTTTGTAAAATACACACTGATGTATGTGGAAGCAGCAATAATAATCTATTCAAATATAATTTGCCGACGTGTGTTATTCATATCAGACAAACACAGTGGAAGTAACTATAAAGTTTACTCTTCTCACAGTTCACCGACCACTTTTCTCTGCACTTTCTTGCAGAGAATCGGAATATCAGATAGTTGATGACATGGTAAGCAAGTTTGTGAATATTTTGAATAAAAAAGGGAAAAGGAAATAAAAGCGATACATCTGTCAGTGTTATTGTGGTTGCGGTGTGTCACGTGACAAATTATGACGCGTCGCCATGGAAACATTAAGGGGGAACCAGAGCCATAGAGAGAAAGAGTTGCGACACTCCCATAGACCTCCGTTGTAAACAATGGCGGCGCTTTTAACCGCCTACTTCCGGGATTAGAAGATCGGAATAGTTCCAAACACTGTCATTTTGGCGTTGGACACCATTCACTTGCATTGCAGCGCGTCGAGTTGTTCCAGAGTTAAGTTGTTGAGATATCGACCTCTTTTGAATTGTCAACTGTCTATATTGTATCAGAGGCCCTTTGCGATGCTTATACTGGTCTTCATTTGTACATGCACAGCGTAATTATTTATATTTTATGTTGGATGTTTCAACCAATTTTCAAGCACTGCGCTAGCTAGTTAGCTAGCGCGACTTCGTCAGCTGTCACTGTGACAGTAAGAGTTCGGTAATGAATCGCTACCACCTTTATAGCAACTTTTATTTAATTTAATTTTTTGGGATATACTAACTTTTCATTATGTTTTATTGTCTTGAGTGAAGCGGCTTGTGAGAACAATGCTGGACCTCTAGGATTGTTATGGGATCACCAGTCCTGTCTGTTTCATGGATCACCTGCCCCTGGTTTTTGTTTTTCTTGTTCACACACAAGCACACATTTTTGTTGTCTGTCATTGTTTAATAAAAAATATTTAAGCGAACTCTGAACGGACGGCCACGGCAGACCTCTTTGCGTGATCACGAAGGTGTAATGGCTGAATCAAAATTTATAAGCAAAATCACGGGAATCAATAGCCTAATACAGCCCAGTTGTGCTAAAATAAATATCATGAGACGTCCATCATCAGATGAATGATATGGAAAAGTTAAGTTAGAGCCGCTAAAGCCAGTGCTACTACCCATGCGAACATGAACACTATGCTTTTCCCTCCAAAAATATAGCCTAAAACTTATCTCCAAATGCAAAACTGACATTAACAAAATGCAATAACAGCTGAAAAAGTACTTGGGTGTGTGTTTTATTTTATATTTACCGTTCAATAATGCAATCGCTGCTGTCTGTCCCATAGAAGAACATGACAGCCAGCGTGTGTTTTGGAACTATTGCGGCTTACATGAACCACGTGACAGCCATAGCGGCGACATCAAAGAGTGTCGCAACTCTTTCTCTCTATGGCTCTGGGGGGAACGTTCTAAAATAACTGTAGCTCTCTTCACAACACAGACACAGGTCGGTTCTTTGAAACGGGCGTTTATTGCTGTGGGCACGTCTGATCTCTCTGATACATCAACGCTTTGTTCACGCCGTGAGAACTACATTTATAAATGAACACATTACAAATATATCAGTGCATTATACAGTATAGCTTTAACAAATTAAAATGCAAACAACATCTAGCTTAATAAAGACGATGTGAAAAAATACCTCGTTGGCCGCTTGTCGTGAAAAGAGGTTATTAAATCCTTTAAAGTCTCTTGAAAGTCCATTTGACTGTCTGCATTGACTTAAGACATCGACATTTGCAACTTTTAATGCAGTTTAACAAAGTCTCGTAGCCATCTGCTCCGCTGGAACCCAAAACAGTGCGTCGACTAAAACGGTTGTAGCGGTAACACAAACAGAGAACATTAGTTCCGGGACAAATCGGAACGCATAAAAAATGAACTAAATACACAGTTGACCACGTCTTATTCAGCTGCCTATTTACCCTTTAGCCTTTAAACATGCATTACATTATTAACTTTACATTAAGTTAATTTTTATTTATTACATGAAATTATGACAGCAATTATTAACTGTGCATCATGAAAACACGAGTATTTATGCAACAACACTTACAATAACAGTCGCCTTGAAAAAAATCTCACTATGGGAGTCAGAATATTAAAATTAAGCGTGAAAGGGTTAATATGCATAATAAATGACGCTGGCTTATTATGTATTAGTATCTTTTTTACTAAGCAAGTTATCAGTGTGTATTGTTCATTGATGGTGTTAAGCCCCCTTAACAATTTCACATGCCCCCTCAGTCATTTCATCCTGCAGCCGGGCCTGCCGTTACCTTGCATGTTCTAGGCTGTGTGAGGCGCAAATTCAAAAGTGAAACCACTCAGATATGTGAAAACCATCTTTAAATATTTATGTAACCAAAAAATAAAATAAAATAAAATAAAATAAAATAAAATAAAATAAAATAAAATAAAATAAAGTAGAAATTGTCATCACCTTTATTTCGTTCCAAGTCTGTTTGACCAAGCCAAGTCGGTGTCCAGTCATACGGGGCGTGACGTGGGGGAAAACAATCCCTTTCCTGCTGGAAAAACATTCTGTTAACCCAGTAGCCTACGAATCACTTCTTCCGCTCGACAGAGCAAGATACAGAGACAAACTGAGCCGTATTGGGTCAGATTGTTCGTGCATTATATGTGACTAATAAATCACCCATTCTTTCTATGATGACATTTGCTAAAAAGCTAATTAATATTATTATTTGCCATTGTCAGTAATTTGATGGCAATTTGAATAATATTGTGACTGACTTTTTTATACTTTAAAATAAAATAATTTATACTTTTAAAATACTTTAAAATAAAATTACATTTATATAGTAATGATAAATAATCACGATAAATTGACTTACATTATCACATTATACCCATTTTTAATTTAATACACAATAACATCCATGTCACACCATATGACAATTTTAGTCACTAAGACAGTAAACTGGTGAATAAATGTAAATTTCAGGACAAAATCTACAAGACCACACACACACACACACACACACACACACACACACACACACACACACACACACACACACACACACACACACACACACACATATATATATATATATATATATATATATACAGTACCAGTCAAAAGTTTGGAAACGTTACTATTTTTAATGTTTTTGAAAGAAGTCTCTTATGCTCATCAAGCCTGCAGTAAAAAAAAAAACAGGAAAAAAACAAACAAAAAAAACAGTAATATTATGAAATATTATTACAATTTAAAATAATGGTTCTCTTTTTTAATATACTTCAAAATGTAATTTATTTTTGTGATGCAAAGCGAAATTTTTTCAGGATTATTTGATGAATAAAAAGTTAAAAAGAACTGTATTTATTTAGAATAGAAATCTTTTGTAACAATATACACTACCGTTCAAAAGTTTGGGAACAATAACTATTTTTTTTTAAAGAAATAAGTACTTTAATTCAACAAGGATGTGTTAAACTGATAAAAGGTGATGGTAACGATTTATAGTGTTAGAAATGTTTTTATTTTGAATAAATGCTGTTTTTATGAATAAATGCTGTTAACGTTTTACTCATCAATGAATCCTGAAAAAAGTATTCCAAAAAAATATACTAAACAGCACAACTGTTTCCATCATTGATAATAACTGAGTATCAAATCATCATATTAGAATGATTTCTGAAGGATCATAAGACACCAAAGACTGGAGTACTTGCTGATGAAAATTCAGCTTTGCATCACAGAAATAAATTACATTTTAAAATATATTAAAAAAGAGAACCATTATTTTAAATTGTAATAATATTTCATAATATTACTGTTTTATGTATTTTTTTTATTTTTTTAACTGCAGGCTTGATGAGCATAAGAGACTTCTTTCAAAAACATTAAAAATAGTAATGTTTCCAAACTTTTGACTGGTACTGTATATATATATATATATATTTGGAAATATAAGAGTTGGTAGAATATAACCCATTGAGATTAAAAAATAAATAAATAAATAAATAAATAAAATAAAAAAAATTGCCAAATATGTCAACCACCCAAATACTGAAACAGGAACTGGAATTCATCTGTGGATGGCTATACGAACAACAAGAAAAACGAATAAATAAACATAATTTATAATATGATATAATAATAAATATATAGGCCTACTTTCTGCCAAGAAAGTTTTTGGCAAAAGCAGAAAATGCATAGTGCAAAAATTATTAATCATATTTTACAGTGTATAAGGGAATGTTTGGAAAAATACAGCTAATGTAACCCAAAATAATAGAGATGAATGTTTGTTTTTGTTATATTTTGTGTGGCTCATTATGTGAAACTTTACTGAAGTGAAAGTGAAAACTGTTATGTCTGCATCAATATGCTATAATAACATATAGTATTCTGTTGTGTTTCAGAATATACACAAGGGAAACCGGAGACATGACTGCTTTGACCAAGCGTGCCGCACAAGCCCTGAAAAGTGAAGCCAAAAAAAACATGTGGTGTAACATCATGATTGACAGCTGTGATTGACAGGTTCTCTGAGCGAAGTTGTATTTACTTTATTTTAACAAACCTCTTGTCATACTGCAATCAATTTTTAAAAAATTGCTCTCAGGGAGATACTGTATGGGCTGAAATATGTGCCACCAGAAACTGAATTTGAATCATTTATATTTGAATTTGAATTGTTAAACTTGAATAATTGCATTGGAAAACTGAATTTGAATCACATAATTTGAAATTGTTTAATTTGAATCATTGCATTGAAAAACTGGATCTGAATTGTATAATTTGAAATTGAATTTATTTGTTTGGAACTGAAGTCCAATACAATTTGATCCTCACTGAAAATTCAACTCTCTATATATCCTCACATTCAGTTCTCACAATTCAGATTCAGATCACCAAATTCAATTTCAAGTTACTGTGACAGACATCCGGGTAGCGAATTTTTTTTTCCCAGGATGGTTGGGGAAGACTCATGAATATTCATAAGGGAAGTCATCCCTGATTGGTCTTAACCCCAGTGACGGGTAGGTTTAGGGGCGGGGTTGGGGTAGGTCATCACATAGACCCCAGTGACGGGTAGGTTTAGGGGCGGGGTTAGGGTAGGTCATCAGACCAATCAGGGATGACTTCCCTAATGAATATTCATGATTCTTCCCCAACCATCCTGGGGAAAAAAATATCGCATCCGGGTAGTTGGAGGATGAAGGAAGAGCAATCGAGCGCAGATCGATATCAATAGATAGAGTTCAGTGTCGCAGGATCATCAGTCCAAAGTTTGCGTACTTGGTATTGAGAAACGGCTGATGTTTTTGACTCGTTTATTCGGAATCGGCACACCGCAACAACAACAACCAACAGCACCGGAGTGCCCTCTAGTAGCCATCAGGTATTGGAACATCACTCGAATACATTACATCTCCTCCCTCCTTAATTCAGTCTACCCCGTATTTTTGCTTTTTAACATAATAACATCCATTCATCTTAGGAAATAACAGTTAGGAGCCATAAATTAGTAGCAATACTAATTGACGTGTCAACTTAACTACTCACTCCAAAAGTATGTAACACTTTTAACACATTCAACTGTGTATATAACAGTTAAACATTTTACAGATCAAGTCTGCTAGGTGGTTTACGGGTTCTAACAGGAAATCTTCTCGCATTTGGGAAAGAAGCAGGTGATGGCTCAAGCTTGGTTACATGCTGGTCAAGAGCAATTGGTTCGGTGTCATTAGATGTTAAAGGCAGTTCTTGTCCCTTATCATCCAGTGTTTGTGATGTACTGTTCTCTGCTGGCAGTGGTTCTGTGTTTTTTTTGTAATTTCTGGATGACAGTCTAACATTTGATCTGCATGTGTTTTCCAGCTTTGTGAACTGTCCACCTGAACCGTGTACAACACTGGTCCTGACTGAGAAGAAACACTACCGGTTTTCCACTTCTCCTCTCCCCATCGGTAATCTCTGACCAGCACCGAATCACCCACATTGAAGTCTCTGTGTTTTGCATGGAGGGCACGGTGAGAACATTGAACTTTTTGTGCCTGCTCCACAGTCAGTTTCACACTTGGTTTCAGTAGATCCAGCCGTGTCCTCAATCTGCGATGCAAAAGTAACATAGCAGGTGTTTCTTTTGTTGTGCTATGTGGTGTATTACTGTACTGTAACAAGAAAGAGTCTAATATTTGCTGTAATGGTACTGGTTCTTTGGATGCTTTCAGTGAATGTTTAAAAGTCTGAACGAAACGCTCAGCCAGCCCGTTGGTGGCTGGGTGGAATGGTGCAGAACGCACATGTTTAAAACCAAATTTTGTTTTCAGAGAACATCCAAACTCCTCTGAAGTAAATTGTGGGCCATAGTTGTAACCAAAGTTTCAGTTATCCCGTAACGACTAAATAGACCACGCAGAACTTGAATTGTCTTGGAGTAAGTTGTCGAATCCATCACATGAACCTCTGGCCATTTTGACTGTGCGTCCACAACTACCAGAAACATTCGCCCTTCAAATGGGCCAGCAAAATCGATGTGAATTCACCGCCAAGGAGCTTCTGGCCATGCCCAGGGATGTAGAGATGAGAGAGAGTGGAGATTTCTGATTTTGTTGACAGGACATGCAAGTCTTTGATTTTTCTTCAATTTGCGAGTCAATATTTGGCCACCAGATGTAGCTACGAGCTAGAGCCTTCATTTTTACCTGGGTATCCTGTGTGTAAATCCTCCAAAACTCGTTGTCTCAGATTCGATGGAACGATAACTCGCTGTCCCCACATCAGACAGTCCTGCATCAGTGAGAGTTCCTCCTTCCTTGTGAGGTATGGTTTTAGTACATTTTCTGAGTCTTTGGTAGATGGAAATGATCCAGTGGATACCATCTCCTTCACACGACAGAGGATCGGATCTGCTCTGGTTCCTTTACTGATGTCGCTGCTACACACTGGAAGTGCATACATTTTTTTATGAGGTAAGCGTCCACTGCATCTTTCCTGTCTCTGTGCTGTACGGGCAGTGGCAATCGCGATAACGCATCAGCATTTCCATGGTCAGTAGCACTTCTATATTGAATTGTGTAGTTATGTGCAGCTAGCAGAAGAGCCCACCTCTGAAGTCTTGCAGCAGCCATGGATGGAGTATGGTGGTAAGTGGACGATGGTCTGTTAATAATGTGAAGTGGCGTCCATATAGATAAGTATGAAACTTTCTTACCCCAAAGATGATTCCTAGCGCTTCACGTTCCAGTTGCGCATAGTTTTGCTCAGGTTTACTCAGAGTTTGGGACGCAAAGGCTATGGGTCTTTCCTGCCCATCCGGCATCATGTGTGACAGTACAGCTCCCACCCCATATGATGAAGCATCACAGGCCAAGCGAACTGGAAGTCTTGGATTATAATGTGTGAGTACACTGGGTGTTAACAGCTGTGTTTTAGCATCTTGAAACGCTTTCTCACACTCTGGCGACCACTTCCATTTTACCTCCTTGTGTAGCATTGCATTCAGGGGGTGAAGAACTGTGGCCATATTTGGCACAAATCTTGCATAATAATTAACCAGTCCCAAAAAAGATCGGAGTTGGTTAACATTACCAGGAGCTGGTGCTTTGGCGATGACACACAGTTTGTCTGGGGACTTGTGAAGCCCTGATGCATCGATCACATGTCCCAAATACTCCAATGAAGTTTTGAAAAACTCACTCTTCTCTCTTTTCACACGAAGTCCGCATTTCTCCAGCCGACTCAACACAGCCTCCAAGTTAGCTAAATGATGAGCATTATCTTTTCCTGTGACCAGGATATCATCCAAAAAACAATGTACACACGGTAGCCCTTGTAACACTTGTTCCATGACTCGTTGAAATATCGATGGAGCTGAAGTGATGCCAAGGGTAATCTGTTGTATACAAACATCCCCTTGTGGGTCGTGATGGTAAGATATCTACGTGAATTTTCATGCACAGGAATCTGCAGGTAGGCATGTGAAAGGTCTAGTTTGCTAAATCTTTGTCCCCCAGCCAGTGAAGCAAACAAATCTTCAATTCGGGGTAATGGATAATGTTCTGCACACAGAGCTGGATTCAATGTTATTTTGAAATCACCACAGATCCTAACATTGGCACATTTTTTTTATTACAGGTACAATCAGGGTTTCCCATTCACTGAATGATTCCTTCCTTCAATAAGCGATCAATTTCTTCTTCCACCTTGGGTCTGATGGCATACGGTACCACTCGAGCTTGGAAATATCGTGGTTGGGTTCCCGGTTTCAGACTTAAGGTAGCTGTATAGGGGAGCGCGGGGCACAACCTAACGCGGGGTTAGTTGTAACGCGCTTGTTTTAAATACTTCCGCACATGCTTGGATGACGGAACTTTGTTTATTTACTAGTTGCCATATCAACACTATATAGAAGAAAAAAAATCCACCAAAATTATTTATTTTTTGGAAGATATCCATAGACATTTATTAAACCATAGCAAAAGTAAATTTCTTACTTAAGTTAATTTTTCATCTCTATTTTTTGTGTTTATTTAAAATAAGACAAATCTGATATTATTTTAATCTCCAAGATGTTATTTAAAGGTGCATTAAGCAACTTTTCATGTTAAAAATACCCGTTTTCTAATCCATACATGCTTAAACAATTGCCTGATGGGCTGAATGAGCCCTTCTCTGATCACTGAGATTGTCTCTATAAACCTGTAAAGTAAAATAAATAAGAGCGATTCGGGCCGGAATTTTAGACTGGGCGTGATGTCATGCGCGTTCACGGCATGCTCACATAGCTATGCCTGGCAGGTTTGTGTATTCGCCGGCATTCTCCGTAGAAGATGGATTGTAAGAGATCTGCTTGTAGTTCATTTCAAACACCAATGCAAACTCCACGTAAGATAAAAAAAAAGAAAACTTTTGTCTAGTGCAACCAAAAGGGCCAAATTGGACTCAGACAGGCGTCGGAATAAGACGAGAGTAAACATAGGGAAGGCTGATATATAAGTTAGATAATTAGACACAAATTTTGAGCAAATTACTGCTTAATTAGGATGTATTGCTATTGGAATATGCTACTTAGCAGATCAATAAAACAGGCTAAACCCCCGCAAATCTTCGCGGATTAGCCTGTTTGGCTTTTATGGTAACGTCATAGTGCCATTTAATTGTTTATTACCTTGAGAAAATTGAGTGTAGCCTACTTTTTTTGACCGACTGTGTAGCTTTGAGCTTTTACAAAGTAACAACTTTGTTCATGAACGTGTTTCCATAATAATACAATCATAAGTGGATACAGTAAACACATAACATTGTTCAACATGGAGATAGATGGAAATAAAAAACAAAGTTTTCTACTACCCCCGTTTTTCCCTCACACATAAGTGTGTAATTTACTCAATTGCCTTTCCTTTCACATATTTAAAATGACTAGCAGATTTATAACTTTATTACCTCTGAAGACATTATGATTGTAAACAAAAGATTTGCGGCTGATGCTCCTTTGGTTATGAACAGCTCGTGCTCGTGCAAGCGTGCGTGTGCGTGTGGTCCATGAGCGACGCGTGCACATCTCTGGCTGCAGTTTCGCTTGCCGCCAGAGGTGGCATAGTTCTGCAAAAACTCAGAAAGTTGCTTAATGCACCTTTAACAGTTGAGATAGTTATTTAATGCTTCGCTAACTAGCAGAAGACACTAGCAGGGGTAAATCCCTGTTGTGCAGGCGGGGCATGTTGTAACACTGCGTTACAATGTGCCCCTATTAGAAACATGCTATTATATTCTATACTTTTATTAATTTTATTGAGAAAACGTGAGAAAAAGGTGAATAAAGACTGAGAGTCAATGTTCAGAAAATACTAATTATTTATTTGTTTTGAACTATGTTGTATAGCTGTGTTTTCATGTGTTCGTAGTCAAAACTCAAAAATGAGTTTCTATTTAATTATTAAAAATTGACATTATTTTATATGAAAAAGTTTTTTAATTATTTTATTTAGAAAATATTTTAGTTTGTTTTGTATATTTTTTTATTAGATCAGATAACATTTTAAGCTGCCATATGATCATGTTACAATGTGCCCCACGACATGTTACAATGTACCCCACCTATGGGGCATGTTGTCACATTTCACTTCCATTCTTTCGGGTATATCAAGAAAAAAGTATATACTGTATTAATAAAACAAAAACACATAATTGTACTAGACGTGGGAAATTAATGTGGGAAAAAATAAATACTCTGAACCATAAGTAGATTTACACAAACTGAGAAAGTCAAAAAGCGTTAGGTTGTGCCCCGCTCTCCCCTACTCATTGAATGTCCCTAGATCTTCTCTGAATACTTTGGCATACCTTTTTAGAAGACTGTCAAATGTCCCTTCATTAACTTGATGCACTGCTCTTACAGTTTTGATCTCACGCCAATCTAGACAAATTCTGCGAAGCCATTCTCGTCCCAACAGAGGAGCTGCGTTTCCTGTAACAACATACAAAGGTAAGCGTACGCTTTGTCTGTTTAGCTTGACATGCACTTTGATGAGGCATTCTGGTGGGATGACTTCGCCTGTATACGTCTTGAGAACTACTTATCCAGTGATGAAATGTTTTCTGTGCTGACACAAATCTTGTCTGATGTCCTGAACTGCCGAGATAATCGCACAATGCGTGCCGTAGGCTACACGTCCACTAATGACGCGTCTGATATGCAAACAAATGACTCCTTTGAACCATTCACTTTAATGAATGTTTAAAAAAACTAATCTGTCCAACACTGAGCTCACAAGACGTCTGAATCAGTGTATAAAAAATCGGTCACACTTTACAATAATGTTCCACTTATTAAACTCTAGTTAACTACATTAGTTAACATACTATTAATAATACTGCACTTCTACAGCATTGTTAATGTTAATTTTAATATTTAGGCTACTAATAGCCTACATTATTGAAATCAAAAGTTGTATTTGTTAACATAGTTAATGCACTGTGATGTAACATGAACAAACAATGAACAGATGAAGAGCAGAGGAGAAGAACAGGAGAGTAAGAGCAGAAGAGAGGAGAGGAAGAGCAGAGGAGAGGAAGAGCAAGGGAAAAGGAGCTGAACACAACAACACATAGCTGTTCATACCACTCAAACAGGAAGTTTATTAGTTTTATTACTTTTTTTTTCCGCCAAATTGTATATTGTGAACCGAAAGGGATATCCATTCAAAATCAACTAAGGTAAAGTCAATTATTTTCTTTATAATTTTGAATGTAATGTGTGTGTAGTCATGATGAATGATTTATGCATGTACAGGTTTTATAATTACTGTGAAGGAAAACATCTGTCTGTCATACACCAAAAAAAATAAAAAATAAAAATAATTTAAGTCAAAATTTAAGTAAAAAAGCAGAATAAGAAGTGGAAGCTTATAAATGGTGACTATAAAGAGAAGAAGCTAGTTTGCATGTCAAGTTTGAAGCCGAAAATGCTGCTAGACGGAAGGCATTGGAAAACAATTGCAGAGAGCTAGAGGGCTTGGAGACAATAAAAAAGTTAAATGCAGCAAAGGCACGGATGCAAGTCTATGAGAAGAAAGAAGACCCAAAAGATGAAACCCGAGAGTTACTTCATGACTGTGCACCTGTGCAGAAGAGGCACATGCCTATTAAGCAGCTCTTTGTTCCAGCACACACCTCCACAGAAAAATGTGACGAAATCACATCAAGAAGATAACACTTCAGACCTTGGGTGAGGAGTACCATAGAGACTATCCTTTGTCACTGTGTGACTGAGTGGTATGCCAGCTGCACAGCACATGACAGAAAGGCCCGGGTGGTTAAAACAGAGCAGAGGATTGTGGGGAATCCAGATATGGACTCTGTGTATGCAGAACATCTCCAGAAGAAGGCCAGAAACATTGCCATAGATCCCAGCCATCCAGGTCATACACTGTTTGTCCCACTGCCCTCAGGGACGGAGATACAGGACTATGAGAACATGCACAAACAGACTGAGAAACAGCTTATTTTCAGCTTCGAGAGCTGTGATCTCCATTACACCCCCCACATATAGGCCCAGCTAGGGACATAATTGCACTTTAGATAATGGCACTTTATTTTAAAGTAATTGCTGCTGTTTGATGCTGCCTATTGTTGTTGTTTGTTGTTTCAAAAAAAAGTGTTTTTTTTTGTTTATTTATTTAACTGAGATTCATTCACCAGACATAATTTCATTGTACTATGTATAATGACAAAGTTCAAGTTTGGTTTTGTCAACTTCACTTATCCTGTAACCCTGTGAGTTTGATCAACTACCATAATGGTACGGGCCCCTGGTGTCTTCCGTGTTTTCTGTTCTGACAACAAGCATTTGAATGCGACAAGCTCGTATAATCACAACCTCAGAAGTAGGAAGTAGGAAATGTATGTATCACATGAAGGCAGCATAATAATAGTCAGTTTCAAAATTCAGCTAATTATTTTCCACTAAAAATCTTTAAATCATTACTGAGTAGGCTAGTTCCTTTTTGTCCATACAATTTAACTTCCCCTTTTTCATCGTCAGTGTTGTAAGCCATGAATTTTGATGAACTGCATTTCTGCAAACCATGTCTGTCACAAGGCCAAAGCAACATTTTATGCATTTGTTGTATCTGAAGAATAAACCCATTACATTGAACAATCCCGTTTCGAATAAAATATGATCTTAAAAAGATGCAGTAACCATCTTTAAAAAAAGTTACTTGTTTGAGACCAAAATTCTGACATTTTCAATGTTACCAATACTTTTTTTGTGGCCAAATTTAGTAAGTAAATGTTAAATGTACAGCAAAAAATAAATATTGAAAGATTTTGTGATAAACTAATGGAGATTGTGATAAATACAAGTGAACCTTACAAAGTTAGCTGTCCAGGGGTCATATTCACAATGTAAGGCTAAAAGTAGCTCCTAAGTCATCCAGACAAAATGACAAACAATCTTAATGGCTGTTCCGCCCAAAGACACTGTAGCGTATAGATGCAATAGCTATAGAGCCTTGGACCTTTTCTTCATAAATGCAATATTTTGATTTATAGATTTTAATCTATTATAAAAAGTTAAAATAAATATTTATTTAAACAAATAAATAAATAATGTCTGACTGCCTATGTCAGTTGTTTTCACAAATTCACACTTACAAATGATCCAATAAAGTAAGAACGCCTAATTAATAAGCGTATTTGGTGTGCTGTCCAAGGGGATCGAGGGCTCCAGGCTTGGAATTTAGCCCAAACCAGTTGAGCGTAGGCCTACTCCCCCGTAGCCTATCGTTCCGCTTACATTGCGTTTGCCATTTGATGTTGTGGTCGCGCAAGCGTCTACATTATGAGCAGGGCCGGATCTACCATATGGGCAATCTGGGCACGTGCCCAGGGGCCCTTGCGCAGAGAGGGGCCCTCCGTGGTTGGAGTTTTTTTTTTTTTTTGCCACGTACGCTGCTACATAAAAATAGTATACACAGGCTTGGCCTCGATCTTGATAATTATCCAATCAGAATATAAAAAGTGTATATTACATTATATGATCTCTTATTCATGCAAATGCTATTAAACAACTAGCGACAAGACAAAAGTGTGACTGTGACACACACACACACATACAGAAAAACGCGCGCGTGCGCCAGTATCGTGCGCACAGACAGCACGCCAGAATACAGTTATCTTTCGAGCTTGAACTTACAATAACACACACAATTATGCCAAAATGTCCGTTCTGTCGAGTATCTTCATAACATAAGAGCTGTCTTAAGATGAATGTATAGAGTTAAGAGAATGAGGCGCGTGTGAGATCAGCGTCCCTGTCAGCTGCGGCTCGTCTTAAACAGCAGCAAATTAAGCTTTCTGTCAGTACAGTTAATCAAAGAACAAAAAGAACAGAGAAAATTACTCACTGCTGGTGACTAAAGTTTTTTTTTTTTTTGCTATAATAAGGATTAGTCTATATTTAATTTATAATTTATGCAGTGCAGTTTGATAACTTTATTCAATTTCGGTATATGTCCTAGGTCTACCTAGACAGGCACCAGTAAATATGACATTTATTTTTAACGCTTGTATTATTGAGACAAATAACAATATTTAATTTTTAAAAAATATTATTTTAATTTGAAAACACTGTGCATTCAGTTGTTGTTTCTAGTTTGAGTTGAGAAATAGGCTACAAATTTCAAATATCTGTGTGTGCATTTTACTTGAGAAATAAGCAAGTTAACTCATGAAACCATTTGTTTACTATATCGCAATCACATATCACAATATTGACCTCAATAATCACAATATGACATTTTCCCCAAATCGGGCAGCCCTACTTTTCAGAAAAAAATTACTTTTTTATCATTGTCTTGTGAACTAGTCATTCAGCTTTTGATCAATAGTGATTGGCATGTTAAATCCCACACCTGGTGGGCCACCTGTCTCTCTGTGTGTGTGTGTGTGTGTGTGTGTGTGTGTGTGTGTGTGTGTGTGTGTGTGTGTGTGTGTGTGTGTGTGTGTGTGTGTGTGTGTGTGTGTGTTCCTTTGGAGGGTGTGGTTGCCAGGTAGGGGAGGGGGAGCAGGGAACTACACTAACCTTTTCCACTGGTGGCACTTGCGCTACTAACTTTTTCAGTTACTGGCGCAAAACATGATTTGGTCACACAAATTATTTATAGTAAGCCGCTCTGGATAATAATGAACAATAATGAAACTGATGTGCTTTTTATTTTACTTGCCATCTTTTAAACCACATGCCTTGTTGTTTTTGTTTTCTTTAACATTGGTTGGGACAGTACACAATAAAGTGCAAAATGGATTTCAACATGCTGTGGTTGGCACAGATGGGCAGACTCCTGAACTCTTAAGTAGTGATGCGATATTAATATTGCTGTTATGGCATAAAACAGTAAAAAAAAACAAAAAAAAAACAGGAACATTGTGTAAAATTAAGATAGGCTACTTAATTTATTATTCCAATTAGGGGTGGGCGATATGGCAAAAATATCATATCACAATTTTTTTCAGGAAAATCACGATTTTATCACAATTCTTTTTTATGTTGGTTTTACTATTTGTATTTTGTGACTGAGCATTACAGCCAAACTAATGTCCATATTTTAAAAACAAAGCCTTAGGTAACAAAAAAAAAAAAAAAAAAAAAAAAATGGCAGACAGGGGCAAAGATAAAAATATTTGTCATTATTTTCTTTGTTATTAAATATTAAGATCAAAGATACACATTACACATACACAACTTAATATACAAAGTGTATTAAGTGTATTAAAATGTTTTCAGCTTCAGTAGGTGTATTTAACAGTAGCATTGAAGAAAGTAATTAAATTAACAAATATGAAAATAAAACAAAGCAGACTTCACTGTATAAATTATACGTTGATACTTATTAAAGCTACTATTAAAGTTATCAGTCAATAGCAGTGAGTGATTTTCTCTTTGCATTGTGTTGTTTTATTAACATTAAAGGAATAGTTCTCCTAAAAATTCAAATTGTCATAATTTACTCTCTCAAGTTAGCCTGGGTTTCCCCATACTGCCTTGCTCGCAGCGCGATTTTATTCACACTGCTAGGCAGTCTGGACACCATGGACCAGATTTTCCCCTGAAAAAGGGAACCTATCACAGAACGGGGAGGGAGCAGCAAGACGATGACGACACCGAAGCAGTTTGTTTATATCTATGGATCCAACATGGCATCAGACTCGACGTTACCTTCTACCCTCATGTTTATCTTGCACAAACAGTAATATTCGCTAAACGCCATTGTGTACAAATAAATCTTTGACCCATCGTCTTTTTCCTCGTCGAATTTCTGTCACTCTACATACGTCATCTGGTATAATTGAAGCGATTGGCTATGAGCTACATACAGGCACATTTGATAGACATTCATAGCGCCCAATAAACGGCTCTGGGCATTCGTAAACCACGCCTCAAATACGAGAAAATGAACACGTGGTTCCCAGACGTTAGCCAGGCTACTCTCAAGTTGTTTTAAACTCGAATAAGTTTCTTTCTTCAGTTGAAAATAAAAGTTATTTGGAAGAATGTGGGTAACCAAACAGTTGATGTACCCCAGTGACTTAGTATATTTTTCTCCTATGGAAGTCAATGGGGACCAGCTACTGTTTGGATAGCCACATTCTTCAAAATATTAATATTAGAAAAATATTAGAAAATATTAGAAGGAAATTAATACAGGGTTGGAACAACATAGAGTGCGTAAATTATGAGATAATTTGTATTTTTGGGTGAACTATCCCTTTAAGGACAAGCGGCAGAGTGTTTACTATTGTAGCTTTGTAAATAGGTTTAAGCGAAAACTCTTAACTAAGAACTTTTACTACCATTTAAGAGAACTCTTAGTGTAGTGGTAAGATAAAATGTGTTGTGAATACAGCCCCAGATGTTTAGTGATTAACCGACAATGATAGTGAAGTGTTACTTTGTCCAAGTGAGAGGTCTCACATCACTGCAGCGAGTTTTCCGCAGGAAAACCCCATCTCACATCTCTCGAGATGTTATCTTATCATCTTTTCACTAGTATTTATCTTTCACCCAATGAATGTCAAAGGTTAACAGCACTATTATAGACATCTGCTTAATGAAACTTGATCTGTTTGAAAAGTTGCTGTTCTGTGTCCGCCACATTTCTGAATGCATATGATAATGTGTATAAAGCAAAGAAAGAAAGAAAGAAAGAAAGAAAGAAAGAAAGAAAGAAAGAAAGAAAGAAAGAAAGAAAGAAAGAAAGAAAGAAAGAAAGAAAGAAAGAAGTTATATGGTTGGTGTTATGGTGGTGGTGATAGTTTATCATGCACAAATTTGTTCTCTTTCACAAAGCATTGGGCAATAGCAGAAACTTTTCTTAGTATAAACAAACTTTTCTTAGTGCTTGAGAACCTAAGGTCACGAAAGCGAATGTGCCCTTTTCTGCTGAATCGCAGTGCTCTGTGGAACGAGATTTCCCCCGCCCCCCGGAACTTCCTGTGTGATGTCTGAACACAGGTTATTCTTGTGGCTGTGCAAATTATATTTAAATGATTAGTTGAAAATATGCTTTCATTCAAATTCTTTAAAGAAATTACACACATACTGCATTCCAAGATGCACGCCAGTAATTTATTTTTTATTTTTTTTTAAACACATTTATAAAAGCTACTTAGATATCCTAATTAAATTAAGGTCTAATCCTGGCTTAATCTAAGTCCTGTCTGTGAAACCAGGCCATTATCTATCATAATTATCTATCTATTAACTTGGGAGTTGGCTCCTTTGATTTGGGCCTGGCTAAAAAAGCAAAACATTTAGCAACCACCCAAAACACCCTTAACACAGCCTAACAACCCCATAGCAATGCAGTAAAGAAAACATTAAGAACAGGCAAAACCCTGGCAATCGCCTACAATGCCCCGCATCATCATGGTGGCAATTTATACGGACAGGTCCACATTTTCTTATTAAAAAAAAATAAAAATAAAGATATTAAATGTGAGGATAGAGAGTTTTTTTTTTTGCAGTATCCAGCCGAACAGATACAGCTGATAAATTGTGCTGTTCTGCTCCTTTAAGTCTTTCCATTGCGGTGCTGCAAATCAGGATCGGCTAGTTTGATTGCGGAAAGCTGCATGAAGTTCAAAGACTAAGCCATTTGTTTGTAAATGTAATCCATTCATGTATGTCTATTTTTTTATTTGTTCAAGCAGACCTATTTATCTACATTTAGCAAATGAAGCAAACTGTAGCAATAAAAGTTTATTGCATTAAGCATTATTCTTATGTGGGGCCTTGTACGTGTATTCACCTAGAGCAGGGGTTCTCAGTAGCCTGGATGCCAGCCGAACTTAGCCCCGCCCACAACATTTTTAGGTCGGGAAGTTTGGTCTGGACTTGATCCGTTGTGGAGCAATTATGCTGGAACCAGAGCTGTTCGGACCAATCAAATTGTCAGGGCGGGCTTTATACGATGATGGACAGATGATCTACAGTAACGTTATCATCCACATCACCAAAGAGCGCTTGGGTTGAATTCGGAACAAAAAAGATGACTGCCGCTGGAGAATTGAGATTTCACACTTACAAATAAGTTAGATAGAATAAATGCATATTTGGCGTGCTGTCCGAGGAGAGGGCTCCGGGCTCGGTATTCGGCCCGAACCCAGCTAGTGCTCCCCCCGTATTCCAGGCTGTAGAAGAACAAGCCAAGAGTGAGTGGAGGGATGCTGAAAACTGTCAAGGAATGTTAGGTGAGTTGACAGAGTGAATAAATGCTTCCTCTCATGCTGATAGGACATGGCAATTATTTGATGACAAGTTGATTGGATTGATTATTTGAACGTGTTCCTCCCGAACTTTGTTTATGAAACATCATGTGTAGATTACGCCATCGCATCTGTTATAGAAGATATCGACAGCGCATTCATTTTAAAAGAGAAACAGAGAACTACGAAGGTATTTTTGGTGCAAATCAACCGAACGCCTGTGACAGTGAAATTTGTAGTCGTAGAGAATAGCCACACATGTGTATCAGTAAATTTGAAGTCACAGAGAGAAATGTTTTAAGAGTTGCAAACTTGTAGACTTTATTTTTTCTCTTCCACAAACACAACACAACACAACAGTTACACCTTCTCAAATTCTTCATTGCAGGTGGACAAATCACTAATTAAGAAACTCGTACACTCACATTTATGCTACAGTTGCTGCAGTGAATATGGTGCAAAACGCATTTACACACCTGCATCAAAAACTGTGAAGTCACGGAGAAGTTTTGCTCATCCGCAAATCAGTATGTGAATTCATCCAATGAGAGTTGCAGACTTGTAGAATATTTTCTCACAAATGTTTTGTTTTTCTAGCATAAACACAAGTATATAACTACAACTGCTTGAATCTGCTGCGACAAATCTCAAATACTGTTTTTTGCTTTCAAGTGACAAGTTTCGCAAACTCTCCCTTTTGTACGGTGGCCGAGAGAGCTCAACGCGCTGCAACTGAAGAAAACACATGCAAATAGAAGAAAACACCCGCAAATTATGAAAACATCTTCATCAGTTTCACAACACATGTGTGCTCCAAATACTCACAACACAACCAAATACAGAAACGCTCTGCAAAAGTTCACAACACAAACAAATACAGAAACGCTCTGCAAAAGTTCACAACACAACCAAATACAGAAACGCTCTGCAAAAGTTCACAACACAAACAAATACAGAAACGCGCTGCAAATAGGACAGAACACAACGGAAATGTTTCCAGGGAACCCAATAAGTGACTGACGGACGGCTGGGACGTGCTTATTGCTCGTGAGCTTTACCTATGCCCTACTCTCTTAAAAGGGCAGACGGCAGACCCCTTGAATTGGCCACTTTGGAGGGAGCGGGGCACTTGTGTGCCATTATGTTAATGAAGGGAGCAACGAAAGACAACGTAATTTCCTCATTATTTTCACCTGGGATGTTCCCATGACAACGCAACGCGTGTCCATCAGCTGAATAGCTGTTCTTACCAGAAATATAGTATTATTGCTGTTAACATAGCTGTTGCAAATAAATATACATTTTATATAACAAATTAAGCTTTTAAAATATGCGTTATATCTGTGTGTGAGTGTCTCAACTTTAAAACTTGCCGTCTCATATTTGGACCCTAGCTGCATTCTAACATTTCTTATGAAACTTATTTTAACATAACATGACAAAATGTGTACAATGTAACTGATGTATAGATTAATGTCTTTCCCTCATGTTCTTTTTCTCTCTCTTTATTTATTTATTTATTTATTTTAGTCTTCAGCTCATTGTTCTTTTTAGTATTCTTATGACATTGAACATATTGTAAATACATTTTGTATATTGTATACAAAGTTGTATGTCATAAACGTGTCATCTCTGTATGTTTTGCAAAAAAAATTATATAATAATAAAAGTAGACAGCTGTAAGCACATCCTAGCCGGGTCCGTCACTTATTGGGTTCCCCGGAAACATTTCCGTTGTGTTCTGTCCTATTTGCATGTGTTTGTGTTGTGAACTTTTGCAGCGCGTTTCTGTATTTGGTTGTGTTGTGAGTATTTGGAGCACACATGTGTTGTGAAACTGATGAAGATGTTTTCTTAATTTGCAGGTGGTTTTCTATTTGCATGTGTTTTCTTCAGTTGCAGCGCGTTGAGCTCTCTTGGCCACCGTACTTTTGCACCATTGATCTATGTGAAATGTGGAGCAAAAGTGAGTTGTGCATCTGTAGAGGCAGTGGGCGGAGCCTACATGAATATTCATGAGCTTCCCGGGCATGCGCGCGGATCTGATCATTTTAGTTCACGCTCCTCCTTTCTCAGCAGGTTTAATGGATTATTTCAGAAAAGGTAAATATAGTTTCAGCGTGAACTTAAACTACAATTGTGTATCGTTTCTTAAAGTTTATAATGTTTTTATTAATTTGCACGTTTTGTGCATTCATCAATGACTGAATGGTAACAGGTGTTACAATATTTTCGGTTCCTGAAATATTTGGTTCCAATGGGTGGAGCTACCATGAATATTCACGAGACCATAGCGTGCATGGGCGGGGTATATACAAGCGAGTGGAACAGAAATTATTAGCGTGAGCGCCTCAGATCGCGTTTTCTGAGATAAAGCTTTTTAAATGTCTATTATTGCATGTTTAAATAAATATTTACAAATATATTATTGTGTTTTGATTCTGTCTCAAAGTTGTCTGTAGGCTATTATTGAAATAGCTTTTATAGGATGATAGCTCAAGACAACATAGGCTAATTGGAGTTGCATGTTGTTGCATGCTTTGAATGTTGCTTTACACTCAACTGAAAATCTTTTTGATACAACTGTCAAAGGTTATCATAAATGTTAAGCTTCAGTTACTTTAACAGTTGTTTTCTAGCAATGCTTTAGAACAGTGGTCAAATTAAGTGATAATTATTTCAATTGTATTGATGTATACATAGCAAGGTCCAACTAAAGTAATTTTTTACTCAGTTTGTGCTATTTGTAGTTTTGAATGTACCATTCCAAAGGTAAGTGCACTTAATTGTAATAAAACAGAGACAAAACTCTAGCAAATTGATTCATTTAATTTAGTTTTTTCTATTTTCAAAATGTCAAATTTTCTTTCATTGATATCATGTATGGAAGTACAAAATTAAGGGTGTTTGCATCTAGGGCAAATAAAAACCTCACTATAATATATTATAAGACCTCATTTAAAAGTAGTATGTTTTGATCATGAAGAGACAGAAATCACTAAGTGTTACTTAATAACTCACCTCTCATTGTGAAGTTCTGTGCCCTTCTAAGAAGGACATATCTTTCATTTATTTTAGAAACACCATGAGGAACCTTTCCAGATTTTTTCAATTCATACAAGGTTTTAAACATTTCCTTATCTATATTGACAGCCCAAGTGACAAATTCAACAAAGATGGGTAGGTTTATTTATATGAATTGTGGTTCACTGTAAAAAAAATCTATCCTCTCCAAGTCAAAATTTTCTAGTGACTGGTCACATCTAAATTTTTAAATTGGCCCAAGTGCAATTCTTGTTGCAATAGTCTGTTAACATTGGCTCAATGAGAAATAATACGTCAGACTAATTGAAAAATTTAGATGTGACCAGTCACTAGAAATTTTTGACTTGGGGATGTAATTTTTTTTTTACAGTGTTGAGACTCGTTATTCTTTTAAAACATCACCATATCTAATTGGATGTTGAATGCTTCACAAACTATATGTACTGAACCAATTATTTATTGGCCAAAAATGTGTACAGTAGTAAATTGCACAGACATAGAGGTCAGAAAAGAAGTTTCTCAGGTGTGGTGGGATATGGACATATAATTAAAAAGTATTCTCATTTAAAGAATATAATACATATAATTTTCATAATATAAAACTAAATGCATAAAGTTATACCTATCCTAAATATGATCTAGACTGTAAATTTGATTAACAAAAACATCTGTTTTTTTTAAAGCATTCATTCATTAACTCGGAATTATTTTTATAGTAAGATACAGTGTCTTAAAATTACATATTTTATTCATATTCAGCTGTAAAAACAAGAATGTTAGACAAGAGAAAAAATGGGATCAAGGACAAAATTAATACAGCAGGACTAATAAAATATTTACTATATTATTTAAATATGTATTTATAAATATACCTTTTGGTATATGCCTTCTACACCAGTGCGATTTTCTGTTCACATGTTTACAAAAAGATTACATAAGAATGATAACATTACTAAACTGATAAGATGTAGGCCTAATTTTTATGATTAATGGTTAGTCATTATTATCAATTAATTTGACAACTGTTCTAAAGCATTGCTAGAGAAAACAACTGTTAATGCATCAGAAACTTAACATTTATGATAACCTTTGATAAAGTAAAGGTTGTGTATCAAAAAGATTTTCAGTTAAGTCAGTATAAAGCAACATCCAAAGCATGCAACATGCAACTCCAAGTTCTTATGTCGTCTTGAGCTATCAGCCTATAATTTAAAGGCTATTTTAATAATATGCAGACAACTTTGGAAGACAGAATAAAAACACAAGAATATATTTGTAAATATTTATTTAAACAGCAATCACACACCTTTAAAAATCCCCAACAGTTCTATAATGTCAGCAACAACTAATCTGGGAAAATTTGCCTTTATTGTAGGTCTTGCAACGCTTCCTACAGGATTAGTTCAGTTCAGGTAAACTCAGAACGCATGCTACAAAACGATGAATTATTTATAATATATATACGAGTAGTTTAAGATTACCTTCGTTCAACTTTATTACCTGTTTTAAATAAATAATCCATAAAACAAAACGAGCAGGCGCTCACGATAATAATTTCCGTTCCACTGTGTATTTGTCGCCCCGCCCACGCTATGGTCTCGTGAATATTCATGGTAGCTCCACCCACTGGAACCGAATATTTCAGGAACCGAATATATTGTAACACCGGCATTCACTTTGTCTAGGCCTATAGCACAGCAAACTTCAACTCGTCGTATAAATTGCACCTTGCGAAGCTTTAAATCTGTGTATTTTACTAATTGTTATCATTTGCTGATTGCAGTAAATTAAAGGTCCCGTTCTATGTGATCCCATGTTTCAAACTTTAGTTAGTGTGTAATGTTGTTGTTAGAGTATAAATAATATCTGTAAAATTATAAAGCTCAAAGTTCAATGCCAAGCGAGATATTTTATTTAACAGAAGTTGACTACAAAAAACGGCTCGATTGGACTACACCCCTCTACTTCCTTCATTAGTGACATCACCAGAACCGTGTTTAGACTAAGCTCCGCCCACAGGAACACAGGCGTATTGATGGCTAAATGTCAACAGACGGTTGATGTTTATCTATAATCGGATACCGCAAAAGTTTAATTCGAAGATGTTAGTTTGCTCTGTCCATTTCACCACGGACTGTTTTTCTAACCTGGGATAATATCCAGCAGGCTTCTCTCAGCGTTTCATACTGATGAAGGGGGCAATTTCAACTATATTCCAGCAAGCGGTAAGTAGTGATTTAATATGGAAGTAGCGATCAACTTCACATCGTTTCTCTTAGTAGGATGAAAATAATCTTACTTAAACTGTGATTAATATACAGAAAGCGTTCAAAGAACAGTCCCTTTCCAATCGCCCAAGCTGTCAATCAATCACACAGCGCGAGTTTATCTGGACACTTGCCAAAACTCGTTATGAAATCAATGACGCTGTTACACTGCACAATGAAGCTCTTACTGTATTTGTATACCTCATTTTTGCATTGGTGAAATCATTAGTGAGAGTGCAGAAACTGCGTTGCAATGATAAGATATTTTTTCACGTGATCAACAGGCTGTCATCTGCTCAATGCTCATCAGTCATCACTGCAACCTTTTATGTGATTGAAATAGATCTAAATACTTAAACTTCTCACAATTCGTTAATCCCGATAGCTGTAATAGTAAAAATGTATAATAGCTGTAATAGTAAAAGTTTTCCAGATAGTTCCACATGTAATGCCAGATATTTCATATGCAAACATTTCAGCCAATCACAGCAGAGGGCGTTTACATTGAAGTCTCACAGCAGACACGCCCCTTCAAACAGAGTGTTCAAACCAGGGAATGAAATCAGGCTAGGAAATATGCCTTTTATTTCTAAATTATAACAATTTTTGATCTAAAAACCATACTAACATTATAAGGGCACCCCTGGAAACATGATAAAATAATAAAAATAATCCATGGAATGGGACCTTTAAATAAAACCTCATAAATGTATCTGTGGGCTAACACTTATTTTTCATTCAACACAATTATTGTTCATTTAAGTAAGCCAAATCATTTAAGACTAAACACAAGTATGAATGTGTTGCTTTAATACATGAGTAAAATTTGGATTAAACAACAATTGTATGGACAAAAGATAAATTACATTTGGTACACTTCGGTTACTGTAAATGAGAAAAAAACACAACATTATTTTACGGAATATAATAAGCAACCAATCTGATGTTCTAAAAAAATATATTTACAAATATACATACTGGCAAAATAATGTAACAATATATTTTTTTTATGTTTTGATTGCAAGGTGTGCTTGTGCTGGTTTTGATATAATAATATACACTACTGTTCAAAAGTTTGATATTAGTAAGGTTCTAAGGTAAGGTACCTCTAAGTAAGGTACCAAGACTACATTTATCTGAAAAACAGTAATATTGTGAAATATTTTTATCAACTGTTTTCTATTTTAATGTTTAAAAAAATGTTATTGTGATGGCAAAGCTCATTACTCTAGATTTCAGTGTCACATGACCCTTCAGAAATAATTCTAATCCTGATTTGCTGCTCAAGAAACATTTCTGATTATAATCACAGTTGAAAATGGTTGTGCTGCTTAATGAAGTGTGGAAATCATAATGGAGCACATGTTTTCAAGATTGTTTATGAATAGCAAGTACAAAAGAACAACAATTATATATTTATTAGGCTGTGTAGCTATACCCCTATCTGTTTTTTATTTATTTATTTATTTTTTATTATTATACACTATTTGTGAAGCTAAGGTTAATAGGATGTTGAACTTCATATATAGAATTCGTTTATTTAGTCATATAGGCTATACACTACCAGTCAAAAGCTTTTGGACACTGTGAAACTTTCATGTTTTATGTTTAAGAAACAACATAATACCATTACAATCACTGGATATGCATTTATACCAACAATAATATACAGGAAAAAATAAATAAAGAACAAAAATACATATTTTGTCTAACGAAAAACCTATGTATTAGACTCTTCAAAATAGCCACCTTTTGTAGCTCTAACTGCTCTAACAAAATCTAGACATTCTATCAAGCAAGGATTCTAAATATTGTTCTGAAAGTTTACTCCAGAAGTGTTGAAGAAGTGTCCACAGATGCTCAGCACTGGTTGGTTGTCTGGCCTTAACCTTTCTGTCAAGTTCGTCCCATACTAACTCGATAGGTTTAAGGTCGGGTGACTGTGGGGGCCATGTCATCATTTTCAGCTTTCCTTCTTCATTTTTCTTCAAATAGTTCTGGCAAAGCTTATACGCATGTTTCGGATCATTGTCCTCATGTAGTATGAAGGACTGTCAAATTAGTCTCAAGCCAGATGGTATGGCGTGTCTCTGGAGAATACTAGGTAACCCTCTTTGTTAAGAATTCCGGTCACCCTAATAGGTCACCAACTCTAGAGCTCGCAAAACACCAATACCATAATACTTCTGCCTCCATTTATACTATTTGAAGAAAAAAGAACAAGAAGGAAAGCTGAAAATGATTACATGGCCCCCATAGTCACCCGAACTTAACCCTATCGGGTTAATACGGGATAAATTTGACAGAAAGGTTAAGGCCAGACAACATGGTTTGCAGTACTCACTGGTATTTTGAGTTTCTGAGCAATTTTTCTGGAGGAAATGCCTTCATTATTTAATGTAACTTACATAGCTTGCCTATTCTCTCTTGTTAGGTCACATTTGCCACTGGATGTTATAAAAACATGCAAATATGGCCCTATGACAAACCGTTAAGCCCTAATTCAATTCAGCTGGTCAGCACAGTCAGTCAGCTGTGACTGAGACACTTCACTTTTATAGCATTATACCTGTATCCACCTTATTTTGAAACACGGAAGTAAATACAATTACGTACGTATGAGTTTGCATGTTTTGATGTTCACATGTTATTGTTCAAGAAATCACAGTGGCTGTCAAATTTCTATCATAAAGAAGTGGACAAATATTAAAGGGATGATCTTCTGTGGGTCTGCCATTAACGAAGTGGAAAGAGCAAAGGTACGGAAAGTTTGGCAGTTTCTCACAAATGTGTTGCTCAAATACACACAAGAGAAATATATAAACTACTGCTGCATTTAGAACCTTAATAACGTCATTTAACATAAACCATTTCACATGTACTGCATTCGTGTCACATTAAGCATGTGCATGCGAATAACTCAAAATGGCGATTGAGCGGTTAATGCAACAGATACACTGGGTGCTTCTCAATTCTTATTCTTGACCGATGTGAAGGGGGATGAGAATTTTAACACCTGTCTATCCTCGCTTATGACTCCTCAGGAATCCTCCTCACTCCTCGCCTCCTCGTGGAGCAATTAGAGAATTGAGATGTCCTTCAAGATGGCTGAGCTCGATCGGTTTCCGGGTCATAGGATGGAGGACGGAGGAGCCAGGAGATGAGGAGGGATATTGAGAAGCAGCCACTGTTAACTATTTGACTAAAACATAAAAATAACAAGAAACTCGCTTTGCTAGCGTATTCACACATTACAATAATGCTTTTAACCAAAGCCGACGAGCTTAGCAGCGAGCAGATCATAGGGTGCCCCACATCCACATTCAGCTCTGATGCGTGGATTATGGTCAAAACAAATTTCTTGCAGGTATTTTGGTAGTTTGAACCAGCTATTATGGCACACTCCAACTGCGCAAAGGACACCAGTCTTTTTGTAGTCCATATTAAAAGTTATCTAGACAGTCAAAATTACACAGTCGACGCAAAGCTATGGGTTCACAATACAACTACGATTACCGAAAAACGGTGACGCCCGCTCTTGCGTGAAAAATAAGGTGGATACAGGTACGAAAGTGCTTATTAACAAACTAAATTTAGGCCATAATTGGAAAAGTTCAAGAATTATGCTGTTCATGTTATTTAATTTCAAATAGCAGATCAAAAATGTTTTGTTGTGCTGTAGTAAAATATTACTTATTTTCAGTACAATATTTGCATAATTTTGTAATATATATGAAAAACATGTGGTGTCCAAAAACCTATACAGTTTAACACTTTAAGACACTTTTATGCTGATGGGTACAGCCCATCTTTCAGAATTCTTTCAAATAGGAAGTGAACAGGATTACAGGCGTTACACTCAGCCAAATATAGCGGCAAGGAAGCTATCAAATATTTAGCGCACCGGTTGTCTTCTGATGAATTTAGGCACTGTTTGAGGACACGACATTAAGTAAGTGAAAATATTACATTTTATACCTACATATGGACTATTTAAAAGTCTTAATAAATAAGGCAAATGTTGCACTGTGCTCCATAAACAGTGAAATTAAACAAGGTTCATGTTTCAAAAAATTAAAACAATGTTAAACAATTCTGATTATTAGTATTAGCACTAGCTGTAAATTATGACAAAATGTATTCCCAGGTGCTGAACTTTGATGCAGAAATGGTTTTCTGTTGCTGTTTATTGTCACTCTTTCTCTGGCTCAGAGGTTAGTAGAAAGAAAATGGTTATGTATGACAGCTGTTTTTATGTTGTAAATAATCAATGTTTTGTCTTGTTTTAGTGAATTTTTACACAATAAATGACTTTAATTCTCAGTTAATTTTCTTAGATCTTAGGCCATGCAGTATTAAAAATAAAGTAAAATGAGTCATTCCTCAGACATAGGAATTACAGTCTACTTACAGACATCTATTGGAAAGAAACTATTAGGTGTACCAATATGAGTGTCTACGGGAGGAAATTAATTTAGACTCAAACTAAGATGAAACAATCATTCTAAAAATAAATAAATAAATAAATAAATAAATAAATAAAGGAAACCTGTGCGAATGTTACATGATGTGCTGTCACTGATATACAATTAAAATAAACAGAAAATATTATAAAATATTTTAATTGGTCACTAAATTGTCATATGAAAAAAGATAAAATATAATTCCTCTTACTGAATCATTCTTCTTTCAGTGTCACCTGCTAATGCTAACGGATGGAGCAATGATGTGCCTGCATCAGTGGTGGGTTTGTCTGGCTCATGTGTGGAGATTCCCTGTACGTTCAGCTACCCAGCAAATGGAAAGACATACACAGGATTTACAGGAGTCTGGTACACAGCGGATTATGAGTCAAAAGTATTCCATACAGATACCTCAGAAATTAGTGAGGCATTCAAAGGACGCACTAACCTCATTGGTGATCTGCACCAAAACAAATGTTCTTTGAAAATCAGCTCTCTGCGCAAGAGCGACACTGGGCCATTCATGTTCCGGATTGAGATTGAAAATTTGGACAAGTTTACCTATGGGGCGAATACAGTTTCTATAACAGTGAAAGGTAAGAGAAATTTGTTCAATAAAATGATTGTGTTCAATCACAGTAATGAATTAAGTTACACAATTTAAGCATTGCCCTATGATTGAACAGATTAAAGAGCAAAAGAACTATAAAGAATCAACATTTTCAGTAAATAACATGTTTTATTCCAGATTTTAAAAAGTGCAAACAAATGTTTGAAAATAAATAACCTGTTAAGTCTTTAAATATTAAGTATTTGATGATGTATTTGATGAACACCTAAAGAATACAAAAACTAAATGATTGTTTAAAATATATGTTCAGAAACAGCACAGCCTGTTTTGTTTACTTGTTTACCGGTGTAATGGCTGCATTACTGCTGTTCCATTATCACACTGGTTATCTAAGGAACAGACTGAAGAATCTGATTAAAAATACAAACTCAAACTTTACAAATACTCTGGAACAAGTTGACAGGCAGGGTAAACACACATTAATGCAACAGAGACCAGACCAAGACTGAAAGCAAGGGTGCATCTTACCAGATAATTAATCAGAGACAGCTGGGACAAATGAACTTATAATGACAGTAACCCTAGAGACAAAGTAGTGGCGGGAAACAGAACAAATGAACAGGTCAAAAATACAAACAAAGTCCACACACAAAATGAAACGTGACATCCGTAAGCGCTATCTGCTGTCAGAGAGTCAATGTGTATTCTGTGTTGTTTGCATTGTTTAGCCCACACCAGAGTGCGCATGCCTCTGACGTAGCATACATGCAGTTTTTGTAAATTTTGATGGAAAATTATTTTAAAAATCCATTCTAAAGATCTAAATAATTCGTAACTTTCCGCTGTATTTTAAAGTGCCTACGACATCAATTTCGTGCATGCTCATTATTGTGATATATCGTATTACAGTAACGGCACATGTCCTTCTGTGTGTCTTTACCAGAGTCACCAGAACAACCTACCGTCTCTGTGAAAGATGAAGTGACATCAGGGAATCCGGTGACTGCTACCTGCACTGTGTTACATTCCTGTCCATCAGACCTTCCTCATATCACCTGGAGCCATGATGGCGATCACTCGAGTCCATCACAGCCGCAAAGTCACGGTGAATGGAAGGTTACATCTTACAACCTTACCTTCACTCCTTCTAGAGAAGACCACAATAAAAATCTCAGCTGTTCTGCAAAGTTTAAAGGGAAGACAGTGACTGGCTACAAAACGCTCAATGTTAAATGTAAGTTTGCTTTAAGTGAGTTTAGGACAAATAAATGATCAGACACTAATACAACTGTGTTTTTGTTTGCTGTTAATAGTAGTGCTGTCAGATCGATTAATCGCATCTAACATATGATGTTTTATTAACAAAGTTCGGGAGGAACACGTTCAAATTGCCTGTCCAACACAAGAGGAGGCCCATATATATATATATATATATATATATACACACTCACCTAAAGGATTATTAGGAACACCTGTTCAATTTCTCATTAATGCAATTATCTAATCAATCAATCACATGGCAGTTGCTTCAATGCATATAGGGGTGTGGTCCTTGTAGCGTATACGACTCTGGGTAAATATGAATTAGCTCAAGAATATGGGGAATCTTGGGAATATTAATATTCATGACTCATGGTCATAATTCATAAGTCGCATGTACATTTATTTTATCAATTATCGAGATTACCTCGTTCTGTAACTGGTCTGACCAACATTTAATTCGTCCAGCGAGTAGATGTAAGGTCAGTACAGTTAAGAAGGGGTATTCACAAACTCCACTAAAGTTTAGGTTCTGGCCACGAACATTAAACTTTATTGAGTTTATTAATTAAAACTACTGAATGTAGTCTAATATCGAGCTTGTAGCTTAAGATCTTTTGTTTCATTGACTTTAGAATGGTGGGTTTTCAAACACAGAGACAGTGAAAAGTATAAATGGATTTTAATAAATGTGACTAAAGATTATATGAGCTACGAATAGAAACGTACGTAAAAATGCAAACAATGAACACAAACAAACATTTAAACAATAATAACATACGTGATAAGAATAAAATGAAATGAAAGAAAGAAAGAAAGAAATAGAGAGAAGGGAAAAGCTAGTAATTGTTACATACAGAAACCTAAAAGCCGGACCCCAGAAAAGCAGCTTTTATCAGATAAATATACTTGCAAGTCTGTTCTCTGTTTGGTTGATGCTGAAAGCGCGGACGAGGTCCTGTTTCGACTGCGTCTTCCGGTGTCGCGGGAAGCTTGAAAAGGCTCACTGAAATGTAACGTTACCGAGAAAGTTCGTCTTCATCTTCCGTGAAGGAAGAGGCAAGATATAACTTAGTTGCAAAGAACGGCAGCTACGACTCGAACATGTGTTTGTCCGAGGCCTTCCGGGATGTTCCTCGGGGAAGCGTCGCGCCGGGAGAAGAGGAAGAAGGGTGAGAGCGAGGTGAGAGAGAGAGAGGTGAGAGAGCCCGCTGTGTTTTGAAGAAGCTCAAGTCACGCCCCCTTGCGTGCGTGACCCAATCGCCTGGGAGGACGTATTGTGGTCATGTCCTTTCATTTGGACAGGTACACGCCTCTTCTAACTAATGCTGGCGGAATAAACTTCGTTCATAAACATTTATAAAACTGGTATTAATCAAATAATGCATCCTCTAATATTCTGTGCTAAATATTCAACACCGTTGTGTTCTTCTGAACAAAACAATACCGCGAATGACAATTCTGTTAGTCAACAACACAAAGAAACAGGATTTCTCGTGATTACATGCATATTAAACTGATTACATATCAATAAAGCTTATAGATATCGTATTTCGGGTATAAGGATCATAAGCACAGCAAGAAATACATTTTAAACATTTTAAAAAGGTACTTTTGACCACAAGTGGTCGGGCATGATAAGGAGTCTGTGTTTTGGGTGTGTATGCAGAGTCGTGCACACGTGGAACCGTGTGGCGAACTTTGTCCTTCCTTTTCAGTGTGAATATCTTCTTGAGTTGATGAGATTAACTCAGGGGACCTGACCGAGCATCTGCTAACACTGGTGTTTTGTTTTGAGGGGTTAATCAGTACCTTTTGTTTGTTGATTAGATTTGATTAATCAACCCAAAGGCAGACCTGATCATCTGCTTTCCGTTACATCCTGGTCAAGACAATCTCCTGAACTCCAAACTGAATGTCAGAATGGGAAAGAAAGGTGATTTAAGCAATTCTGAGCGTGGCATGGTTGTTGGTGCCAGACGGGCCGTCTGAGTATTTCACAATCTGCTCAGTTACTGGGATTTTCATGCACAACCATTTCTAGGGTTTACAAAGAATGGTGTGAAAAGGGAAAAACATCCAGTATGCGGCAGTCCTGTGGGCGAAAATGCCTTGTTGATGCTAGAGGTCAGAGGAGAATGGGCCGACTGATTCAAGCTGATAGAAGAGCAACTTTGACTGAAATAACCACTCGTTACAACCAGGGTATGCAGCAAAGCATTTGTGAAGCCACAACACGCACAACCTTGAGGCGGATGGGCTACAACAGCAGAAGACCCCACCGGGTACCACTCATCTCCACTACAAATAGGAAAAAGAGGCTACAATTTGCACAAGCTCACCACAATTGGACAGTTGAAGACTGGAAAAATGTTGCCTGGTCTGATGAGTCTCGATTTCTGCTGAGACATTCAGATGGTAGAGTCAGAATTTGGCGTAAACAGAATGAGAACATGGATCCATCATGCCTTGTTACCACTGTGCAGGCTGCTGGTGGTGGTGTAATGGTGTGGGGGATGTTTTCTTGGCACACTTTAGGCCCCTTAGTGCCAATTGAGCATCGTTTAAATGCCACGGCCTACCTGAGCATTGTTTCTGACCATGTCCATCCCTTTATGACCACCATGTACCCATCCTCTGATGGCTACTTCCAGCAGGATAATGCACCATGTCACAAAGCTCGAATCATTTCAAATTGGTTTCTTGAACATGACAATGAGTTCACTGTACTAAAATGGCCCCCACAGTCACCAGATCTCAACCCAATAGAGCATCTTTGGGATGTGGTGGAACGGGAGCTTCGTGCCCTGGATGTGCATCCCACAAATCTCCATCAACTGAAAGATGCTATCCTATCAATATGGGCCAACATTTCTAAAGAATGCTTTCAGCACCTTGTTGAATCAATGCCACGTAGAATTAAGGCAGTTCTGAAGGTGAAAGGGGGTCAAACACAGTATTAGTATGGTGTTCCTAATTATCCTTTAGGTGAATGTGTATATATATATATATATATATATATATATATATATATATATATATATATATATATATATATATTTATATATATATAGCCGACTCATTTATATGTTCCTCAACAGTTTTTAGCATCCCTCCAACACCCAGATTCCACATGCTTTCCTGGTTACTATCCTAACCAGTGATATGGGGGAGTACACAGGGTTCAGAGCCCTCCCCTCGGACAGCACGCCAAATAAGCATACTTTTTACTCTTTCTGATTATTTGTAAGATTGAACTTGTGAAATACACATACGTATACATAGGCCTACATACACACATTTATGTTAGATGTACTATAAAGCCCCCCATCCAACACAATAGTCGAAGGCCCCTCAAATTAGATATTTTGTAGGATGACAGTGATGATTGTTTTCAAACTTTTAAGGTGTTGAAAAAAAAAAAACCTTCAATATGCTAAATAATTAACCACAATTCATTTTGTGATGAATGTTTCAAGAACTGCATTTTCTTTGAAATATATATATTTTTTTAATATGAGGCCTCCTAGTGAACCCTAGACTTGTGGTTCAGAACCACTGTCTTAAAAATGCATGCTAACTTAACCCTTAAACGCCTAATTGTATCATATTTAATAGTCAAATTCCTAAGGCCTCTAAATTATCAACACGATCAAAACTTGGCTGAAAAAAAAATTTGTTTACAATCTTCTACTAGCATTTAAATATAATCTCAATAAGACAATATTGGGAGATGGGAGTTACAGTGACAAATTATACTATCTAATTAGTCTGCAGTTATAAAGTTCTCTTTAATATACCTTATGTTTTCAGAATTTTATCTTACTTTTTTGGCCATATAAACATAAGCAAATTGTAAAATGCACCAAAATGCATATTGTTGGTCAGTTTGTGCCTCTGAATAAAATTAAAAGAAATGAAGGAACAGACAGTTGTTGACATAACATTTGTTCAACATTTTATCTCAATCAGATCCTCCATATGATGTAAACGTGGTGACTAAACCCTCAGTGAAGGAGAATGACGCTGCAGAACTGACGTGCTCCAGTAACAGCAACCCTCCTGCTAACAGCTACCAGTGGTTCATCTTAAATGGGGCGTTGCAAGGAAATGGACCCTCTTATAAACTGGAGAAAGTGTCTCGTCATACTGAGGCTATTTCCTGTACAGCCATTAACACAGTGGGAAGAAACAGTTCTAGTCCAAGGAAACTTAATATATTGTGTAAGTATGTGTGAAGGTTCAACAATCAATGTTTAAATTGGTATTGTTAGTGAAAGAAGATTGCTGGTTTTGATTTAAGATATATCTATCATTTATCTAATTTAGATCCTCCTGAAATTAAAAACGAATCGACTTGGGGATAAAAGGGGATAGGCTAAAAGTGTCCAAATAAATGGGGAATCTGGTGTCATCTGGTGGGCACGTGAAGGAAAGGGAGTGTTTAGACAGGACGGTCCAGGTAAAAGGTCCTAGCAGTAGCAGCCGTATACTTATTTAGCGTCTCATCTACCCAGGGCTACAGAGCTGAGGGCAAAAGCGTGCCCGGACATTCTCAGCCCGACGGCGGTGACATGTGCATCCTTGCATAGGCAAACGGGTCCAGCGGCTCTGCGTCATTGTGGAATGATTAGATTAGATTCAATTTATTTCACCTGCCTGCTCCCCTCCTGGACCTGCGAGGACACCAGTGTGCATGCACAGAGAAAAGAGGCCGGTCTCTCGAGGAGAGGCACACTCGGCATTTAACAGAAGCGGTGATGAGGCTTCATTATCTGCAGGTGTGCCTCACCACGCACCTCCAGTTCTTGTTGTTTCAGCGCCCCTCCTCTCTCTCACACCCAGGTTAGCCGGAAACCTGGCAAAAGGCGGCAATTAAAGAGACAGGGTGGCGCTGATAATAAGGGAGAGGCAGCCGTTTAGTCACAACACAGTTATAGTTTATTGTATTGTTATAATTTCTTATAATCTATAATTTGTCTTTTTTTATAATTCCTCCAAAAGCCGAAGTGTACATACAGGCCTATATGGTGTGTAAAACAAATTCATAAGGAAAAAAACTGCAAATAAAAAAAATTAGCTCCATTGCGGATTCCAAGTGATCAAGGGCTTAGGATGTTCCATTTAAACATATTGCAAGGGTTCTGCCTGTAGTGGGCACTGGGAGGTATTCCAGAAAGCAAGGTTATCTTACCGTCAAACATACCCTTAACTCTTGGTTGGTAAACCCAAACCTTGCTTACTCGAGGTGTGCTGGTTCCAAAAACGTGTCCGGAAGTAAGTTCAGTCAACACAGAGTTTGTCAACGGTTAACACAAGAAATTCTCAACAGAACGATCAATCGACGAGTCACAAACGCTAAGAAAAAGCGAGCCATACTACCTCTTTCTTCTTCTTGTCAATTTCCAATTGCCAATTTCTTCATGTCAATTTACATACTTCGTGAATATCGCCACCTATTTGGTGGTTGTGCAATAATTTTTAAATCTTTTAGTTTAATAATCTTTAATCATTGTGAATAAGAACTATATTATTTGTTTGATGCTAATTATAAAATATTTACTTTATATTAAATTAGACTATTAAATTATTAATATAAAATTAGACTAAATAACATTTTGTGCTTGCAAAGATAACATGGCTGTAAAAGTAAATTTTTTATGTTTAGTCATTTTGCTTCTGCATTGTTTGAAATGTAAGATATATCATAAATGTTTTTTTGTATTATTGAAATAAATTATAGCATATAATGTCCTGTTGCAGAATTAAATATCTGAACGCAGATGAACGATGTGTGAAATGATATATATATTTAGCTGAAAATGGTGTGGTGTAAATAGCCCCTAAAAGTCCATGAAAACTGACAGTAACTGAACACAACTGACATATCGTGACATGATAGAGCTTAATTTGCACTGAACCTAGTCCTGTTGGGCTGAACGATTAATCGCACTTTCCATGTAATCGCACTTAAATCGAGATGGCTTATCGCGATTTTAAAATCGCAAAGGCTGCGATTATTTTTTATGCACAGCTTGTCATTGTCATAACTTTATGGCTCTGTAAACGCTGCTCCATCTTAAAGCACTGTGAGTTTGAGTCACTTATAACGTGCATTTGAAAAAAACAACACGCGTCAAACATCTTTCCAAAACATGAGAAGCATTTATGAACCTCTTGTCCAACAACAGACAACATTTAACATGCATTTACTCCAAACTCTCTTCATAACGACAGTTGAGCATCCTTCTGTGAGATGATGTGCCTTCTTACACAGAATAAGGCAGTCGTGTATTTATAAGGAAGTCATGTTTAATCAAAGCGTTTCAGTGTTCTGTTTATTCCGCTACAGCGATGGGGATTTCCTGGAATGATGCGCATTATAGAGAGCCTAAGTCCCTCCCCTCCGCTTCCGGTTCATGGGACCTTATTTCGGAAAAAATATGTATGGTAGTCAATGGCGAGAGACAACTTATCTTTTTATTCCGTCTGAACTGTGCCCTGAATTACACATATGATGTTTGTCAAATTAAAAGATAATTATGAAAGTCAAGAAAGTCGCAGTTTGTCATAAAACAGAAGAGTAACGTTTAGTTTTATGTGAAAATCGCTCCATGAACTACATCTCTCATCTCGCACTATGTATGTCACCATCCGTTGCTCGTATGTGTGCAGTCTGGTACAAAACACTCAGGCATGACGGCGTAACGTTACGATTATAACGTAAGACTATAGAAAAAATGACAGACGTTAGCTTCAGTAAAGTTAGCCTCATTCATTGAGAGAAAAGGTATGACGTCACATGTGCGCCTTTTGGGTGTGTAGTCTTTGTAATTACATATTTTCACAGTCTTATACCTCAACAGTTTTACATCAAACTGCGACTTTCTTGACTTTAAAATGTATCCTTTAAATTGACAAACATCATATGTGTAATTCAGGGCACAATTCAAACAAGATCAAAATATTTGTTGTCTCTCGCCATTGACTACCATACAATATTTTTCCGAATTAAGGTTCCATGCTGTTCCACCGGAAGGGGAGGGACTTAGGCTCTCTATTGTACTTCTGCGGCGGGGCATATTTATCGTGTTTGCATGAGAGCGCCCTCTGGCGTTCAAATGGGGCAGTATTTACTAATCAGCCGAACTCAACTGACAAGCTGCGGATAAAATAATCGCAGCCTTTGCCAAATCGCGTGCGGTTTCATTGTGATTAATCGTTCAGCCCTAAGGTGTGTTCATTTTAATTGCTAGAAGTCCCTATACGATTACACTTACATTTACATTATTCAACTGTATCAGGAGGCGGCATAAACTTCTACGTACATACCAACTTTAATTGCTTTGAAAAAAGTGTTTTAAATAAAATGAATGTTTGATAAAGACAGGCCTTTGTTGACAAAAAAAAAGAAGACATTTTATCAACATTTTATTTAAATCAGATCCTCCATATGATGTAAACGTGGTGACTAAAGCCTCAGTGAAGGAGAATGACGCTGCAGAACTGACGTGCTCCAGTAACAGCAACCCTCCTGCTAACAGCTACCAGTGGTTCAGCTTAAATGAGGAGTTGCTAGGAAATGGGCCCACTTATAAACTGGAGAAAGTGTCTCGTCATACTGAGGCTATTTCCTGTACAGCCATTAACACAGAGGGAAGAAACAGTTCTAGTCCAAGGAAACTTAATATATTGTGTAAGTATGTGTGAAGGTTCAACAATCAATGTTTAAATTGGTATTGTTAGTGAAAGAAGATTGCTGGTTTTGATTTAACCCTCTGATGGTCTTTATTTATGTCTACACTCAAGTTTTTTGGGGTCTCTAGAGACCCCAGACAATAACATTTAATTTTGTAACAAGATAATAGTTTTTTTTTTTTTACAAATGTCATTTTATTCTGTTTGTTAATGTTTTTACTCAACATTTGTGCAGTTTTTGGAGAATTTATGATATTTTTTAAATTTCTATAAATAAATAAATAAATAAATATTTAAATAGCCTTTTTACAAAAAAAACAGCATTTGATGTAAAATTCACTTTATAAAAGACCCAGATTTCTAACTTTCATTCATGGGGATAACATGGATAATTTTAAATGGTTTAATGTAACATTTTTTCCCATTTTTTGGAAAATGCAGTTTTAAAATAAAAAATAATAATTTTAACCACTACATGGCTATAGAGCTCCAGTATATGCTATTTGCTATTAGACTACCTGAAAGATATCTTTTCAGAAGTTGGATTCAGTTGGATTCATATCTAAATATTATAAAATCACAATTATAACAAAAATAAAATATTTTTGTCAAAGTTTAGCATTTTTTGTACCAAAAAACCCCCCAGTTTTTCAATAATGTTACATTATGATTAGAATCAAACCTGAACAAAATGTTACAAAGAGAAATGTTGGAGTCTTAAGATTTTATCATTTATTTCAATCATTTATTTTTTATCTAATTCTAGATTCTAGACACACACAATTTTGTGTGTGTGTGTGTCTGAGAGATAAAGAGAGAGAGAGTGTGTGAGTACACATTGTCGATGTGCCAGTGTCACCGCACCACTTTATATTTGTAGTGGTTCTGTATTTTGGATGCTTTTATTTGACAAATTATAGCCTTACAAATGTTCCTGTGTGTGTATGCTTGTGTGTGTGTGTGTGTGTGTGTGTGTGTGTGTGTGTGTGTGTGTGTGTGTGTGTGTGTGTGTGTGTGTGTGTGTGTGTGTGTGTGTGTGTGTGTGCGAGTGTGTGCGAGTGTGTGTGTGTGTGTGTGAGAGAGAGAGTGTGTGAGTACACATTGTCGGTGTCAGTGTCACCACTTTATATTTGTGTTGGTTCTGCATTTTGGATGATTTTATTTGACAAATTATAGCCTTACAAGTGTGTGTGTGTGTGTGTGTGTGTGTGTGTGTGTGTGTGTGTGTGTGTGTGTGTGTGTGTGTGTGTGTGTGTGTGTGTGTGTGTGTGTGTGTGTGCACATTTTCAATGTGTCAGTGTCACCAATGTATTTTTGTGGTGGTACTGCATTTTGGATGATTTTATTTGACAAATTATAGCCTTACAAATGTTCCTGTGTGTGTGTGTGTGTGTGTGTGTGTGTGTGTGTGTGTGTGTGTGTGTGTGTGTGTGTGTGTGTGTGTGTGTGTGTGTGTGTGTGTGAGAGAGAGAGTGTGTGAGTACACATTGTCGGTGTCAGTGTCACCACTTTATATTTGTGTTGGTTCTGCATTTTGGATGATTTTATTTGACAAATTATAGCCTTACAAGTGTGTGTGTGTGTGTGTGTGTGTGTGTGTGTGTGTGTGTGTGTGTGTGTGTGTGTGTGTGTGTGTGTGTGTGTGTGTGTGTGCATTTTCAATGTGTCAGTGTCACCAATTTATTTTTGTGGTGGTACTGCATTTTGGATGATTTTATTTTACAAATGATAAGAGAACAGTTTTTATAGTCTCAAAAATGTATTCCTCTATATGTGTGTGTGTGTGTGTGTGTGTGTGTGTACACGCGTGTTGTGAGCAATATAATTTAGCATTGTGGATGTTTTTTGCATTGGTGGAAGTGTGCCACTTTATTTGTGCCATTTCTGTCGATGTGTTCTGCGTTGTTTCTGATTTTGATGATGAATTTTGTCTATTTTGATTGCGGGGTCTCCAGAGACCCCAAAGACCACGAGTGTCACAATTTTTGTCACGCTAACATAAAAACAGATATCATTCCAATTTATTTATTTATTTTGTAGATCTAGAAAGTGTTGAGAGCCGTAGAAGGTTTCATACCATTTGGACAAAGTGAAACTTTTTTTTAATTTGAGCAAAAGTCATTTGGGGTCAAAAAGACCCCGTAAACCATCAGAGGGTTAAGATATATCTATCATCTATCTAATTTAGATCCTCCTGAAATTAAAAACGAATCGACTTGCCAGGGAGCGATGTTGACAGTCTGTGTCTGTATTGTGGACTCCAACCCTCCCAGCGAAGTCAACTGGTTTGGTGCAGATTTCTCGAAAACCTTCCCCAGCTCCAGCATCAAACAAAACGAGTCTCTGACCATATTCACAGTAAAAAGTTGGAAGGGTTTACCCGAGACTGTCCAGTGCTTTGCCAATAACAGTTTGGGAAGCTCTTCTATCACTTTGGAAGCTCCTCAAAATGGTGAGAATTTACATCCAGTCTTTTTAAAGCACTCTATCTTTGTTTTAATGCAAAGGGGAAAAATCATTCAAATATTTGTTTGTTTCTTTTCACAGGCATAATATACATTGCTGTTGCATCAGCTATTTTAGTTGTTTTAGTTGGCGTTTTGGTGTATGTTGTGAGAAGACACTGGTAAGGGGCTACACATTAAATGACTCACTCAATCGGTCATGCTTATTCCATATTTTTTGTTCCTCATTTGTTCTCTGGCAACTTTAAAATACCTATTTTTCTTGCAGTGGGAACAGAGCTACAAAACAGCCTGCAATGACGAATGAAATGAAGACAAGACCAAAGAGGTCTGATTTTAAAAAGGCTGTAGAAGAACAAGCCAAGAGTGAGTGGAGGGATGCTGAAAACTGTCAATGTGAGTTGACAGAGTGAATAAATGCTTCCTCTCATGCTGATAGGACATGGTAATTATTTGATGACAAGTTGATTGGATTGATTATTTGAACGTGTTCCTCTCAAACTTTGTTTATGAAACATCATGTGTAGATTCCGCCGTTGCGTCTGTTATAGAAGATATCGACAGCGCATTCATTTTAAAAGAGAAACAGAGAACTACGAAGGTATTTTTGGTGCAAATCAACCGAACGCCTGTGACAGTGAAATTTGTAGTCGTAGAGAATAGCCACACATGTATATCAGTAAATTTGAAGTCACAGAGAGAAATGTTTTAAGAGTTGCAAACTTGTAGAGTTTTTTTCTCTTCCACAAACACAACACAACACAACAGTTACACCTTCTCAAATTCTTCATTGCAGGTGGACAAATCACTAATTAAGAAACTCGTACACTCACATTTATGCTACAGTTGCTGCAGTGAATATGGTGTAAAACGCATTTACACACCTGCATCAAAAACTGTGAAGTCACGGAGAAGTTTTGCTCATCCGCAAATCAGTATGTGAATTCATCCAATGAGAGTTGCAGACTTGTAGAATAATTTCTCACAAATGTCTTGTTTTTCTAGCATAAACACAAGTATATAACTACAACTGCTTGAATCTGCTGCGACAAATCTCAAATACTGTTTTTTGCTTTTAAGTGACAAGTTTCGCGAACTCTCCCTTTTGCACGATCTATGTGAAATGTGGAGCAAAAGTGAGTTGTGCATCTGTAGAGGCAGTGGGCGGAGCCTACATGAATATTCATGAGCTTCCCGGGCATGCGCGCAGATCTGATCATTTTAGTTCATGCTCCTTTCTCAGCAGGTTTAATGGATTATTTCAAAAAAAGGTAAATATAGTTTCAGTGTGAACTTAAACTACAATTGTGTATCGTTTCTTAAAGTTTATAATGTTTTTATTAATTTGCACGTTTTGTGCATTCATCAATGACTGAATAGTTGCAGGCATTCACTTCGTGTAGGCCTATAGCACAGCAAACTTCAACTCGTCGTATAAATTGCACCTTGCGAAGCTTTAAAACTGTGTATTTTACTAATTGTTATCATTTGCTGATTGCAATAAATTAAATAAAACCTCATAAATGTATCTGTGGGCTAACACTTATTTTTCATTTAACACAATTATTGTTCATTTAAGTAAGCCAAATCATTTAAGACTAAACACAAGTATGAATGTGTTGCTTTAATACATGAGTAAAATTTGGATTAAACAACAATTGTATGGACAAAAGTGGATAAATTACATTTGGTACACTTCGGTTACTGTAAATGAGAAAGAAACACAACATTATTTTACGGAATATAATAAGCAACCAATCTGATGTTCTACAAAAATATATTTACAAATATACATACTGGCAAAATAATGTAACAATATTTTTTTTAATGTTTTGATTGCAAGGTGTGCTTGTGCTGGTTTTGATATAATAATATACACTACTGTTCAAAAGTTTGATATTAGTAAGGTTCTAAGGTAAGGTACCTCTAAGTAAGGTACCAAGACTACATTTATCTGAAAAACAGTAATATTGTGAAATATTTTTATCAACTGTTTTCTGTTTTTTTTATTGTGATGGCAAAGCTCATTACTCTAGATTTCAGTGTCACATGACCCTTCAGAAATAATTCTAATCCTGATTTGCTGCTCAAGAAACATTTCTGATTATAATCACAGTTGAAAATGGTTGTGCTGCTTAATGAAGTGTGGAAATCATAATGGAGCACATGTTTTCAGGATTGTTTATGAATAGCAAGTACAAAAGAACAACAATTATATATTTATTAGGCTGTGTAGCTATACCCCTATCTGTTTTTTATTTATTTATTTATTTTTTATTATTATACACTATTTGTGAAGCTAAGGTTAATAGGATGTTGAACTTCATATATTCATTTATTTAGTTATATAGGCTATACACTACCAGTCAAAAGCTTTTGAACACTGTGAAACTTTCATGTTTTATGTTTAAGAAACAACATAATACCATTACAATCACTGGATATGCATTTATACCAACAATAATATACAGGAAAAAATAAATAAAGAACAAAAATACATATTTTGTCTAACGAAAAAACTATGTCTTAGACTCTTCAAAATAGCCACCTTTTGTAGCTCTAACTGCCGAACAAAATCTAGACATTCTATCAAGCAAGGATTCTAAATATTGTTCTGAAAGTTTACTCCAGAAGTGTTGAAGAAGTGTCCACAGATGCTCAGCACTGGTTGGTTGTCTGGCCTTAACCTTTCTGTCAAGTTCGTCCCATACTAACTCGATAGGTTTAAGGTCGGGTGACTGTGGGGGCCATGTCATCATTTTCAGCTTTCCTTCTTCATTTTTCTTCAAATAGTTCTGGCAAAGCTTATACGCATGTTTCGGATCATTGTCCTCATGTAGTATGAAGGACTGTCAAATTAGTCTCAAGCCAGATGGTATGGCATGTCTCTGGAGAATACTAGGTAACCCTCTTTGTTAAGAATTCCGGTCACCCTAATAGGTCACCAACTCTAGAGCTCGCAAAACACCAATACCATAATACTTCTGCCTCCATTTATACTATTTGAAGAAAAAACAACAAGGAAAGCTGAAAATGATTACATGGCCCCCATAGTCACCCGAACTCAACCCTATCGGGTTAATACGGGATAAATTTGACAGAAAGGTTAAGGCCAGACAACATGGTTTACAGTACTCACTGGTATTTTGAGTTTCTGGGCAATTTTTCTGGAGGAAATGCCTTCATTATTTAATGTAACTTACATAGCTTGCCTATTCTCTCTTGTTAGGTCACATTTGCCACTGGATGTTATAAAAACATGTAAATATGGCCCTATGACAAACCGTTAAGCCCTAATTCAATTCAGCTGGTCAGCACAGTCAGTCAGCTGTGACTGAGACACTTCACTTTTATAGCATTATACCTGTATCCACTTTATTTTGAAACACAGAAGTAAATACGATGACGTACGTATGAGTTTGCATGTTTTGATGTTCACGTGTTATTGTTCAAGAAATCACAGTGGCTGTCAAATTTCTATCATAAAGAAGTGGACAAATATTAAAGGGATGATCTTCTGTGGGTCTGCCATTAACGAAGTGGAAAGAGCAAAGGTACGGAAATTTTGGCAGTTTCTTACAAATGTGTTGCTCAAATACACACAAGAGAATTACATAAACTACTGCTGCATTTAGAACCTTAATAACGTCATTTAACATAAACCATTTCACATGTACTGCATTCGTGTCACATTAAGCATGTGCATGCGAATAACTCAAAATGACGATTGAACGGTTAATGCAACAGATACACTGGGTGCTTCTCAATTCTTATCTGTGCATCCCCGTTTCCTTTCCTTGCTTCCTTTCCTCGAGTCTCAGCTCCAGCCCCTGTAGGATGCGAGGGAAGGCTGTAAGGAAAGAAAATGAGGACGGAGGAATCGAATGAAAGCCTTTTTTATACATTGGAATACTCGATCACTCGAGCGTCCCTTCACAGCGTCATCAGCAGCGTTCAAAGGATCTGCCCTTATGTTGTTTTAGTTTATTTAAGAAATTAATAATAAATAATAAAGCAAGATACCCTGTTGAAATATGTGAGATGTGTGGTTTATATAAACAGCAAAGGTAAAGAATAAATTAAAATTATTGTGACCGATGTGAAGGGGGAGGAGAATTTTAACACCCGTCTATCCTCGCTTATGACTCCTCAGGAATCCTCCTCACTCCTCACTCCTCGATCCTCGCCTCCTCGTGGAGCAATTAGAGAATTGAGATGTCCTTCAAGATGGCTGAGCTCGATCGGTTTCCAGGTCATAGGATGGAGGACGGAGCTAGGAGCCAGGAGATGAGGAGGGATATTGAGAAGCAGCCACTGTTAAAGGAGCATTTCACCCATGGGAACATTGATCTTTATTGAAAGTGGGTCATATATGTAGTCGAAATGTAAAATAAATTTTGAATTTGGTGCCTTCTTGACCGAGGAAAGAAAGAAAGTAACTTCAGGACGCATTTGTATGAAAGACAACAACTCCCAAAATGCACCACATTGCACAGCTGCGCAAGCCACTCCCACTAATCCAGAACAGCATATGAATCACTCTTCCGTCTATAAGGCTAGCTACCACCGGAGCTTGAAATTCATTTCACACAAAATGTCTAACGTTAGTTATTTGGCAAATTCATTAGTGAATTACTCCTCATTTGTATTTCTTTCGAAGTGGTGAATTATTGCATGGTAACTTTACCGGGATGTTCAGTCAGATGCGGTGCGAAACTAGGATGGTTCACAACACAAACGTCCGTGTCCTCGTCTGATTCAGAGATTTCGTCCAGGAGAAATTGGCATCGTTGAAATTCTTTGCAGCAGACGGACTGTATCTCTGTGTTCGTAGTTGCATAGTGAGATCACCGGCGCCACCAGTCCGCCCCCAGCTCGAGCCAGTCTGGGCTTCTCGTCCGCGACAGGCAGGTCTTCTGCCTCGGCTGCTCTTCGCTATGATGCGGCGTGTAAAGGTCGCCACAAACACCTGATTCGAGCATCAGACTTCCGAAATCCTCTTCTTCTACATCATATTGAGTAACGTTACCCTCCGCTATTGTCATATCTTCACAGCTGGCTCCACAGTGCCTGTTAGCTTAGCTTCCAAACAAGATGGAGGATATTGCTTTTAGTTTCAGAAAGTGAAGTCCCACCCACTGATCTGTAATAGGCCTGTAGCGTGAGCAGGTCCCTCCCCCTGGAATAATGAGGAGCTAGTGTCTGTAGTCTCTACACTTTTCAATGAAATGTGACTTCCTGCTTATTATGACGCAAAATGATGATTTTTACGTCATAATAAGCAGGAAGTAAAACACTTAAATCCTTATTTCTCCCACCTCAGGGAAAAATGAATGAAAAATCCACGTTTATTATAATATATGACTGGGTTTCTAACAATAAAAAGCTTAATGCAAATGGGTGAAGTGTCCCTTTAACTATTTGACTAAAACATAAAAATAACAAGAAACTCGCTTTGCTAGCGTATTCACACATTACAATAATGCTTTTAACCAAAGCCGACGAGCTTAGCAGCGAGCAGATCATAGGGTGCCCCACATCCACATTCAGCTCTGATGCGTGGATTATGGTCAAAACAAATTTCTTGCAGGTATTGTTCTGTTTGAACCAGCTATTATGGCACACTCTAACTGCGCAAAGGACACCAGTCTTTTTGTAGTCCATATTAAAAGTTATCTAGACAGTCAAAATTACACAGTCGACGCAAAGCTATGGGTTCACAATACAACTACGATTAGCGGAAAAACGGTGACGCCCGCTCTTGCGTGAAAAATAAGGTGGATACAGGTACGAAAGTGCTTATTAAACTAAATTTAGGCCATAATTGGAAAAGTTCAAGAATTATGCTGTTCATGTTATTTAATTTCAAATAGCAGATCAAAAATGTTTTGTTGTGCTGTAGTAAAATATTACTTATTTTCAGTACAATATTTGCATAATTTTGTAATATATATGAAAAACATGTGGTGTCCAAAAACTTATACAGTTTAACACTTTAAGACACTTTTATGCTGATGGGTACAGCCCATCTTTCAGAAGTCTCTAAACTAGGAAGTGAACAGGATGACAGGCGTTACACTCAGCCAAATATAGCGGCAAGGAAGCTCTCAAATATTTTGCGCACTGGTTGTCTTCTGATGAATTTAGGCACTGTTTGAGGACACGACATTAAGTAAGTGAAAATATTACATTTTATACCTGCATATGGACTATTTAAATGTCTTAATAAATAAGGCAAATGTTGCACTGTGCTCCATAAACAGTGAAATTAAACAAGGTTCATGTTTCAAAAAATGAAAACAATGTGAAACAATTCTGATTATTAGTATTAGCACTAGCTGTAAAGTATGACAAAATGTATTCCCAGGTGCTGAACTTTGATGCAGAAATGGTTTTCTGTTGCTGTTTATTGTCACTCTTTCTCTGGCTCAGAGGTTAGTAGAAAGAAAATGGTTATGTATGACAGCTGTTTTTATGTTGTAAATAATCAATGTTTTGTCCTGTTTTAGTGAATTTTACACAATAAATGACTTTAATTCTCAGTTAATTTTCTCAGATCTTAGGCCATGCAGTATTAAAAATGAAGTAAAATGAGTCATTCCTCAGACATAGGAATTACAGTCTACTTACCGACACCAATGGGAAAGAAACCATTAGGTGTACCAATATGAGTGTCTACGGGAGGAAATTAATTTAGACTCAAACTAAGAAGAAACAATCATTGCAAAAATAAATAAAAATAAAGGAAACCTGTGCGAATGTTACATGTGCTGTCACTGATATATGATTAAAATAAACATTAGAAAATATTATATAAAATATTTTAATTGGTCACTAAATTATCATACGAAAAATGATAAAATATAATTCCTCTTACTGAATCATTCTTCTTTCAGTGTCACCTGCTAATGCTAACGGATGGAGCAATGATGTGCCTGCATCAGTGGTGGGTTTGTCTGGCTCATGTGTGGAGATTCCCTGTACGTTCAGCTACCCAGCAAATGGAAAGACATACACAGGATTTACAGGAGTCTGGTACACAGCGGATTATGAGTCAAAAGTATTCCATACAGATACCTCAAAAATCAGTGAGGCATTCAAAGGACGCACTAACCTCATTGGTGATCTGCACCAAAACAAATGTTCTTTGAAAATCAGCTCTCTGCGCAAGAGCGACACTGGGCCATTCATGTTCCGGATTGAGATTGAAAATTTGGACAAGTTTACCTATGGGGCGAAAAAAGTTTCTATAACAGTGAAAGGTAAGAGAAATTTGTTCAATAAAATGATTGTGTTCAATCACAGTAATGAATTAAGTTACACAATTTAAGCATTGCCCTATGATTGAACAGATTAAAGAGCAAAATAACTATAAAGAACAATAATAATCAACATTTTCAGTCAATAACATGTTTTATTCCAGATTTTAAAAAGTGTAAACAAATGTTTGAAAATAAATAGCCTGTTAAGTCTTTAAATATTAAGTATTTGATGATGTATTTGATGAACACCTAAAGAATACAAAAACTAAATGATTGTTTAAAATATATGTTCAGAAACAGCACAGCCTGTTTTGTTTACTTGTTTACCGGTGTAATGGCTGCATTACTGCTGTTCCATTATCACACTGGTTATCTCAGGAACAGACTGAAGATTTTGATTAAAAATACAAACTCAAACTTTACAAATACTCTGGAACAAGTTGACAGGCATGGTAAACACACATTAATGCAACAGAGACCAGACCAGGGGCCTGTACCATGAAGCCGGTTTAGGTGGCTAGCCAGCTATGTTTCAGTTTAGTTTCCGCCAACCCTGGGTTTTAGGTACTATGAAAGTAGCTCGGCTTTAATCGGTGTTCGTCGCCATGGTATCTTACGCTGCACGGCTAACCTGCGCCGGGGCAGGTTATGTTCTGGATTCAAGATCTCAGACTGAAGTTTGACTAATCAGCTGAGAGCAAAGAAACATATAGGTGACGTAACTTATTCCCAGTGTCTGTTGCAATGACTTCACCTTTTCTTCCAAATCCTGTGACATCTCAGCGCAAATTGTTAGACGAGCACTTCGTAGAGAAAGAGTTTAGCCAGACAAAATCCCCTTGCCTTTCCTGATAGTTACTTGTATGAAAGATACAGATTTTCCGCCGAAGGAATGTCTTATCTTTGCGAACTTCTTGAGCCGCACATAAAGAATTTAACACGTCAAATTCATGCACTTACTGTACCGCAAATGGTATTGCGTTGCGTTTTTTTGCAAGTGGTACATACTTGCACGGTGGGTGACGCACAGAAGCTATGGGAAAACATTGTCGAACCATTCGCAAGGTGGTCCTCGCTCTGCAGGAGTACATGAATAGTTTCATTAATAGTGTTCCCCGGACATTTAGCGACCATGTCCATAAAAGAGGGCTTTTCCGGTAAGATATATTGATAGGGTGACATCACATGAACACATTTTTTTTTTAAAAGCAAAATTTCACAAATGTACTATACAATATAATACATGTTAAGAATTATTTTTAATCTTTTTTATTATTATTCTGTTAATCTTATGATTGAGTCATTGCAACATGTATGCAGTCTATTGCTCCAATCTCCACTGGGGAACATGAGGCAGATTATGTTAATAGGAAGTCCTATCACAGCCTTAATGTTCAGGTAGAGATGATGTGAATATGTGAGATGATTATTTTCTGTGAGATGAATCTTTAAATTAATAGTAACATTAACAAATATAACAATGATCTATTAAACATTTCATCTGCAGACGACTTGTGGTCATGAACGTATGATCAAGTTTGGATGCCAAATGGCCTGGCTCCAGTGCTTGACTCACGAATTTTCCATGAGTCTGTGTTGTGTCAGCGCTTTGAGGAAAGCAAGTTAAATTTGGTACAGTACAAAACACTGTTAATTTGAACTGAGATAGAAAAACCTACACAATAACCCCCTATCATGACCATCAGACAGGACCACAGCACCACTTCAATGTGGCCCTCAGTAAAACCAGAGTGAAGATAGAGATGACCTTTGGCATCCTAAAGGCACATTTCAACTGTGTTCGGCGCTTCAGAGTCACCAGAGCGGGCATCACAGATAGTGGCTGCATGTGCCATTCTGCACAATATAGCCACCAGTAGAAAGGAGCGAGAAACACCACAAAACCAGCTTCTCCCCGATGAAACTGACCCGATCACACTTGACCACCCAGCTGGTGCAGATGTAGATGCAATCACCATACAATATTACACTTAATAAAAGCACATTGAAACTGCAGATAGGTCTCAAACTGTTTTATTGGTTTTGTGGGATGGGAGGGAGAAAGAGAGCAAGAGAAAGTTGCATTAATAAATATTCATAGTAAAGTGTTACTTGGTTAAACAAGTTCACATACTGAGATCAGTTTTATCCAGCGGTTTGATCTCCAATTTATTTTTTATTTTTTTTAACCTCCTCAGCTCACTGTAGTATGACCCTCGGGATGCCCCGTACCTGGGGCCGTAGAAATGTATCTCTGTGTTGTCATGGAAACAGTTCAGTAAATATGCCAGCAGGCTAAAGACATGCCGTTGTCTGTGTTCATCTATAGTACAAATTACAACATGGTGTCAGAAGTGTTTAATGTTAAAACCAACTCAGCTTTCGACATGAAAGTATAGTCGACAGTATAAGGAACTTTTCAGGGAAAATCACCGCTATTTGGAGGTAAATCAACGCGCCAGCTCAAGTAAGATGTCCAGAGAAGAGAGAGAACACGCGGGACCACCCTCTGCAGCTTACGCCATTGGGGATGCATTTCGCATTAGCCCTCCAGAGAAGTTTGACTGCAGAGACATCCAAAATTGGCCCAAATGGATTAGACGATTCGAAAGGTCCAGAGTAGCGTCTGGTTTGGATAAAATGGATGAGGCATTCCAGGTGAACACATTGATATATTCCATGGGAGATGAAGCAGAGGATATCTTACATGCGTCTGCGATACAAGAAGAGGACAAGGTAATCTACGAGAAAGTAAAAGACTGTTTCGATAAACATTTCATTGGAGAACACAACGTCATTTTCGAGAGGGCCAGGTTTAACATGCGAAAACAAGAGCCGGGGGAAATGGCTGAGTGCTTTGTTACTGCAATTCACAAATTGGCAGAATATTGCAAGTTCGGGACTCTCAAAGATGAACTGATACGTGATCGCATAGTAGTGGGCATAAGAGACATCAGACTTTCCGAAAAGCTACAGTTAGATTCAAATCTGACTCTGTCTAAAGCTACGAACTTAGTAAGACAAAGTGAAACTGTAAAACAGCAGCAAGTGGTGCTGCGCGGTGCGGGAAATCACGCACACAGCGGGCCCAGTGATGAAGTGCACGCGCTTTCGCCTGCTCGAAGGAAAGAGTGGAATTCCGAACGAAGAGCAAAACATAATGCTACTGGAACATCAGGGATGTGCCATAAATGTGGGAGAGTGCCATTTCATAGTTGGAAAGATTGCCCGGCCAAGGAGGCTGAATGCAGGAAATGTCACAGAAGAGGACACTTTGCTGCTGTCTGCAAATCCAAACAGCCTGTGCATGAGATGGCAGATGAGGAGGAGCAACTCTACCAGGACAGCCTTTTCCTGGGTGAGGTGAAGGCAGACTGTGCTGGTTGGTACTCGGACATCAAAATTAATGGGGAAGTTGTTTCTTTTAAATTAGACACAGGAGCAGCAGTGACCGCGATACCCACAAAATTATATAAGTATAGTAGAGATGGTCCTCTACTTCACATCTCAAAAAGACTGTATGGTCCAAATAACAAGATACTGCCTTTGGTAGGACAGATACAGAGTAGACTAGAAAGTAAAGATAAAAAGGCCACTCAGTCTGTATTTGTCATTGATAACCTAGCCAGGCCACTGCTGGGCTTACCAGCACTTACAGAACTGCACCTCATTGAGCGATTGGATGCAGTTGAAGAACAGGGAGAGAAAGCAGATTCAGGGGAGGTCTTCAAAAAGAGGTTTCCAAAGGTGTTCAGTGGATTAGGGAGACTTGAAGGTGATTACCAAATCCGCCTGAATGAGGACGCCATCCCTTATGCTCTGACCACCCCTCGCCGCGTACCAATCCCCTCAACTGACAAAGTCAAGGAAGAGCTGGAAAGAATGGAGGAGATGGGGGTCATCTCAAAGATAGAGAAACCCACTGATTGGTGTGCAGGAATCGTAGTGGTCCCAAAACCCAATGGTAAGATAAGAATCTGCGTTGACCTGACCAAACTCAATGAGGGAGTGTGCAGAGAAAGACACATATTACCCTCAGTGGGCCAATCATTAGCCCAGCTGAATGGTGCACTGGTGTTCACAAAGCTGGATGCACGTTGTGGGTTTTGGCAGATACCCTTAGCACAGGAGAGCAGGGAGCTCACAACATTTATCACCCCCTTTGGCCGATTTTGTTTTAATGTTCTGCCTTTCGGAATTAACTCAGGGCCAGAACACTTCCAGAGACGCATGTCCCAGCTCTTAGAGGGGCTAAGTGGAGTAATATGCCATGCAGAGTATATCCTCATATGTGGAGAGAATAGGGCCCAACACGACGAACGTCTCACAGCTGTTTTGACACGTCTCCAGGAGGCGGGTCTAACACTAAATGAAAAGTGCACCTTTGCACAGCCTGAAGTCCTGTTTGTGGGGCACAAAATCAGGGCAGGAGCCATTGAACCTGACCCCGGGAAAATCAGAACTATCACAGACATGCCCATCCCACAGAATACAGCAGATGTTAGGCGTTTTTTGGGGATGGTCACATACATAGCAAAGTTTATCCCTCAGTTTGCAGACACCACCAAACCACTCAGAGATTTGCTGTCAAAGAACAATGAGTGGTCTTGGGGCCACATGCAACAGACATCATTTGAAAACCTCAAAAAGGAGCTGGCATCACAGAGAGTGTTGGCTCAGTACAGACCACAAGCCAAAACAAAAGTGTCTGCAGACGCATCATCCTTTGGCCTGGGGGCTGTCCTTATGCAGAGACAGGATAACATGGAGTGGCACCCAATCGCTTACATCTCTCGAAGCCTTTCTGAAACAGAGCAACGTTATGCCCAGGTTGAAAAGGAGGCATTGGCCATCACCTGGGCATGTGAAAGGTTGAGTTCATGCCTCATAGGCCTACCATTCACGATAGAGACAGACCATAAACCACTACTGGCCTTGTTGGGGACAAAAGCATTGGATGACTTACCTCCCAGAGTTCAGCGATTCCGTCTCAGACTGCTGAGGTTCACGTACAAGATAATTTACGTGCCAGGGAAGGCTCTCATTACAGCAGACACACTCTCCAGGGCCCCGGTGAGACGGCCACTGACCGAAGAAGAGGCACAACTGGAAGGGGAAGTGTAGGTCTTCATCAATATGATACATGAAAACTTACCTGCATCCCAGTCTAAACTTCAACAGATAGCTGAGCACAAACAGCGGGATTCTATCTGTAGCCAGCTGATGTCACAGTGCAAGAGAGGGTGGCCACGGCAAGAAGAGCTGTCCCAGCAACTGAAACCCTATTGGGTCCACCACAGTGAGCTACACATGAATGGTGACCTTCTGATGAAAGGGCAACGGATTGTTATACCAGAGACATTACAGAAGGAAATGCTGTCCAGACTACACGAGGGACATATGGGGACAACCAAATGCAGGCTGAGGGCCCAGCAGTCAGTGTGGTGGCTGGGACTGGGTGCTCAAATCACAAGAATGGTGGCACAGTGTGAGGTGTGTGCTAAAAACCAACCACTTCACCCAGAACCAATGATACCCTCAGAGCTGCCACAGCGGCCCTGGCAGAAAGTAGGAGCGAATATGTTTTATTGGGAACTACGATGACTAACAATGACTCTTACGTATTGTTAGTAGACTACTGTTCTCGATACATTGAAGTAATTAAAACCCCAATAACCACATCAGCAGGAGTTATCAATGGCTTTAAATCCATTTTTGCTAGACATGGGGTTCCTGAAGTACTAATAACTGATAATGGCCCTCAGTTTTCTTCAGGCACTTTCTCCTCATTTGCCATGGACTATGATTTCAGACATGTGACCAGCAGCCCATACTTTGCACAGAGCAATGGAGAGGCAGAGAGGGCGGTGAAGACTGTCAAGGGCCTATTGAAGAAAAATGCTGACCCATACAGGGCTCTGTTGGCCTACAGGGTCACACCGCTGCATCACAGACCATCGCCAGCAGAACTCCTGATGGGCAGGAGACTGCGCCCACCATTGCCAGTCTCACCTGTTCAACTCAAACCTCAGTGGCCAAACAGGAAGGCCGTTGCAGACAAGGACAAACAACTGAAACACACACAGACAGTTGACTTTAATCACAGACACAAAGCTACTGTGAGACCGGAGCTAAAAGCAGGTCAGCGAGTTGGATCACAAATACAAAAGAATCAGCCACAGTAATTAGAAAAGCAGACACTCCCCGCTCATATGTAGTGTAAACGGACTCAGAAGAGGTGAGGAGAAACAAAGCACACCTCAGACCCCTCCCAGAGATACAAGCCCCACCACCAGCCGTGGAGGACACGGAACAGGCAGCAGGGCCAGAAGAAGGGCAAGGGGAGGGGGGGAGGGGGGGAGGGGGGGAGAGGGGGGGGGGGGGGTACAGAGGGCCCACCCAAGGAGAGAGGTGAAAGCCCCAGAGTGGCTTAAAGACTTTGTAACATAGTACTCAGCACCTAGAATTAAGCATTGTAGACAGTGCTGTTTATGTTTAATCTGTCTGATATCTTTGGTTCAGGTTTAATATTTCCAACAGACTAGGTGACCTACAGTTAAGGCAGTTCTGCCAGTGTGAACATTTATTTAAGGTTTTATCACTACTTTGGGAGAAGGGGAGATGTAGTTTGACCCTCAGGATGCCCCGTACCTGGGGCCGTAGAAATGTATCTCTGTGTTGTCATGGAAACAGTTCAGTAAATATGCCAGCAGGCTAAAGACATGCCGTTGTCTGTGTTCATCTATAGTACAAATTACTACACTCACAGTCCAGCTCCTTTAGTGAACAGTCTAGTTCAAGTCTCCTTTAATGTGCAGTCTAGTTCAAGACTCCTTTTGTACAGGGCCCTGACTGAGTCTGTTTCCACCTGAAGCATAATTCCACCACAAACATGATCATTACAACTTTTCTGGAGGCTCATCAAATCACAAAAAGTTCCTTGACTTCCTACAAACACAGGACTGACTGTAATTTATGTCAAGGGTTTTAAATCCTTACCTTGTTCACATTTCTTCTGAAGCCCATTGAGGTAGAGGCCTCAGTTTCTGGGGCAGGTTGTGTAAAATCCTACAATAAAAGAGATGTGTAAGGGCCAGTCCCTTTTTTATGCCACACATTCAAATGTTTGCCATAATAAAAAGCCCAGTGCATTCACATCAACAACTGTCTGAGAACACACAGACAGAGTGTCTTCATTTCCTCCACCCTAATAAATAAAAATAGGCCAATGTAAAGCATAACTGTTGTAAAGCAGGTTATGTTTGGTGTTCTGTCTGCTGCATACTGACCTCTGTGTGGAAGACTGTGTGTATGTGTGCTGGCTTCAACAGGGACACTGTATTTCCCTCTACTGCAGAACATACAGTCAGCCATATTTAAAACTTAAAAAAAGTAGTAATGTATTGCACACGTACCCGGTGTTACTTGCTTAGAGGAGCCAGCACCAGGGTCAGATTGTACAGCACCTGTAATCCCATCCATAATCGGACGTCCCTTATTGCCTGAGCCAACTCCTCCGCCACAGTGTATTCTGGTTTTCTGAATTTAACTCTTTGCTGCAAACAAGTGTTTGTGATAAAATGTTCACAAAAGTAATAAAAGGTTGTGGTAAATACTCACCACTTTGAATTATATTTTGTCTTTATCTGCTGCCAAGAACATTTGGAGTTGCATCTAAACATCAATGAATATTAATCTTTCTTACATACATGCACACTTTTTTTATATACATTATAAAAATAGGCTATAAGCTATATTACACATATAGGCTACACATACATATATACATAGCCTACATAATTTTACATAAATATAGAACGTATTTGTTTAACTTACACATTAACAATCAGCAATCTTTCTCCAACAGTCTTCTCTTGCTTTGGCAGCAGAGACTGTATTGTTTCAAGCTTGAAATACATATTTAAATTCATCGTAATTCTGAATGATTATCTCTTGCTCCTCCGTGGAAAAATATATCGCTCTCGCTCAACCAGCGATTGGTTGTTCAGTGTCGACGTCACTCTTTTATGTGCACGCGCGTGTGGAGTAATCATAGCTTAAGGATCAAAGCCTGAGTTGACAGAGAAAGTTGATGAGCTGCATCATGGTACCAATAAAGCCTGATTGCATCAGTTTGGTTTTGTCAACTCAAAACTAATCCTGTAATCCCGAGTTTGTTCAGCTACCTTCATGGTACAGGCCCCAAGACTGAAAGCAAGGGTGCATCTTAAATAGCAAACAGAACCAGATAATTAATCAGACACAGCTGGGACAAATTAACTTATAATGACAGTAACCCTAGAGACAAAGGAGTGGCGGGAAACAGAACAAATGAACAGGTCAATAATACAAACAGAAAGTCCACACACATAATGAAACGAGACATCCGTAAGCGCTATCTGCTGTCAGAGAGTCAATGTGTATTTTTTATGCAGCCGTGTCCTTCATTTGTCATGCATCTGTGTTGTTTGCATTGTTTAGCCCACACCAGAGTGCGCATGCCTCTGACGTAGCATACATGCAGTTTTTGTAAATTTTGATGGAAAATTATTTTAAAAATCCATTCTAAAGATCTAAATAATTCGTAACTTTACGCTGTATTTTAAAGTGCCTACGACATCAATTTCGTGCATGCTCATTATTGTGATATATCGTATTACAGTAATGGCACATGTCCTTCTGTGTGTCTTTACCAGAGTCACCAGAACAACCTACCGTCTCTGTGAAAGATGAAGTGACATCAGGGAATCCGGTGACTGCTACCTGCACTGTGTTACATTCCTGTCCATCAGACCTTCCTCATATCACCTGGAGCCATGATGGCGATCACTCGAGTCCATCACAGCCGCAAAGTCACGGTGAATGGAAGGCTACATCTTACAGCCTTACCTTCACTCCTTCTAGAGAAGACCACAATAAAAATCTCAGCTGTTCTGCAAAGTTTAAAGGGAAGACAGTGACTGGCTACAAAACGCTCAAAGTTAAATGTAAGTCTGCTTTAAGTGAGTTTAGGAAAAATAAATGATCAGATGCTAATACAACTGTGTTTTTGTTTGCTGTTAATAGTAGTGCTGTCAGATCGATTAATCGCATCTAACATATGATGTTTTATTAACAAAGTTCAGGAGGAACACGTTCAAATTGCCTGTCCAATCAGTACAAGAGGAGGCCCATATATATATATATATATATATATATATATATATATATATATATATATATATATATATATATATATATATATATATTTGTTTATTTGACAGGAACATTGCACAACAAATGTGTTGCACAGACCAGAAATAGCTACAAGCTAATTTTCATCTGTAGTCCCTGGACAGAGGCAAAGTGACAGCAGGTTAATACAGTGGACAATGTGCATTCCCACTGATGAGTCCATTCACAATACAAAATACAGATAAAACACCTACAAAAGGATCATCTCAACAACCATGCAATTGCAATACCTGCAGTATTTTCAACTATTTACATTTCCCTTTTAAATTTACCTTCTTACATTTTTAACAATAGGTTAAGTTTAAACTGTTGCAAGGCGCTACTTTCTCGCATAGTTAAAGGCAACGAGTTCCACATCCCTGCAGCTTTCACAGAGAAGCAATTCTGTCCAAAGGTAGAGGACCTAAAGTTGACATAACAGTCTCCTCTGCAGGAGGCTCGCGTTGTTCTAAGTCCTGCCTCTTCAAACGATTTCAATGAGCACATATGCAGCCAAGCTTTATATGCATGCGATGATATTGTCACATTTTACATATTGCATCACAAGTTGATCTCTATCAACCAACTCTGCATACACGAATCTAAACCATAACCATCCTGTGACTTTGAAATTTTAAGTCCTTGTAAAATTTTAAGGACTTCTTGCTCCGAGACCTCACTTAAGTGAAACACTGGTTTAGTTGAATCTACATATTTAATTTCCATTGTTCTGTTACCAAAAACAACAACCAAATCATTAACAGAATCTTTAAAAAAAACTATTAAAAGCACTAGCTACCTTTGATTCTTCTTGCATTAAAGCATTGTTTATTTTAATTTCATAACATTTATGAAACGTTTTTTTCCGAGAAATAGTATTAATGTGCTTCCAGACTAAGTGATTGTTTCCTTTAGCTTGTGTTATCAAATCAATAAAAAAGTTTGCTTTCGAAGTCCTTAGTTCTTTCACTACTTTATTCCGATAATCCTTAAATAGACGCATATCATTTTCAATGTTCGATTTTAAAGCCTTTTTAAGTAGAAAATCTCTTCTCCTCATCAATTTCCAAATGTCTTTTGTCAACCAGGATAAATGTGCCTTTTTGTTCAAGTTAACACACTTTTTAATAAATTTCACCTTAACGTTATTGATTAGATCTAAAAAGCTCCTACAAAATGAGCCTATTTCATCATTAGAGTTCAAAATATTCCAGTCTACCTTCTCCAACTCTTGGTCAAAATGTGCCAAATCTTTATTGGGTATTTTATAAAAGGCCTCTTTCTTATTTGTTCTAAATGTAAATCTATTTTTGTTTAATTTCCTTGCTATAAGAACTAAATTATGATCTGACGTACCTGTAATAAAATTAAAAGATTTTATTATTCTGTCAGATTTATTTGAAAATACCAGGTCGATTTGTGTTTTAGATGTTTTGGTTATACTTGTCGGTCCTTTTATTAGCTGTTCAAAATTATAAAGACCTATTATTTCCTTTAACCTTTTCCTACTGTTTTTATCTATCCAATTTACATTGAAATCCCCTAGTACAATTACTTCTTTACCAAGAGTATTTAATTCTTTTAAAATCTCCTTAAATGATGTATAAAATTTAGCATCAGCAGAAGGTGGTCTATAAAAACCACTTAAAATGAATGACATCTCAGGTGACACATTTATAGTTAAAGCAATACATTCAATCTCTACATCCAATTTATCTTACACATTTATCTGTTGGCATTGTAAATGCTCTTTAACATAGAAAAGTAGTCCACCACCTCTTCCAGTAAGCCTATCCCTTCTAAATATGCTATAGCCTGGAATGCAGTAGGCTGCCTGAGGAGATATCTTTGTTAACCAGGTCTCCGATAGACAAATAAAGTCCAAGTTCGAGTCAGTAAGCAGTTTTTCCACCTGGTCAGTTTTAGAGGAAATACTCCTAACATTTAAATGTCCCCCCAGCAGACCTCTAGGTTTCGATTTAGCGTCCCAGATAACTTTAGCGTGGTTGAGTGTATGAAAGAGTGTCAAGTCATACCTCCGTGCCTGTGGTTTTGAATGAGGTAGATTACTTCTCTTTTGTCGTAGATTGATCCGTTCTGTGGCGTTCCTCCGCCGCGTGCTCCCCGCAGCTCCACACAGCTCTCTCTCAGAGCCTCGGCTACTGTATCCCAGCTGATCCGACTCCAAGCCAGGCTGTTCGTTCATCGCTCCTTCGCACCATTTATCCTCGTGTAGTGCACTTTCCGCTATATATATATACAGATGTCACGGGGTGACAAAAGCCGGAACTGGAAGTTGTTGTGGCGGGGAGCACTTCCGGTGTAACACAAGGCCGGTTCCGGGGACACACGGAAGCAGGAAAAACACGTTGGGAGCGAAAGCTAAGGAGGGTAATCCGTTACCCTAACGGATTATCAGGGTAATCAGTTCATCCGTTGAGGCTGTCGTCTGGGCCCACACTCTGCCTTAATGATCTGAAGTTTGGGCATGCTGTGCTGAGTTTTAAATATCACGTGTGAATTGAGTGTGTTGTAGTGTAAACACGAGTGTGGGACGTTGCAGAGTGTACAGGTGACCAGCCTATAATCCCTCAACGAAGCTGTGAGTTATACGTAACCTCCATTCTCTGTCTGAGTCCAGTGAAGAGCCTGCTAAAGCTGCGAGTTATACGTACCCTCCATTATCTGTCTGAGTCCAGTGAAGAGCCTGCTAAAGCTGTGAGTTACACTCACCTCCATTCTCTGTCGGAGTCCAGTAAAGAACCTGCTGAAGAAATTCATTTTAAATAAATAAACGTGTTGATCATAGAATTATTGTTGTCCGCCTCTTCTTGGGTACGGGGTAGCTCCTCAAGGTGGTGTGGTAGCTCGGGGGTGTCGGCTGGCAGGCAATGCCTATACTCACCTCCGGCTCGGGCGTGACACACACACACACACACACACACACACAGGTCGTTCCTTGGTTTCTGAGTTTTGTAATGTTTTGGACTCATTTGGATTTACGCAATACATGAGTCAACCAACACATGTTCGCGGTCATACACTTGACCTTATTATGTCATATGGGATCCCTGTAGATAATGTATTTATTGAAGATGCTTCCTTCTCTGATCATAAGCCCATTATTTTTACGATTCCTGTTGTGAGTTCAGTTTTGGTTAAGAAGCCTGCAGGCTCTTTTTCTCGCTTTATAAACCCTCGTACCGCCTCTCAGTTTAGTGAGAAATATCTAGCTAATACTATTGAGTCGTCGATCTTGAATGCTGAGTCTTTCTATGGCCCTGACGATATACTTTCTCTGTTTTACGCAGCTTGTTCTGATATTTTAGATTTGATTGCCCCTTTGAAGATGAAGCAAACAAAGCAAAAACTTTATTATTGGCTGGATGACAATGCTCGTTCGCTCAGACAGGCTTGTCGTAAAGCGGAGAGGAGGTGCAAGCGCGATCGGTTAACAGTGTCATTTGAGATCTTTAAAGAGTGTCTGATTATGTTCCAGAATGCTGCTAAGTTAGCTAGATCAAAATATTTTTCCGAATTAATTGCTAAACACTTTCATAAACCTAAGATTTTATTTTCTACAATAAATTCAATAATTAATCCAAGTTGCCAATTTCACGGGGAAGCCTCGGCAGAACTCTGTGAGAAATTTTTAAAGTTTTTTGCTGATAAAGTGGCATTTATTCGTTCATCCTTCACTTTACATCTTTCAGATCAGTTTTTGAATTCGTTGGCTAGTCCGTTTTTCTTTTATAATTTTCAGCACGTCTCTTTAACAGAACTAAATGACCTGGTTAACAAGATGAAGATAACGACCTCACCACTTGACGTTATTCCATCAGAGATTTTAAAAGCAACTTTCCCTATAATCGGCTCCAGTGTTCAAGTGTTGATTAATTCATCTTTGAACACTGGGGTAGTCCCAAATAGTTTTAAGCATGCGGTCGTTCAGCCTTTGCTTAAGAAACATGGTTTGGATGAGGGTTGCTTGAATAATTTTCGACCTGTCTCTAAGTTATCATTTTTATCAAAACTTTTAGAAAAAGTCGTGTTGTCTCAATTGAACCTGTTTTTAAATACAGCCAAGTTATTAGAACCTCTTCAATCTGGTTTTACTGCCCATCATAGCACAGAGTCTGCCTTGCTAAAAGTGCTCAATGACGTTTTAATTGCAGTTGATGCTGGTAAAAATGCTGTATTGATCCTACTTGATCTTACAGCTGCCTTTGATACTGTTGACCATAATATTCTTATTAGGCGTCTAGAGCATTCATTTGGTATTAAGGGTATAGCCTTGAAGTGGTTTAGTTCTTATCTTAGAGACAGGTCCTTTTCTGTGGAGATAGGCAATTTTTCTTCATCTTCTACCCCTATTTTTAGTGGAGTACCTCAGGGCTCCATCCTGGGTCCGCTTCTTTTTAACTTGTATATGCGTCCACTGGGGGATATTGTTAGGAAGCATAATATTAATTTCCATTTTTATGCTGATGATACACAGCTGTATCTCCCTTTGAAAGCCGGCGAGTCCATTCAGACCTTGATGGATTGTATTCGGGACATTAAGGAATGGTTATCGATTAACTTTCTCCAACTTAATGAGGACAAAACAGAAGTTATTGTTTTTGGCCCACTGAAACTGAGAAATAATCTTACTAAGGAACTGGTTAACCATTTTTCCTCAGTTTCTTCTCATGTCAGGAACCTTGGTGTCATTCTTGACTATGTCTAACCAAACAAATTAATTCGGTTGTAAAAAATAGTTTTTATCAGTTGCGGTTAATTTCCAAACTAAAATCCTCTTTGTCATTTTACGATTTGGAGAAGGTTATTCATGCTTTTATTACTTCTCGCCTGGATTACTGTAATTCCTTGTACTTGGGTCTTCCTCAGTCAT